>WBMV01007695.1:1134006-1224320 GCA_013396655.1 Campylorhamphus procurvoides | reverse complement strand
TCCCAGCCGATGGTGGGATGAGGGCTAGAACTCATTTATTCATGGGAGCATGGGACTTATATAGGGTCAGTGAGGAGCTTGGAAAGTGGGAGGAGTTTGGGGGCAGATCACGGCAAGAGGGGAAGGGCTTACAGGGAAGGAGGGGAATAGATGGGGCATGGCCAGTCTCACATGATGACACTGGGATTACATCACCAGCCAGCCAATGGGAAACCGGTAACCAGGTAACCGCAACCCATCACAATACAGCATACAAATTCAAAGGGATAAAACATGAATTTGTGAGTTCTGAAGTAATTGTCCGTTTGTGGTATTGATAAACTGTTCATTGTGGTTGTTCTGGTAGCCTTTCAGACAGTGTTCTCCGACATATACCCATATACATATTTTGGTCTTATAATTCTGTAATGGTAGTAACTGTATATCAAATTATCAAGTTTTGAGGATCAAATTCAGAGGACTGATTTTCGTTCCATGTCATGCTTCCACAAAATCATGCACGTTATTTAATAATGTTAAATAATATTTAAGTAGTTGAAAGAGGGGAAGGGTTTGTGGGTTATGGAATTGCCTTTTTTGATAAGTATTATCAGTAGAATTTAGTAACATGTAAAGAGTAAGTTCTGCTAGGCATTTCCTGTAACTAAAATCTCAAATACATTTTTATTTCAGACGTCCATTTTTGTCAGGGTTGAAAATACTGGAAACCAGTCTAAGCATAATTAAGTTTGCCGTATGTCCTGAGTCACTTGTAATTGTGTTTCTTATAATGGTGATTATAAAGGTCATCTTGTCTGGTGGTGTTTATTTAAATATGTAAAAGACTTCAATTTTTCACTTGGAGGATAGAGGTTTAGTTTGTATAAATGCAGTGGAGGTATTAAATTTATTCTGTATAATTAGATGCAAATATGTGTAATGCAGAAAATATTACATATCTCTTCAGGTAGCTTGAACTGACACAGCAACTTGGTTCAAAGCCCACCAGTATCTGTAGGGATCTTTTGATCAGGGTCTTTCTGTGTTGATGCTCAAAGGTGAGCTTCTCATCCATCTCTTTCTTCTGAGATCTGACGCTAATAAATTTATTGAAATGGTTTATATATCTGTAATACTTTGTAGACAGCAGTATGATGTAATTACATTCAACATAATGACCCAAAACCGACTTTTCAGTCATAAGTAGTTACATACCAGGTGCAAGAAATAGAGGTGGGTCTGAAGTTTTATGCTGACTCTCTTTGGGGAAAATGATGATTTCATTTTTAACTAGGCTATGCATAGGCGCATGAAGGTTTTTTAAGTTTAATGCCACGGAATTATAGAGTGGCTCTGTTAGAATCATGAAAGTACAATCCAGTGGTGAAAGGTGTTTCTGAATGGTTTCCTGCTGCAATGAGAGATGGGCAACCTCGACCCCATAATGCAATGTGCATACTTGAATGTGCTGGTGTACATACAAACAAGCAAACAAAAAGTTCTGGTAGTGTGCCAAGCAACTTATCCCTGTACATTTAAAATGCTGTTGCCAGCTATATACACAGTGCATTGAACTTTTGGGATGGCTGTCATATCAAATTATTCTTAGTTTGTCGTCTCTGCTCTAGGTTTCTGCATTCCTCTGCTTTTTAGTTCAACTTTTTCAGCTGACTGTGTTGCAACAGAATAAGCATGAAGAAGCAAGGCACATGAGTGAATTTGGAATAACTGTGGAAGTGTATACCACTAATATTAATCCTCCTTCATTAGATTGTAGTTCTACAGCTGCATCTTCTGAGATACTGGGCTCAGACTTTCAAAATTTTTTTCAAATTGTGAACTTTCACTATTTTTTTTCTTAATGACTATAGCTAGTTTCAGAAAGAATACGTGGTGCTACGATTCCAGAAAGCTAGGATTAAAAAGAGAAAAAAAAACCAGTGTCTTCTCTTCATTGGACAGATGAAACAGGTTCCCACATGCAATTCAAACTACTTTTGCATGACATTAGCCCTGGTGATGACCAACAAACATTCTTTCAAGTTTGCTACTTCTGGATTTTAAGCAGATCATGCTATGAAATTTATTTCTTTGTCTAACTCTCTTCCTGATACTATACAGCTGCTGTTTCTATATACTATATTAAGAGAATTTCAGTTTTAGTAGGAAGATCCTGTGTGTGACAGGAGGTGCTCACAAGGAGGCAGAAAGATCTGTCTGGTGGGTGGGGTGCTCAGAAGAGGACCAAGAGAAGTGATGACCAGTGTAGTTACACTTAACAGAGAGGATCAAATTAATTTTCAAAGAAAGGTAAATACTGCTTTCCTTTTCTCATAGCCAAGGTAATGGAGGCACTCAGGTATTTGGTTTTGTGGTTCAGTTCATTTTGCCATTTCATATAAGTAGTGCCTGTATGTATTGCTCAGGACCTGTTGGATATGGGATTACAGTATTTGACGACTTGATCCTGAAACATTAATAGGTTGGAAGTACAAAAACAGGTACTTTGATCTCTTAAAAACCTGAAGCTGTATTGAAAAAGTCAGTGAACATTCAGGTCTAGCATTCACAGGTTTCTTTAAGTTACATTCCTTTTAGTTTTAATTCGTGTCATACAGCATGGTTTTGCTTTGTTTTCTTTATTTTTTTTGACATCACTCAAGTTAGATTAGGATGGCATGACATTTCCAGGTCCCAGAAATGTGCAAAGGGCTCTTTAGGATACTTTGCCTTATTTAGTTTCTTTCAAGGATGAGCATAGAGATGGACAGAATATTTAAAAAATAGTGTCAATTTGTTTTCAAGTAGTACTTCAGGGAAATCAATCTCAGGCATTCAGTTATTCTTCAAAATATTCAGACTTTCTGTAGATTGAAGATAAAAATAGTGCAGCATTTTATTTTAAGTTAATGTTTCAGCTTTTATTTAATTTTTCTAGCTACAAGCAAGAAAATGTTGGTTTGTGTCATCTGGGATAAGTGATGTAAGATAGATGTCCTAGAACAGGAATGATACTACTGCAGAGTGTGATGACACCGTTTAACCTTTTAATTGCAGGTAGTTTTCAGAAGTATGTAGTTTGATTCAAAATCTTATCACATTAATATATTTCCACCCAAAAGTTTTCATTGGAAAGTTTTGATAGCATACAAATCTAATTGTCTGATTGCATAAATATATGCAGTTTGTAAAGAATTTTACTTTCTTACATCGATGGTAAGTTCGCCTCAATGACATAATAAAAGGTCAGTTGTTTATTTTTCTGAGGCATTACCTTCAGTCTTTGCATTAATATTGTCTGGCAATATTCAGATATAGCATGTAAGAGTATTTACATCTAAGCAAAAGAAACCCTTGGGATGCCATTCCATCTGGAATACCAGATTTCCCTCATGAAATACAGGATTTATTTCCAATTTTTGTTCCTCTTGATTGTCAGATGCAGAGTAATTTCTGTGTAATTCTTTCCTGTTCTGTTGGTTTACGGCTTTCTTTGAGGTATTTGCAAATACAGTAGTAAATATAGAAGCTAAAAGAAGGTTTCTGTGATTAAGATATTGCAAAACAGGGAAGTTATCAGACTTGACTAACTTTTCACTTAATAATTATATACTTACAGTGAAAAGTGACTTTATGCTGTACAGCGTATTACTTCAGTCACTACAGAGCTCCACGGATGCTGCAGGCTTTATGCCTGCAGATATGCAGAAGTATAACCAAATGTGGAGTAATTTATAATATTTATCAAAAGATGAGGGAGCTATAATACCTGGTGAAACGAGGTGTAAACCACTGAAATTGCAGTCCTCTCTAGAACATCTGAGTTTTGTCCTGGAAATTATTTTGGTGCTATATGTATTATCCAAAAGAAGACTTTTCAATAGAAAACATCATCCAATTGACACGTTTTACCAAGATACAAAAGTATAAATGCAGAGAATTTAAATGGAAAAAAGAGAGATTATTTGTTCTGACTGTGATTCCCCAGAGAAAATGTATTTAGAGTTATTGGGTTTCTTCTCTTAAGCTTTTAGTCTTGTTCTGTACTTCCATTAAATCCTAACTGATTACTTTGAGGCAATGGAAATCTTATTATTTAGAGCAGAGTTAAGTACCTTCTATCTCATTTTCAGAAACTGAAAGTTTTCATCCAAGAATTTTCCTCCTCTGTCCTTGGAGACATAAACTGGAATAAAAGCCAGAACACCAAAGAATCGCTAATACCTGGAGTTAGGAGCTGGAACTCTGTGTCCTTCAGTTTGATTTCTTTTCTTACTGGAGCAGGAACAGGATTTGCTCATGTTTCAGTTGATTTGGGCCAGGGTTTCCTTGTACGAGGAGTGGAGGTAACTACTGTTGTTGTTGTTACGATTCAGTTGTGTGGCCAGTGGTCTGCAGACTCAATACTTCAGCGTGGGAGACAGTAGCAGTAAGCTATACTAGAAAGCTCAGGGATTTTGTCACCTCCAGTTGCAGAGAATCTATGGCCCATGTGCTTATGATTAGTATTATTTCTGATTGCCTGCCAGATTTCAAGTGACAGGTGAAGATCACGCAAGAAATACTTCAAACTGGATATTCAAAAGACTACCTTTTTTGTTGTTGTGTTTGAACCCTGGTTTATTCTCTATACAAAAATATTGTAGTAGACAGAATATAATTAGAGCTTTCTATGATGCTGACTGAAAGGAAGATTCAGTCATCCTATTTGTGGATGATATCTTTGGTTTGATGTGCATGTTGAAGGCTTGGGTAAAGATAAACAGGTATGTTTGCCAAGCTGCATAGCATTAAACAGTTCATTACCCGTTGGAATTATCAGCTGGAAGACACCTTGCATAATTTTGACTACAACCTTTATGCGCTTTTGGCTGGACTATTCCTCTTATCTAGTGAGGTGCATTGAAATATAATTAACAATGTGAGCTGGAAATGACAGGCTGAAATTATGTGTATTTTTGTGCAGATAAACAATTCTATATCTGCATCAGAAGTTATAGTAACATTTTATCTACTAATTTTTTCCCAGTTCCTGTGTTCTAAAACATTGTACAGAGAAAAATTATCTGTGCTCTGTGCCAGAGAAAAGCTAATAAGACCCTAGCCATGTCTCCTGTAGGCTTGACTTTAAGAACCTTTGGAAAATATTAAATCCTGCAGGAAACAGCAGTAGTTGTAGATATTTAATATTCTTGCTTTTGAATGTTTTGTTGGAGACTCTTGAAAATACATGGAGGCAGAAATTCTGGTCCATGGAGATCAGTAGGAGCTTTGCCTCCAGTTTCAGCAGAGGTCAGAGTTTCACCTTTGGCATTCTCCTACATTGAAGGTGCAGCATTCCTTTCTGATCTGAGCTGAATGGATGCAGATCCTCTTACTTTGATGAAAATGCTGTTCACATAGGAAAGAGCAGAGAAATTCTTTTACTAGAAAATCCTTCAATTTTATCACAAAATGATAATTTTTGAAGTTGGTAGTCCTCTTCTATTAAAGAAGAATCAGTTATTTTGTAGTTTTTAAGCTAAATGCTAATTGCTGTTGATTTTAGTTCAGTGAACTTACAGCCCTTTGACTTTCACAATTAATTTATTATTTTACGCTATTGTTTCACTGCAGTTAGGAGAAAAATATGCGTTTACAAGTCAGAGCATTTGCCATGTGGCATTTCCAATATAATCACTTGTAGCATTTATTCTTGTTACTGCAGTAAAAAATGACCTGAATGAAATTTATTGCTCTTGTATTTTCATGTTTCCAGTGTATAATCTTGTGGGTGTATACATGTTCTTGATCTAGCTCTTGGCCTGTATAAACGGTCTCTGATCTAGTTATCAAAATAAAAATTTGCTTATGTCAGCAAAAAAATATTAAAACCCCAGTGTAAAGTTTCTTCCTTCTATTCAGTACCTGTGAAAAAAATCTGAGTACCAGTGTAACATACCATTGTTAATTAGTTTATGGTCCGCCATGTTCTCAGGTGGGAAGACATTCCAGCTGGAGAGATACCCTCTAGATATGTCTTAGACACTGGTTGAAATATCCAAAATGGTGTTGTCTATTTTTAGCACCTTAGATTGCAATGCAAAGGCATAGATGTGAGTATTTATTAGCTTAGCTCTTTTTTTTCTTCCCCTCCATGTATTTTATGTTTACTTGCGAAGCAATGACAGTCTTGGGAAAACTTAAAAATAGCAAAATTCTAGAGAGGAGCATAACTTCCAGCAGCTTTGTAGTGCTGAACAGAGCTTTTGACAGTTTCTGCCAACTACTTGGTTTAGTCTTTTGCCACCCTGAAAAAGCATGGATGATGTGTCAGTATCATAGCCTGAAGATGCTTCATGAGCAAATTTGCCAATAGTCAAAAAGGTTTTGCCTGCAACCTATCTGCACTATGGGTTATAGACTGCAGGAAATTGAAAAATAAAGCTCACATGTCTGAATAGTTTTTGCCAAGGGGGCTGGTTAAAACCAGTTGCAGGAATGAGCCATCTCTGTTCGGCTTAAAGAACAGAAGTCTGAGATTTCTTGGTGGCAGCCCACAACTACCTGCTCAGAGACCAGAACTGATAGTGGAAAGATCACTATGATGACACACTAAAGCAGAAGTGATTATTTCTAATGGCTAGTGATTGGAGCTTGACATCTTTAGATTAAAAAAAAAAAAAGAGTATTTCACCTTTTACCTGACAGGACAGTTAGCTTTTGCGAGAGTTCAGAAAAGATTGTTGTAAATTTCCAGTAACTCTTTGGCTTTTTTCATATCTAGTTCCAGCTAGAATCAATTCAGAAAAATCTTACTGCTTGTGTTTTGTAGATGAAGATAATCATCAAGTGCGATAACTTCTGTTAGTCTTAGAACTTTGTTTTGTGAATATAATGATAACTAGAGAGGCTACTCCTATTCTGATATTTTCTTGGATGAATAAAGAACAATGCAGAATGATAATATGTCCTATTGCTGTTACAATTCATTAGGTTCTGCTGTAATTCCTGGTTCTCTTCCTTCCTGCTTTTTTCTTTAATTTTTAATTTACTAGCTCCCAATTCTTTTCAGTCTCTGCATGGTTTATTTTCTTCTCCAGCTTATATGAAATAATTTTCTTACAATTCAATAATTCATTGAAGTTCTGTTTATCTGAGCTCCTCATCATGGGGAGCACAATTTCACACTATTTCCAGCACTGCACAGCTCACCAAGACCACATTTTTCTCTACCTGATTTATTTATTCTTAAAAGAAGATGCCACACACAAGTCTTCTCTGACTTGTTGCATTCCTCAAAGGCACAAGTACGTAGGTGTTTGCTCATTCTTATATGGCTTGTATTTTGCCTCTCTTGGTGACCCCTGCTGAGGTTACTTATGTGTACTGTATGAGTGGGTGGGTAAGAGAAATGGAGACTACAGGAAAACACTGAACACACTGAAAGCACAGAGCGTTTTACAAGCTGCCTGCTTGACCTTGAAGACCAATATTTGCTGGTCTAAATGGAAGATGTGTTCAGTTTTGGAGGATAAAAGACCAGGACAGCCGGATCTTTTCCCGTGTTAGAATACTTTGTCACAGCACTAAAATGCTGAACTGCAGCTGAGAACCATCAAGGTATACATTTATTACTTAGTTCTGTTTTTGTAGCATTCCCCTGTAGCATACCAGGCACCCTCTTATGCCATTCAAAGAAATGCAAAGAAGTAAGAAAACCTGTCTTTTAAAATTCTCTTGGGTTTTGGGAGTTGTTTTAAAAGTTCTGAACCCCCTGAGTCAGTCATCTTTGTCGTCTCTATATGTATTTTATACTTTCTTTCTAGCATTAAATGTTCTGCAAAGCATGTACTTTAGTACTTCATCTTTGTAAATGCCAGGCATTTCTGCAGCAGAAAAACAATGTTTTGACATCTAAATTCTGGGCATTAAGTTGTTTGGATTTCTTGTTTTCATTGCCCTTAATTGTTCTCCCTACTTTTGTTATACGTTTATTTTCATTATGAGCTGTCAACTTCCTAAGTCCACTTGACATGTAGTTTTCCTTTATTTATCTTTTGTCTTTTTTATTTTTCCTCATCTCTGAAAATTTTGAATTTTCTGTATTTTTTTATTTGTATCTGTGTATGTGCAAAATAATTTCATTCAATTTATGGTGCTATTCTCTCATTTCTAATAGGAACCGTATGAGTTAGAAAACTGAAGTAACCTTCATGGGCACACTTTGTTGTTTATTTAATTTTCTGTTCTGTAAGTTACTTTTGTTACCTTTATTTTTCCCCACTTAACTGAGTTTTCTACATTTGATGCTTAACTTCTGAAAATACTGGAGACTGGTTCCTTGTTTCCACATATCACAAACCAGAGTTAGAGATTTTTCTTTCCATCTGCATGATTTGTGACTTTGTAGTTAGGTGGTTGCTCTAAAAATTGCCAATACTTGCTGACAAGTAGTTTTTTTCCAGCCCACAAATGTAATCCAAATGGGAAGCCATTTATCCTTCTTTCTCTTCTCCTGTGGATATACCTTCTCACTATCCCAAGAAAGTTCTTTAGGCTCTATTTTACTGGTTTTTACTATTTGTGCAGAACCACCAGGTCCCAGTGTCAATATATTTGAAGTTCTCAAGCAGGAGACCCATCTCTG
Source organism: Campylorhamphus procurvoides (assembly GCA_013396655.1). Classification (NCBI taxonomy): domain Eukaryota; kingdom Metazoa; phylum Chordata; class Aves; order Passeriformes; family Dendrocolaptidae; genus Campylorhamphus; species Campylorhamphus procurvoides. The sequence goes on along the minus strand of WBMV01007695.1, from coordinate 1,215,712 downwards.
TAATGTCAGATCCTTTTCTTGTCCCAGAACAGGCAGATGATGTGATGAAGTGCCTTCAGTTTAAAATACTGCTCTCCCTTGCTGTAAGGTGGTCTGCTCTTGTTAATGATAACCAGGCTAGAGACAACACTCTGCAGTTCTCAGTTGAGCATGCACTGCTGTACAGCTTCCTTATCACAAACCCAATATCTTTTTTACCCTGCCTGTTATGCCTGTTCAATGTAGGTTTGTGGTGGGGTAACCCTGGCTTAGTTGTGCCATCACACATCACAAATGTGCATTTCTTTCAGCAGTTTTTTCAAGGTTCCCATCTGTTCTTTAAGTTCCCTGTTAGATAAAAGGTCCATGTTGAGCTCTGATGAAGAACAAAGCTCTCAAGGCACAGTATGATGATCCCACAGAGGAGTATTTTTCCTGTATTCAGCAATAGGGAGCACAAGATGACTTGGCATTGGAATTATTTTTTGTCTGTCTTTTTCTTTGCCATGGTATTTTGTTGCTGAACAGTAGAACTGGCGATAAACTTGTATGCCTAAGATGCATCTGGGAATTACATTAGCTGTTAATTTTAAAAAGGCAATGAGATTTCTAGAAATAACCTACCTGTTCATTTAGTGAAGAATTCTCATTCAGTACATAGTCTATTCTTCAGTGAATAGTCTGAGACTGAGTATTGTGAGCTTTTAAAGTTATAAGATAACGTAAAAGGCATAGTAATAGAAGAGTTGCTGTCCAAGAATAACTCTGCAATAAGAGGTTAGGTAGGAGAAGTTATATGACTGTCTAGCAGTCAAAGGTCACTAGTACAGGAAAAACTCATTTAGCTTTTGTTCCTCATTCCTACTCTAGGTGATTGCTTTCTTCACGTGTTATTTTTGTTATTTTGGCACACTGTATGTGAGTGACAGCAAGCTCTTTAACTCTTCCCAGCTTTGGCAACCATCCCCTTGCCTCTGTGAAATGACAGTCTTTCTGTAGGTTGTGATAAGACATTCTTTAAAAGAGAACTTAATCTGCCATCATTTATTTTATTAGATTGAAATATGTTCATGCTGCCCCCTTTGCTGAGAGTTATTGCTCCAACAATCACCGGCAAATCTGATCTACTGTAAACAGTTATTACAGCAGAGTAAATTAGTTAGAAAAAGGGAGTAATTTGCTAGGAGAGAGAAAGTAAGATTAAGTTTAAACTGTTGTAGCATTCATTGGAATCTTGAACCATGAGCTCCGACAAAAATGAGCTTAACAAAGTACTAGGAGAAGCCTTATGCCAGTTTGTTCTTTGCCACTTATTTTGTGCCTGTGTTATCAGAGACCACCAAGAGGCACTTCCCTGCCTGGTAGGCTATGGCACTGGCTCAGCTGAATTGTGACTGTTAACCAATCAGTTGCAATGAAGAAGAAAAAAGGAAAGAGGCTGTTCCTCCAATGTCCTGAGGTGGCAGCTGTGATTTGGATACTGCAAATAATTTATTTTTTGTTTTATCTAATGAACTGGAAAATTGAGAGAAAAGGGAGGAAAAAGGCTTGAGTGGAAGAATTTAAGTGGCAGCAGGGAAGAGTCATAAAAGCAAGGATGTATTTGAAGATGTTGTAGATTGGAAGAAGCTCTTGATTTAGTAATGCACGAAATGTTTCCTTCAGCCAAAAGCAAAACTTAAGTCTCCTCCCCTTGCAAATCTCCAGAGTCAGGTGAATTCAATTTCCTGCCACCCTTAAATGAGAAGTGGGAGAAAAGTGGCCCAGCACTATCTCAGTGTGCAATACGTGGATTTAGTTTCTCCTCCTCGAGGATTTGAATCTACCTTTCTGGGACCTCTGACCCACTGGAGGTGGGTGGTGGTTCCCCAGTAGTTGCACTTGCTCTGGGGGAGGGACTGTGCTATCACCTGTGTCCTGACTACTATACTAGAGCTTTTCTTCTTTTAGGGGTTATAAAACTCATCCTGCTTTATCATTCATTGCTTTTCCTAGTGCAGACTGTCCCTAGAGTCATGGAAGTTGTAATTATGCAATTTATATGATTTATTGCTTGCACTCAACAGCCATTCTGCACTGCTGTTTCCATTATTTCTGAATTGGATCCATTTAAAAGTTTGATGTTCTTACAAATATCACATAAATATAATTATAGGTAGTGTAACGCTATTGGCCAGTCTCATTTGGGAAAGAATTAATTTCAGTAGAAAGTGTTTTCTAGAATGATTTAATTTGGCGAAAAGCCTCATTCTTGCTGAATTTTGTTTGGCGTGTGGGGTCAAAGTGTCACTATTTCCAGACGCGGGAGAGGTGCCTCACTGCAGCGTTTACGCTGTGAGAGGCAAGCTCTGTATTTGTTAAGGCAGCAAATATCAGATTATATGTAAAAAAACAAAACCCAAAACAACAAACCAGAAAAAAGAAAGCTTTTTTTTTTTTTAATACTATGTATTTTCCACATGATACCGTTTATACTGCCTCCGAGTGTTCCTTTTGACCTTGGTGAAAGGCTGTAATTAATCAGCAATTAGCGCGGCTGTGTCCTTTCGGAGGCCGAGCGCCTTCCCTGCCGACGCGGCAGCGCGAGGGGGCGGCATTGCCGCGGGAGACGCTGGACGGGACGGGATGGGATGGGATGGGATGGGATGTGGGCCCCCACTCCAGAACACCCCCGGCAGCATCCCGCGTGGAATCCTGCCCGCAGCTTCGGGTCACCAGCCTTGCGTCCTGCGGCAAAATGCAGGCTGGAATAAGATAAACCGGCAAGTGTTTCTTGGTAGCCAGGTGTCCTCTTAAAACTTGATTTAAGGCTGTTATTCTGGGGTTTGAATTGCGTTTTGTTCTGTATGGGTTCTTCCTGAATGTACACCTTGCTGTAATATTCCAGATGGCTGTCGTCTTAACAACAGATAAGAATTAAGAATGGTAATCGGGGATATTTTATTTAAATCCACCTCTTTATCTTTTATTACTTATTCACATTCTATTATACCCTGGTGCTGTATTCAAAACACTTGAGGATTTAACAAGGGGAAAAATAACCATTAAAATTAGGATATTATGTCAGCACCTTTCCTGATGGTAATTTTTTTAAAGCAGTAGTGCAATATGGAAGAGCTGGAGCTGTTTCACATGGAGAAGGATGCTTCACAAACTCAAAATTTTGTTTGTGTTTGTGAACTGAGGGTTAATTCTGAAAGAGATCTCCAACTTACATAATTATGTGGGAAAGCATCACAAACAGGTATGCTCACAGACCTCATGTGTGCTGCTAAAGCGATGCAGCTGAACAGAACCTTATTAATCACATCACTAATAGACCCTTAAAATATCATATGAGCATACCACTCCTTTTGTGCGACTTCTACCCCTGCATAATGGAATAATGATACTGTTTGCTATATACATGTTCAAAAATTGTATTGAGAAGTGTGAGGCGTTTTCTTTCTTTTAGATGCTGAATGGAAAAGTGCGTCATACAGGCAGTTTAATAAGTAGAACTTATTAAAGACATTTTTTACAGAAACTTTGCTAAGTTTTGTGCTTTATTTCACTGAGACTTCTGACTAAAAATTCCTAAAGACAAGTATGCAAAACAAGTGGCAAATGCAGTGGTCTGGGAAACTGGATATCCATGTTCAGGACCATGCATGGCTTGATTCAGAGTGGTATTGAACACCTGGTTTCCTCAGACTGCGGTGGTGGAAAAGTAGAGAGGTCACGGTGAGTCTTTAGCACTTCTTGCCCTGGCACCAGATTTCCTGTGATGGACGGATCCACCTTCTCACTTGTAAACAGGCATTTTGAGAGAATTAATGTTCCTTGAGACAGTGACCAGACAAGTCTGGGCATTGTCTGACCTAACTTGAAGACATCAGAATGCTGCCTTGAAACTGAATTATCATCTCTGACCACTGCTGGGGTGCTACAATATGGAATGAAGCCAAATTTTGAAATGCCTGCAGAATAATGAGTGATTGAGCTACATGAAGTGCTCACTAATCGAGAACATGTTTCCTCAAATGTCAGTACAGGGGGAAAACAAGTGGGGTACGCTGACACTGCTGTAGATTTGTTTCTGTGTAGCCACTCTGTGCACAGGATTAGCCTTCTATTGTGATAATTTTTACTGACAGATGTGGAAGTACCATTTTATTTTGTTGCTTGTGGGATCGGAAGTTGCTAATTTATTTGTTTCCTAAGAACCATGCTTAGTTTCAGAAGGACAGTTGAATGCTTCAAGTAATTGCTAAGGAAAGGCAGGCCCTTCCATGTCTTGATTTCCGTCTTCAGGGGGAATTTGATTATGTCAGATTTCTGAGTGGTTGATAGTCTAGAAAAATGAGTGTTCCTTGCCTTCCTTTCCTACAGTTACACCTCAACCTGCAGTAGTATTTTATACCTTAATGGGAACTGTGCATGAGAATTAGCACTGCGTTATAAGTGTGGCACTTGAATTCTCTCTTAGGCTTGTTTCCTGAAAGTCAGGGTTTAGGTTCATTGGAACAGTGAAACAGAATCAGCGGGATGCTGTAATGTATGCTGACTTTAGACTATCATCTTTGTAATCCATTAAAATTATATATATTGTTAATTATTTTAATAGCCCTCAAGTGTCTGTCTCTTGACTACTTACCTTAATACAAACTTTTAATTCTAGCATCTGTATTACAAATGCAGCTTCAATTTTCATAAGTGTTATTGCTCTCCTCCATCTTGTTGTGCCCATGCAATGTATGATGCTGATACAGCATCAGACTTACGATGTGTGAACTAGAACTCAGTGACAGTGTGCTAGAATGAAAAAGTTTTTGGATCTGTATCAACAGGGAAACTAAAAATATCAGTAATTCACGAAATATATGAAATATGTATTGGGTAAAATCATCTGTTTTGATGTACTTACTCTCTTGTGGAAGACATTAATTGTTGTGTAGAAGAACAGCTGATTGTTGCTGGTAAATCCAGCCTGGCATGTAGGGAGTAGATGTATAGAAGAAAACAACCTGTGACAAGAACACGGAGTCTTCTTACTTAACATGCACTACCTGTGTGCTTTGGAGCTCCACAAAATTGCAGGATGTGAATGTGTAGCTAAAAGCCTCATTGGATTGATCGAAACATTTATATAACACCTCTGATCAATGGAGTGAAGACAATGTGAAATATGTTTTAGGGGGAGATATTACCTGTAAGAATCAATACAAATGTTAAAGGCGAATTAGTGTTTCAGAATATGATTGTTATGTTGAGGTATGCAGTAATTTTCTTTTCGGTGTTAGTGTTGAGCCTTTTTTTAGCAGTAAAAGGAAAATGTGAATTGCATAGTTGATTGTACTGAAGTCTTCTTTTTCCTTTTTTAAAACAAGTTCACTGTTCTAGTTCTGTTGTAAAGAAGATGGGAAAATCTGCTACCAGACTTTCAGTTGGATTACATTGTTGTCTGGACTTCTCTCTTGTTTTAATTTGGAGAAGAATGCTTGGTATAAAGTGAAATGTGAACAATTTTAATGAACACAGGTTTTGGAAACTTTTCTTTTTACAATTAAAATGGTAGCTAAGGAAAGAATGAGAATAGTCCACAAAAGTTGTCATCATTACCCAACTATCTTAGAAATATCATGTGAGAGAATTTCAAAATGTTGGGCAGGACATAGAGCCTGTGTGCTCTAGATCCCCAAAGCCTTGCAGTCAGCAGTTTCTCTTCCCATGGGTTTATGCGGCATGAGTTAAGTCCTTAATAAAAGACCTTCTCATCAAGTATTTTTTCTGTTGAGTTTTGAGTACAGCTGTGTTTTGCTCTGTATGGTTTGTTTGGTCTGTGTATGCTGGGACACATCTTTGTCTTTTACCTAGAAAAGTTATTTAGGTGGACAGAAATTAATTTAGGTGACTATTCTTAAAAAGCTGCTCTAAGTGTACTTGTACATGTATACAGTTAGTCTAGCATATGTAAAATGCCTCCCCTGCTGTGCCCTAGTGCCTGCAGTTTACATTAAGACTGGACAAGGATAGGAATATGAAGCCAAATTTGTGTTGTTATTATTTGTGCCTACTGGGAAGCATATATTGTCATAGAATCCTCGTAACATGCATCCACATCCCTGTCTGTATACATGCAAGTAGTGTTGTCTGTTCAGAGTGCAACTGTGGATGCAGCAGTACCATGCAAAAATGTTTAGGGTTGTGTTTTGTTTGTTTGTTTCCCCCCAGGACCTAATTTTGCGCATTTGGCTGTTTCCAATGTGCTTTTCCGAAGGGAAACAGAAGGTCTTCAGGAGATATTTCTATAGGCATACTTATGGACCTCTGATATACAGAAAGTTTCTACCATGTCATAGAAACCAGGATTTCTGGTTTTGTATTGCAGTTTTGAGGGTTGTGCTGTGAACACAGTTGAAAACAATTTGTGAAGATCAGTTTAGAGAAAAAAGTAATTTCTCAATGACAGTATGACCCCCTGAAACACTAAGCCATAGATTTGTATGGAGCTTGTAGAATCAGGATGAAATGAGGGAATTAGGTGTGAATAGGTTGAAAATATTAGAGGGTGATACAAAAAGAGTCTGGTAGTCTGTTATGAAAATCCATAGTAAGTAGACTACTGTGTTGCAGTCCCAATTTCATCTGGGTTGATTCCTCAGGACTGTGATGTGAAGCAAAGTTCACATGGAAGCTGATGTGAAGACAGCACTTGTTCATAATTTGCCCAAGTGGATAGTTTTGTGTAAACATTCCAAAAAGTTCCAAAAGTTGATTTGCTGCCTTTGCTGCCAGATACGGAAAAGATTAAATCTGTGTAACTATTTACAGAATATTCAGACTATAATTAAATTTAAAGATTTTATGAGTAAAATGCTTTTGAGGAGGAGTTTGTGGAGAGTCCATATTATGCACAATAATGAATCTGTCTTATAAATTATCTTAGCATAGGTGCAAACAAGGCATTCAATTGTAAAGTTATAGTTAAGCTAAAAATGATGGTTTTATCTTCACAATAAGTTTCAAGTGCTGCAAAATACCGGGGAAAATGTTTATTAGCATTGATTGGCTTTGCCTAGAAAACTACATTGAAATTTTAAGTAATCTTTGGCTTTTTGTGGTTTTAATAATGAAGATGGTATGGTAGCTCAGAACTTGGAAGGGCTAAGTTGTGAGCAGGGGGTCTCTAGGGCTGTCAAAACAGTAGAGTTAGTCGGGCATTTATAGGCACTGTGTGGGGCTCATTGTTTTCCCTTTGTCTATGAATTGTCTTCTACTTTTTGCAAGAACATGTACATAGTAACAGAAGAGATAGCATCTCTTTTTTTCTATGCTGCTGGTCTCCACATCCTTGTACCATGAGTTCATGCTGAATGCAGCTGTTGCACATTGGTTTTCAGACATTTCCGGTGTGGTGAGCACAGGGATGTACTTTGAACTCCAAACCAGAGAGCCCCGAGCAATGTTCCATTTCCTTGTTTAATTCTAAAAAGTTGGGAATTGAAAGCAACAGAAAAATATTGGCCTTTACAGGGAGAAGTCTTCAATTATATATTGATTCTAGTATCTAACACCTTGCACAGTTGCTGCCACTTCTCTTTTCCTTCACCTCCCCTTCCCTCCCTGCAAGTTTTTTGCCCCTTCTTTCACCTGATAATGAACTTATTCAGACACTGATGATTCTCTTTGGGTCTTTAACTGATTTCTAGAGAAAGAATAAAAAAAAATTATGGTAATCTTGCAAGGATAGGCTTTCCAATGCAGTCCCAATTTTGGGGTTTATTTTTTTGTATTTGTTGAACTACACCCTTATGTGTTGCTGTAGAACAGTATGCTAAAAGTGATATGGACAAGTACAAAATCACTTGAGATGACAACAGTTCACCTATCCTTTACTTAGAGCTTGTTTCTCACCAGTGTTACAAAATCTATCTGTAGTTCTTGTTGATTTAGCCCCTGAGTTTTAGGAGTAACAAAAAATGTATCTGCCTGCAGGTGCTACTTGACATTTGTGGGAGTGAAGCTGGCAGCAAGCTAACCTAGGATACAGCTGTGTGTCTTGAGTATCTCCTTTTGCTTGGCTTGTCCGGTGAAATAAGTTTTCCCAATTGCTGAAGTCTTGTCGGCTTCAACTAGGATTTAGGCTGTTTAACATAAGTGAGTATAAATAGAAGTTTTGCATCTTACTTGCTATATATTGCTTCCTCTATCTTTCTGAACAGTTTTTGAAAAATCTTGGATCATTGTTTAATGAAAAGTGAGTAAGAAAACTATTTTTCCATCTCAGTAAAGTCTTGCAATAGTTTTTTTAAAAGAAGTGTAATTCTCATACTAAATGAAAATTTGACAGGAAAAATAAATTTCTATGAGCAGAAAAAGTCCTAAGTTATCCATCAAAACCTGGGGTTCATTTGCTTTGCTTATTAAAGTTTGCAAAACTGAGCCAGAGAAATGCAGTTTTCTGAATATATATTTTAAATTCTTCTAGCTAATTTATCCTTGGAAAGAGAAGCTACAGTGCAACTGTTTCTGAAGTTAGCAACTTGGTAAATGCACACAGCATTTGAAGGCTGTGGCAAATGAGGTAGGAGTGTTCATCTCCCTCACTGTACTACCTTGATGTAAATTGCTTTCCTGAATATCCATTTTGCCTAGAGGGAGCACACAACAGATGCTTTGTACGCTTAACTGGGATCATTTAAAAAACAAAGCATCTCTGTAAAACATGTCTCTTCCTTGGCTATCAGTATTTCATTTGATGCTGGCATTACCTCTCAGAAGAAAGTTCATCTAAGAGCAGCGCACGAAGCACCTCTGCCTAAAAGCAAATGTTCAGGATGGTAGAAGTAAGTTGTTAGGGGTACATGATTCCACGCTGGAATTTGTGAGTCTGTAATATATTCGTATGTGTGTGAAATATTAAATATTAAAAAGAGGAGTTTGCCAGAGGAGTGTCCAGGTGTGTCATGCAGGCTGCCAGCAATAACTTGCTGCCATTGATCTTATAATTAGGCTGTGGCTTATATTTTAATTTAGAACACCTTAAAGGGCCGCATGTAATTGTGTAACTATGTATGTCCCTATATGCTCTTTCAAAAATTAATTTTGGCAGATACTAAAACGGAGAGCAGACTTGTTGGCTCCTCACATGAAACCTGCTTCTACAAGAGTTTCACATGAGCCAAAATAATGTCAATAAATAGTGAGAGCTGTGAATGAAACATTTGCACAGGAAACAGAAAAGTACACTGATCTGGATTGTTTTAAATATACCTCTAGTGATAAATTGTTATTTGAGAAGTGATGCCTGACTGTGCTTTTAGAGATGGTATCACTATGCATGCAAATTGTATGAATGTGTCTTTAAAGCACTCCTCATGAGTGCTAAATTTTAGTCTTAGTATTTAATTTATTCCATTTCTCAGTAATTTGTATTCTCTGACACTCCTTTTTGCTGTTTTCTGCACTTGTCCAAATGATTCATTTTTTTCCTGTGTGTGTTCTGAGGTATTTTCTGTGTTTGTAAAGTTCTTTTTCCTGAGAGAAGTAGGAGTTACACTTCTACTGGAATGTACATGAAGACTCCTGTTACTAATGTAAGGGTTCATCCCTTGAAAATGATACTGCACAGTGTATGGTAGCACAGACTTCTTCCCTCCCTTGGAACTGGCTATTATTTCTTAAGCGCTGTCAACACATTCAGTGCTGTGTGATATAAAGAGGATGGGATTTCTGCCCCAAAGGATTTGCAGTCTGTTAGATGCACAAAATGGATTAGATAATGCTAAATACAGCACTGGTCAGGTGCACAGATTAGTCTGAAGATCCCACAGATCTCTTTAATATAACTTCTTCCTTTGATGGATGTAGTCTGTGTTTTAATGAAAGTATAAAAATACTCTTGTCTTCCCTGAAGACCTTACGAAAAGCTACATCTGAATAACTGACAGGTAGGATCTATCATGCCAAGTTTAAGCTTATTGCTAAGCCAACATATCTGATAAAGATGGTTTGCCTACTGGCAAAGAATTAATTGGATTTCATAGCTTGAATCCTTTATTTTCCTCCATCGTTATTATCATGGAGTTACAGGAGGTAGAGATACAAAAGACCTATTAAGTCATCCAAGCAATAGGCTTCTCAAAACCTGAGTTCTATTGCCCTTCTTTTCTGTCTGGACTCAGACCTTTCTTAATTTCATCTTTTTATTCCTAATTGTATCCGTTTTTTGCCATCCTAAATAATTAATTTTCCTTATTGTCATATATATCCTTCATACACTTTCTTCAGATATTTATAGGTTGTTACTGTGTTCCCCAGAAATTTGTTCCTTAGGCAACCTTTATGCAGTTAGCTTTCAATGTCTTGGTGTAATAACTCTCTTCAATCTTCACTTATCATTTTTGTTGCTTTTCTAATAACCATCTAATGTGTTACCTTTCTGCTAATGAGATGTCCAGAGCTGAGTGTAATATATTGTATGTGTTTGTACAAGAGCTTTGCCAAGGGGGACTTTCAGCTCTCTGCACCAGGAATTCATTGAATCATTTAGGTTAGAAGAGACCTTCAACTGCTGACTTGGCACCGCCAAATCCACCACTGAACCACGCGGATACACAAATGTGGACAAACCCCCTTGAGCTCTATTGTGCTGTATTGTATAGCAAACATTGATTCAAATGGCAGTGGCTTTGTATCATTTCAGGTGGTAAAGCAATATTATGTGTGTCTTTCCATGCAAGCATGAACGGGATTTTCTAGATATTTATCTACAGCAGGAGTGAACTATATTCATCAAAAAGATCTGTTTCTTTTATCCCCTCTTTATAACATAGACAATTAAAAGCTGAAAAGACAAGTGAGGTTAAAATAACGTGGAGGCAATTGGCAGTGTGCTGCTGCTGATCTCCCCTTTGAACATCTGCTGGTGCCCTCAGGGGAATATGGTTGAGATAGGACTGATTTCTGCTGACTCATTAGGGTTTATTAACACCAAATTGAATATATTGGCAGTAGAGGTGTCTCTGGGGAGCAGCTAGAAGAACCAGTACTCTGCAGATGTGCCTTATTTGTTTGTGATTCAAATAAATAAATCCTCACACCGGGAAAGGTGGGGTGTTGCAATCAGGATGTAAGGCCTTGGGAAGGATAAAGAAAGAGTGTTCCTTCAGTAAACCCTCATTATTTCAAGGTGCACTGTGAGAATTGCAGCTGTGATTCATGTCCTGTGTGTAACAGAAGATAAAAGATGGATGAGTGATGGGAGGAGAGAGAAGAGGCCAGTGAAGTGCAGCCTGTGCTGGTGGTGTGATCCCGGGCCGGTGCCCCATGCGGCACAGCACTGCTTCTGTCAGCAGATCCCAGCGTACAGCTACAGATCTCCAACAATGTTGGGGTGGGTTTAGAACCAAAGGTGAAAACAGATGGTCTGCAAGTGGGTTTGATATTATTGTGAAACAGCAAAGAACTAAGCTTGCTATGATGTGTTAAATATATTTTTTATATTTAGCCGCTTGTGTCTTCTCACTGCTGCAGGAGCTATGAGGTCATCTTCTGTTTTGGTTTATTTGACTGATTCAGTTTAGTGACTGATTTGTTGAGCAACTGACTGAGCTAAACTACAGAGAAACTTGTTTTCTCTCTTCCAATCTGCAAATAAAAGCTCTGATACATTAGTCTACCAGGGTTGTAGTCTTGGAATAATTGGGGTCTCAGGAGTGATTGTGTCCACACCTTAATTTGAAGCAATGTTTCCTTTTGATAAATTTAAAATTCAATTTTTGATAAACCTAATTTCCTTTATATGTATGGAAATTATTGGAAGTAATTTATTCAGGAAATTATTACCATTTTGCACTGGGGGTTTTTGTGCCTTTTTAAAAGAACTCACTTTCATTCAAGCTGAGCTTGGTGGAGGTATATTAAAGTCACTATAGAAACATATCTTACTATTTTCTAACAAACATGAAGACAATGTAACTTACTAGAATTGTATCTTTATGACTATTTAAATAGTGTTTATGTCTTGTGCTCTCAGAACTTGCAGTATGTATTCTGACATACAGCATGATTTGGTTGTGGATGGACCTGTTTCGATGATTGTTGGGCAAAGAGAATCACATCTTTTGAAGATTAGCTAAAAAGTAAAAGTGCTAAGACTGATTTAAGGTCAGGCTGTCTTCTAATTACAGTACTGTCCCAGAGAACAACATGGTAGCTTTTCTTGCTTCCCACTTGTGTATTTGATGTGGTGGGATTTGTGTCTTTGGTCCCTCCGTTCCTGTGCGAGACTTGTGATATTGCAGGATAAATTTTTCTGATATTGTTCATTTCAGTAAGTAAGTGTTGATGGGGAGTGTCTGACTGGTCTCCAGGCTGACAAGTTGTGGTCCTTGTTAGCACTGCTTTGGGATGGTTTGTTCCAGGTGTCTGGGTTAGTATCCTGGCATTTGGGATGGTTGTTTTTCAGGGTTTAGTAGTCTTCCTCAAGTACCTATTTGGAGGCAGACCCTGGTTTTTAAGCAGGAGGCATGGTATGATGTTTTATTTTGCCCTACTTTAGAGCAAGCCTGGATCTCCCGATAATATGAAAGGAAGTCAGGCATTGCAGCTGTACCTAGTTCCCTTTTTTGTTGTACGTGATCACAGATGAGTAGGCATGTATTGTTCCCAACCTGCTGGCTTGCTGAGGGCAATAGAGAAGAACAAAGGGCAAACCTGCTTGACTCATTAGTCTAATTCCTTAATTTTTTAGTCAGCCTTGCATATACAGAATATGAAAAGTGTATTGAAGCAACAGACACAAACATTAGCCTTGAACTGCAAAGCGTCTTCAACTTCCGTGCTTTATTCAGTGTATCTTACTGGGGGATACACTTAGACATGCTGAAGGAAAATTAATCTAAATTAGATTAACTGAAGAAGAATGAATGCTTTGCAAGCAAAGTAGCATCATTCTTCCAAGTTTCTGAAGGGTTTTTGAAAGCACAAATTAATTAGTCACTCAGCCCTTCTGAAATAAAGCTTCTTTTACATGGGGCTGAGGCCAGGAGAGGGTGTTACATCATTTAGTCTGTCTTTGCCCTTTGTGTGTGCCAGGCAAATGCTTTCTTAATGTCTCTCACAGACAGACTAATGTGGCTTTTCCTACCGGTCTTTAAGAAGTTATTGAGGTCTTGATCTGAAAGAACTGGAAGCTTCTAGATACTAAACCCTCCAGTGCATGGTACAGCACACCATCGTGGGTAGGGGCACCCTATACAGTGCTTGGTGAGAATTAGTGCCTTGGTTGGGGGTCTGCAGCAATTGCTTAGGGCTAACCATAAGAAATGCTGAGGACAGAGATGAGTCTTCAACCTTATGTTTCTCCAGAGCTTTAGATATTTAGCCCAGACCTTTATGGAAGTGTTTCTTTCTATTTGAGTTCATAGACTGTTGTCTTCTCAGGAAGACAGGGCTAAGTATAGGCAATATTCAATTTCTCTTAACACCTGCAGGGATAGAGACTGACAGATTTCACCTTTTTTGAGAATATCCAGACTGCCAGGGAAGGAGAGGGAAGCTAGGTTTTCTGCCAGTCCTTTTTGTCCCTACCCAAGAGGATACATAGTAATACTTCCTGATGATTTCATCTTCTTCTCTAATGAGCACTGGAACATTTTAACTTGGTACCTGACGCAACTGTTGAGCATCCTGCTCTTGCCAAAACTGGGTTACTAAACTTGTGAGGCTTTTGCTGATGGTGGAACGTGAAGGGTAGTGAACTCAGAGGCATGTTGAGTGTTTTATCAGAATAATTACAATATCACTTTTCGGGATGAGGAGAACTGATATTTCAGAAGCTTTCCAAGTCTAAAAGGTTGTTAGCATTGTATCAGAAATCAGTGTCTAATTACTTTTTTCCTTTCTCCTTTATTATTGTGTCATTTTAATTGTCACATAATGATTTTGTAGTATTCCAGATGAGGCAAAGTGTGTAATGCTTTTATTTTTGAGAACTTAAATGACCTTAGTGGCAGAATGGATTTTACAATCCCTACTGCTTATTCCCTTGCTGAATTCCAATCTGTGATAGTGAGGAGTGGTGTGGTGGAAATATCAATACCATCATAAGTGAAGAATGGTGGCTTTAGAAGGTAAATAACCAATTGAGGTCAGTTAATTCTGTAAGAAATTAAAAGTCAGGACTTGCAAAATGATCTCTTATAAAGTAGCTGTTAGGATCTGTAGGAGCCAGTTCTAAACAGATCAAGCTTCCTGTTAAACATTGAAGTCTAATATTAGATTTTGCGGATGAGGAATTCACACTTGATTCCAACCCTCCCCCCACAACTATAACTTGAAGACTTGTGCCACTGCTATTAACTATTCACTATATGGATTAGGGGGCTTTGTTCATATCAATCACTTCTGAAGATGCTGTCAGGGGCATCTCAATGAAATGTTTGGTTTGCATCTGGTAGGTCTTTAACTCATATAGCAGTCAAGCAATCTAGTGGCTACTAATATGCTGGTGATCACCTTGTTGTCACTTCAAAATGCATGCGTCAGTTATCTTCTTATGCTTTGCACTAAATGGTCACATCAGCCTCTGCACTACAATTGTAGTTCATTTTTACTATATCCTTTTTTAGTCATTGTTCTGGATGGCATATTTCTGATAAAGTTGCTTTATTGAACCTCTTAGAGAAAATTAGAGGAGGAGGAGATTTGAATTGAATGGTTAATGCAAAAACATGCTTCACTAAGTTACTGAGAGATCTACTTTTGGTATGCTTATTGTTACACCATGTATGGATATCAATGTACTGATCACGTATCAAGCACTTTTTCTGCAGACTTGCATTTTTTCTGCTAAAGAAAAGAATATTATATATTTGTGTGTGTGTGCATGTGTACATCTTGGTTTTGTTTTTGAATGCTTTTTCAGCCTTAATTCTGTCACTCTTAGCAGTGGTAGAGGTATTTTTGCATTCACACACTCATTGCACAGCTTAGCGTGGATGTTTTGAGTTATCCTTCAGTGCAAGTACAGGCTTTTTTTTTTACAAAAGGCACTGAATGGATCTTTCTGCTTTCCTCCCTCTTCCTTTTTCCCTCAGTGTTCAGCATATTTGTGTTGCCTGAAAAACACCCTTGCTGTGAAGTTTTGTAGAAGTTCATTATATAAACTCCAGCCTTGGCTTGCTCTCAGCTTTCTGCAGTGAACGTGCGGTGGTTGCTTTATTCTTCTTCAGTTTGTTGTGATAATGAGTTTTGATACCTTTTGTGGTATCTTGTTCATTTATCTGGAACAACAAAAGGGGTTATAACAGATGAAGCTGTTGTGGGGGTTTCACCTAGGTGCTAGGTCAAGTCCATCATTGTATTTGTCTGCCTGGGTGACAGTGAAGTAAATATTAGTAACAGACCCCCTTTTATTTTTTCTTCCAAATCTTTTTATGTTTCCCTTATTATTAAGGGGAAATTCTCCTGCTTCTCTCCTGGGAACCTGGGAAATTGCTGTGTGCAGCTCCCGTGTGAAGACTTTATAAGCATTTGATTGCATTGATTAGTTCAGCAGAATTCATGTCCAGAGAATGAAACTGTTGTTCATCTTTTTTTTTGTCAAGTCTGCCTAATTACAGTGTTCTCAATTTTTAAACAATGTATCAAGTCACCAGTTTTAGTTTGAATGTTTGTTTGCATCACCCCCTCCTTATTTACCTTTGAGATGTAGCTATTGCTGTGTGCAATAATGTTAATAATCAGTAATAACCTATAAACTAATGAAACGTGGAACTTCTCCAGGTCTAAATAGCATCAAAGAACTAAATTATAACTTTCTACGCTTTAGATGTCTTTGCAGTTCACTTTTGTGCTTACGTATCTTGGAGGTGCTTCCTGTTTGTTTAGACTAGTACCTATTTCTTACCTCTGTAAGTCAAGGCACAGTATTCTAATATTGCATTTCATCCTGTCAGTCCTGCATCCCTGTGGCTTCCCTCTCCTCAGCACCTGTGCATCCTGAGAAAAGTAACTACTATAGGTGCTAATGTTGTGCCATTTCAAACTGTCTGCCCTCTGAACTTTCCCATGTTTCACTAAAAAAATTAATAAAAATAGTAGTCTGACACTCCAGTCTCCATGAAGGGTAATTACTTTCTACTTGTCTCTATTAGTATTTTTAGTAAAATGTGTGACTAGAGTGGGAATTACTTGGAAGATGATGCAGGCTGTTTTTTTCAAGTAAGGAAATTTTTTTGTGTGTTTTTAAAAAAAAACCACAACAGTGACTATAATCTAAACTATAATTAATAACAAATTAAGCATGAAAGAATCCTGTGCACCAGCACAAAAGCTTTTTGATGAATATAATGTTCATGTTGCAGCATTATCCCCTAGTTCATGGTAATGATTAAATTTCAAAGTATCTAAAGAGAAGATGGAGCAACTGTGTTTTTAATGAATCTGTAATGAGTTCTAAGGCTGGGTAACCATGCGGAGCTGAGGGATTTGCATAATAATTACTCTAACTGGACTAAGACTATAGAGCTCTTTCCAGAAGAAATGGCAATTGTAGTAGAACTTACTGAAAATTAAGCTTTTGTAGCTTAGCCAGTGATACCAAGGATACTAAGGAAAAGAACTGTAAGAGAGATGCGGTGGTGGCACTTCATTCATATTTGTGTAAAAGTGAGCCTGAAAGCAATGGATTTTATGGCCTGTATAATTACAAAGAAATAAATCTGAATTTCATACTAATTGTCTCTTTCAGCTCATAATAGGATTGAGAAGTAACTGAGAATTGTAGAGTATAGGTCAGTCTCCCCAGCATCCTTACTCAGATAAAATTAGACAATTCTTTTTTAATATGAGGCTCACCAATAAAGGAGAGAGATTATTTAATTTCAATTGCAGGAAGAAGATCTTTGCTTAGCCCTGTGTTGCTGCATGCTGACATTGGTGGGGTTGTTTAATTGTTGGGGTTTTTTTGTTCAGTTGTACTTTCTACTTAAGTTCTTACAATATACAGTGAATGTTTCAAAACTGCATTCATTGATATTCTGTAACATAAGAAAGAGCTCGCACATTCTCTCTTGGCTTAGAGCACTCAGAATCCTCTAGTCCTAAAACAGTGAACTGGAAATTCTGATTTTTTTTTTTTAAATATGGATATTGCATTTTTATCTAAAAACCTCACCAAACCAGTTATACAGTTTTCCAGGTGGACAATGTTTTATAATAAAATTACTTCATCTATATGCTGTCTGTCTTTGTTTATTTCTGTCAGGAATCATTTTTCACTTTGTAAAAGTGTTGCATTTTTTTACTAGTATCAAAGGGCAGCATTAAAACAAACCTCATTTCATCTCCATATGGTATGATTGGAGAACAGTGGTACACAATGTTCTGCTTGTGATTTGAGACACTGTGCTGGCCTAATCATTTGTGGTAACAACTGTGACTGCAAGAATAAAGCTCTTCTTACTCTTCCCTTTGGTTTTTTTTCTTCTCCATCAGATGGTCATTTTGTGCTGCTTGGCCTCATCTCATAGGCAGGGTGGTTCTCTTTCTGTCAGGATACATTCTGCTTTGATTTTCTATGGCTTCACTGATCTAATCATATTTCTCCAGCAAATGCTCCCTAGAGCAATTTCAGCTGTTCTCTGCCTCCTGATGTTGCCCCACTTGGCTGCATTTTTCTGGTTTGACCCTGTGTGACTGTTGGATGTGAGGTGCTCTGACAGTACAGTCAGCTTCTGGGGAAAGTTGGCAGACAGTGGGACTAAGAAAAGGGAAAAAAATGCAAAGAGATCCATCTCTTTAGAGGGTGGATGTGGTCCAACAGTGAAGGGGCAAAACATGTTTTAAAAGCCCGTGTGAAGTCAGGTGGTTCCTTACCAAGTGTAGCAGGTACTATCGCATTTCATTCAGTTTTTTTGCCTTCCAGAGTTACAGTCAGGCCTCTTTTTTTCTTTTTCCTGTGCCCTGGATGTGAATGTACCATGGTGACCCATTAATCTTACACTGATGAAGGATTGAGGACAGCAGCTGCCGACAGTGCTCAGAGCAGTTTGTATGTCTGAGGTCAGCAAAACCCACAAGCTCACCTCAGTCTCCAGCTGCAGGCTAATGAATTAGTTCATCTCAGTGAGACGTGTGCTGACCTCCACACCGTCTTGTTATCGCAGTCAGTCTGGCACGAAGATACAAATTCCATTTTCTGAGCCCCCATCTTCAGCCAGAAACCTTGAGGTTGAATGAGGTCAATATTTCATATGATGTCAGAAAGTATGTGGGCTAGCACTGCACTTACACCAGTCTCATGGCTCTAGGACTATACAGAGGGACCTGTCATTTCATTAAAACCTGGTATCCATGAAGTGCTTTCTCTGCATCAATGAAGCATCAATGAAGCTTCTTTTTTTTGTAAGCTCTTGCCCATGTTCCAAGTCAGGAGTAGACTGTGTCCATCCAAGGTGATTTGAACTCGTATTTAGTTCAGATTTATGTAACTCTCCTGGTGAACAAAACCTCTTAATACCATCAAGAACGGTGAATGACTTGATTAGGAAGAGAAAATCTGATTGATAACCTTTCTATTTTGAAGAACCTTTCTATTCTTGAAGAATAATCTGGCTTCTTTGAAGTAGCCTTCCTTTTGAATTGTTACCGTGATATTATTTGTCCGTGTGACTGTACTCTAAAACCATTTTTTTTTTTAAATGTGGTCTCTAACAAGCATTATCAAATACTCCTTGCTTCAGTGCAACTTTAGGAGTATTTTGAGATTGAAATTAATGTTTTCTACAATAAAATGGTAGTGTTTTGAAACTGCCCGTCACAGTTTTTAGTCTATCTCAGTTGAAAACAATCAAGAGATTAGCAAGCAATGATTTTTGTCCTTAATTCTCATATCAAAGCTGTTTGCGCTAACAAGATAAAATGCATTCTGAGGCAATATGTACAAAGACTTGTTTATCAGCAAGAAAGATAAAATTATCCTCATTTGACCTGAAATTTTTCCTTTGTTCTCTGCTTTTTCTGGACACTTCTAAAACATTAAATGGAAAAATAATTTATATTTGAACTGCACTAGCATAATTTTATCTTCATGTTTTGGGGTTTTTATTGTTTAATTTAAAACAAATATCTAAGAAGTAAGGGGAGTATTAAAAAATAGTACTGTTCTTTCAAAAAAAGCTTAATGCTACTGAGAGTCATACATTTTTAAGCATCATCAGAGACCAGTTATTCAGTAAAGAAAATGGTAACTTCCTACTTTTTAAAGTTATTATGGACAGAAATTCATCTGATTACTTGTATGAGAGTAACATGAAGGATATTCCACAAGAAACTTCTTGCCATAGCTTTACTATCTCATTTAAGTCAATTCTGTGTATCCCAGTTGAACCTCAGAACAATGACATTTTGTATTTGACTTCCCCTTCCATACCAGCTGTCATGAGCAGGAGTTCAACCCTATGACCCCTTGCTCTATCCTTGTTACATCTTCTTATGCCAGTTACCTACTGTGAACCATGAATGCTCATCAGGAGTTGAAGCAGTAGGCTTCCAGACTCTGTCTGGGAGTTTTTTGCAGGTGGACAAAGGAGCTGTGATTGAGGCAAAGAGATTTTTCACTTCTTTTCTTCCAGTGGCAGTACTGTGAGCACTATCTATTTGAACTCTTTGATTCAATCTGCAGTGCCTCACCCCATCAGTAATTTGTTCCAGCCTTCTCTATGTCAAATCTGATCCAGTCTTCATGGATACAATCTTCTAATTCCTGCAATGAAAGATTTTTGTTTCTTTATAAATTCAGAGTTTTGCTCCTTGTTCCTCACCACAATTTAAAATGATGCTGTCTTTAATTATCATTATTTTTTATACAGTATGGTGATGATTTGGGGCTGTTTTGAAGCAGAACTTTAGTAAAATCATTGAATGCTATGGGAGGTTATTGAACTCAAAATCCATTATTTTCAGAGAAAATATTTAATTACTCAGGAAGAACAATTAAAGGAAGGTCTCAGAGCTGTAGTTTTGTCCCCCAAGAGCTGGAATTGCTGAGGTGCCAATCTCAAGAAAAGAAGGATACAAAGCCATTAATGAGAGATTTAGTAACTGAACTTACTAAAACTGATGCATTAGGATGAGAATGGGATGGTGATTTTTTTTTCTTCCAAGTGTTCACATATTTTCTCTGCCATGAGGGCACTTTCAGTCTCTTATGAGGAATATCACACCTAGATGAAACAGAAATGCTTGAAACTTGTATATCAAACTTGATTTGTGAGGTTTTTGGAAGACTTTGGTGATTTTAAGATGTCAGTTGTGAAGAAACTTGCTTCTGCTAAGGTGGGTCCTTCCTGGTCGTTGTGTTTTGTTTTACATTGATTTTTGAGGATGTTCTGTTTTTCTTTTTATCCCTTTGTTTCACTTATAAATCAATAAATATTTAAACTTAGCTAAAGCTGGTTGAAACGGAAATAAGTTCTTTAAGGGGCTTTTTTCAGTGATCTCTATTTTTTATTAGTTTTACTAGAAATTCTGAAAATATTTTGCTTGTAGACAGAAGAATTTTCATTAAAATTATAGAGTGAAATATGAAAAAAATTATGACAATAGGAAGAAATCTAATCAAAAGTCTTGATCTGAAATACCATTTGACTTGTGTTTGGATTGGGTGTTCCCTGTTATGCCCTGTGGCAAGTAACTTGCCTGTGATGAGTTGTGCTGATGCAGCACTAGAAACACCTGTTCACGCTGAGATCGACCTTTGTATGTGTTGGCCATTTAAGTATGTGAGGGGGTAGTAGTGTTGAGCTGAATGCTATTAAATAATGCAAAGGATTTTTCTAACCTTACTGTTATCAGCTAGTCTTTTGAAGATGCAGAGACCTTAATATCCATGCAGAACAGACAGGGAAATTGTTTTGTGACAGGGGATCTTCCCATTTCTCTTTTACTGTCTTCCACCTTCTCATCCTTTGAATCTATTGGATTCAAAATTAATCATTCTGGTACCACCTATTCCCTCTCCCTGCAGCATTTCCTGTGCTTATGATATGCTTTGACATGTCTGCTTTCCCAAAGGCTGCCTTCCCTACCAGCCCACCTGAACTGCAGATGTCTGCATGTGATTTCTGGGTTAAGCCCAATTCTGACACTAACTCTATAGGAACAGACACAATTGATGCAGATACTTGAAGCTGTGACCGCAGATAGATGAAATGCCCTTTTCAACAGCCTTTGAAGAACAGTGAGTGGAAGTGCAGGGAAAAAAAAAAAAAAGAGGAAAAAGGCAGGTCAAAAGGAGAACCCTGAAGTGAGGAGTTAAGAGTTTATTTCTGTGGTATGTACCAGCTGATCAACTTTCTGCTTTGACCTCTGAAAGTTACAGCCTCCCTTTGAGGAGAGTTTGAGGGCCCTCTTGATGGGTGTTGTCAATCACAATCAGTCATCAATCTGCCACCTAGGGTGCCCTGCCCTCCATGAAGTGTTGGCATGTCCCAGGTTTTCATTGGTGTGAGGGGTGGTACGTCCCTGTGCAGGAGGCTGGAAAGCAATCCCCCTGAACACTGGCTCTTTCTGGTATCAGGGATATCCTCAGTGAGTTTCTCAATCATTCTGGTCTTTCAGGTGACATGATGATCCAACGCATCACCTGTGGTGAAATATTCATTGGCAGTATGCAGCATATCCTCTTTTACAGCTGAGGATGGGATTTGCTTTCACCTCAGCGATGCTTTTAGAAATTAAATATGAGAAGTGGCCTGAATTTTGATTGTGTTTAATAGACTTAGGCTGTGGGTCTGTTGAAGCAGTGTGCAGTTGGAGCAACAAACTGCACAGTTGGACGCTTGAATTCAGCTACTCTCTCTGATTCATGTACTCTTGGCTGATGTTGAGACATTTTCCATGTCTGTCTGGGTCTGTTTGTGTAACTGTGAAATGGTGAAACTGTTTCTCTGTCCGTGAAGAGCTTCACTTCAGTTTTGGGACCCAGCAGCAAATGGTGCTTATTTAAAGGTAAAATGCTGAGTGGAATGTTAAGGTTTGGAAGGGATCTTAAAGATCCTCTAGTCCCAACACCCCATGCCATGGGCAGGGACACCTCTCACTAGACCAGGTTGCTCAAGGCCTTGTCCAACCTTGCTTTGAACACTGCCAGGGTTGAGGCATCCACAACCTCCCTGGGAAACCTGTTCCAGTATCTCACCACCCTCACAGTAAAGGATTTGTTCTTAATATCTGGAATAAATCTCCCCTCTTTCAATTTTTACCCATTCCCCCTTGTCCTGTCACTACCGCTCCAGATCAAGTCCCTCTCTGCCTTCCCCATAGGCCCCTTCAGATACTGGAAGGTTGCTGTGGCGTCTCCACACAACCTGCTCTTCTCCAAGCTGAACAGCCCCAACTTTCTCAGCCTGCCTTTGCAGGGCAAGTGCTTCAGTCCCCTTACCAACTTTGTGGCCCTCCTCTGGATTCACTCCAGCAGTTGCATGTCCTCCTTATGTTGTGCGCACCAGAACTGTACACAGTATTCCAGGCGGGATCTCACAAGAGCAGAGCAGAGGGTGGGAATCACCTCCTTTGACCTGCTGGCCACACTCCTTTTGATGCAGCCCAGGATTTTGATTGGCTTTTGGGGCTGTGAGGGCACCCTACCAATTCATGTTGGGTTTTTCGTCAACCATCGTCCCCAGGTCTTTCTCTGCAGAGCTGTTCTCCATCACTTTTCTACCCAGACTGTAGGTGTGCCTGGGATTGCCACAATACAGCTGTAGGACCTTGCACATTGCTTTGTTGAACTTCATGAGGTTGGCATTGGCCCATCTCTCAAGTGTGTCAAGGGCCCTCTGGATGGCATCCCTTCCCTCCAGCATGTCAACTGCACCACACAGCTCAGTGTCTTCAGCGAACTTTCTCAGTGAGCACTCAATCCTACTGCCCATGTCACTGACCAAGATGTTGAATGGTATTGGCCCTAGTCCTGACCCCTGAGGGCCACCACTCCTTGGCACAGGAACTTCCTCAGGGAGCAGGTTGCATGGAGCTGTCATCTGGAGGCTGCTGGGTAGGGAACATCACATCCTGGTCAGAAGCCCAAGTAGCCTGAGAGCTGCTCTCTTTTTGCTAGCAAGGAATTCCCAAAGAGGTCTTCTATTGACTATCCTGACCAGTCTGGAAGATGCTTAAGCAGCTCACTGTTTTAGGCAAAAATTAGAATCCTCATTTTGTTTTAGCAGCTGCAGTGGTCAAAGTACAATGACAAGAGGCTGAGATTTGCCCTTAAATATAGTCCAGCCATACAAACTGTCACTTTGGTCTGAAGCTTCTTGGTCTGAAATAGTTGTGGTTCCCATCAGCTAGAATTCCCATCAGGGTAACCAAAGTACATTGCTGCCTCCATGCTTTCTGTATGAAGTGTTTTCCTGATATAGACTTTTTTGAACAGTGAAGGATTTTATTTTCTCCGTTGTCCATCTGGTCCCTTTATCCACATGTGGAATGCCATGATTACCCAATCTACAGCACCAGAAACAGCTTAAGAGTCTTAAAAAGCCAGCAGAAATCTATGGAAAGGATTTATAGCTTCTTAGGGTGCCTATATAGTTTTCTCTGTCTAAACAACCTCTGCATTGTCACGATTTCTAAGAATGAAATTGCCCTCAGGGAAAACTGAAGTCCATCACAAAAATGTACTTGAGAGTAGCATTCCCTTCCTAGAAATCACTGTAAATTCAAGAAGCCCTATAGGTAAATGCTGAAGCCACAAAATCTGTGTTTTGGACAGTTTAGGTCAAAAGAAGAAATATTCAGGTAATTAGTGAAGCAGGACAAGGACTATTATTTCTGTTATAAGTGGGGTGACATATATCCATGTTGTACTGCCCATGCCTCAGTAGAAAGCAGATTGCGTTAACACTTTTCAGAACTGATGAAGTCTCAAGACAGTGCAAATCAAATAGAAGAATTTCAATGTAATTTAATGCATTTGTTGCTAATTTCTTAGCTAAGGAGGGTGGAAGATAAAAGGTTAATCAAAGATGATTCTTACTAGACTACCGGGTGATTTTTATGGCAGGGTGACAGAAGCTGTTGCACAAGAGTTCCTTTTCTTTTCCCTTTGTTTTGCCTGCCTCTCCACTCCTCCTTGCACCGTGCAAACTTGGCAGGTCTGTCTTGCCATCTGAACTTGGGAAATCATTACATGCCTGGCTGGCTGCAGTAGAGGGCTGGCATGGCCCAGGAGCTCAGGGCAGCGGGGCAGAAGGTGGCACTGTTCACTCTCTGCAGGGCTCGAGTGTGCTTCTGGCCCTGAACATTCATGAACCACAGATTCCTCTTTTTCAGGAAAGGCATGACATAAAAAGTAGAGGAGAGCTCGTTAAATCACAGAGAGTGGATTTTAGTAAATTGTTAAGAGGCCCAGGAGGAAGAGGTGGCCACTTCAAGCAGTAGGAGTTGAGTATCAGAGTTTTGTGAAATGACCGTGCTGGGCTGCCTGTTGACTATTTGGCCAGATCAGCTGAGCAATTGCTCTTACAGGTCATCTGATTTGGTGGGAGAACAAATGTTCAAAACTGTTACTGAAAAAAAAATTAAAATTATGCAAACATCAGTATGTTAATGCTTTTCAAAGAATTATAGCTATCCAAAAGTCACAGAACTTCCCACAAAAATGTATTTGGAGCAAAGATGCAGTGCCAGAAATCAAGGTAGGCAGCTGTATTTTCCTATGCTGACATGCTCCATTTTGCTTTAGTGAAGCAGTACTCACTTCCTGCTGCTGATTGCAGTCTTGTGCCCTGTTTAGATATCTTTTGGGGAAGACTAAGGAGAATGAAGTTATTAAAAATCTGAGCTTCTCTGCATTTGTTTGAAATGAATCGTTATTAAGCAATTCTGCCTCACTACTTTGTAGAAAGTATTTAATTGCTGCTACTCAAATGCATTTTTTAGAGAATGATTCCCCTTCGGACATCTCCTTTCTCTTTAGATAATTTAGTTTTAAAAATGCTGGAAATTGAAATAATGCACAGTTAGGAATAATAGTTACACCGCTCATTAGAGAAATGATAACAGACGGACAGTCTCATGCGAAACACAGAGAAAGCAAAGAGAAGCTTTTTTCACCCCTCTTCTTTGCCCTGACCCTCAGTGGGTGCACCTGAAGTCTGATACAAATTACCACACATTTGTACATCTGTCTGTCTTAAAGAGAAACTGCTAATGGATATTTCTCTGGGATATAGAAATGCAGAAAGACAAATTGTATTTTTTTTATCTTCTTTAAAACAAAATATTTGATAGTTACTCTGCCTCTTTAATGATTATGAAATACAATGGAAGAGGCATTAGCCATCAAAAATGCCATGGAAAAGAACAGCAAATTGAAAAGCACAGTTGTAGTTGAAATAAGGAAAGAAAATAACTCATGAGCTGATTTGAAAGAATTTGGAGAATTCAAATTCACCTGAATAGTTCTTCAAAGACATTTCTTTTTTCATAGTAGATCCTATTGAATCTTACAGTAGTGTTGCTTCCCTGCAAATTCATTTGTGCTCGTAATTGAAGACTCCTAAGGCTAATCTAAGCCTTCCTGTGCTACTAAATAGGTAGATACAATAACCAGACAATTGATTTGTGTTACTCTACCTAGTTTCAGAGGCACTTATACTGTATCTCTTCTACTTTTCCAGGCACTCTAGTTCATCTCTTTTAGCTACTGAGTTTTCATGCAACAGTAAGCATTTTATAGTGCTTACTTTCCAAAATATGCCTTTTGTTTGTTTGTATTCTGACAATATATTAATTTTCTTTCAATTTACGTATGCTTTCTGATCTTTCATGTGTTACTGTCTTCCATATAAAGCATTTTTTGCCCAGCTGAGTATTCAGGAGTCCTTGCCAGCTATTTATAATTCACTGAAAGCCTATTTTCTGTTTCACACATCAATTTGCATTGCAGCAAGGGTGGAATCTGTTGTGTATTTGTGTGCCATTTTCTCTCTAAAAGCATGTCCAGTATCTCACATAGGCAAATCCTTTTGTTCTCACCCCTGCCACCAGGAGGTTTCAGCTGTTTATCTGGTCATGTGCAAAGACCTGAAAGTATTTTGCAGAGTTACTTAACTCTAACATCTAAATTTGTTTTCCAGTGTCTCTTTTCTTTATAGTTTTCTACCTGGTCCTGCATATGTCAGGGTAAATTCTTTCAGGACTTGGGAGAAGTTTTAGTTAGTTCTGGTCCTATAGATCCATTAAGGTGTTGCCTAATGAATTAAAGAATTATAAATATTAATGATGAAATATCTGTGTCCCAGCTCTATATCTGAGTGTGTGAGGAATGACCATTTTTATACAGTTGACTATAAAACCTGTCCATTGAACAAGTTCTACTGTGTGATCTGAAATACCATAATTTCATTTAAGATAAAATGATTTTGAAGTTGTCCGACTGTT
This sequence comes from Campylorhamphus procurvoides, assembly GCA_013396655.1. Classification (NCBI taxonomy): domain Eukaryota; kingdom Metazoa; phylum Chordata; class Aves; order Passeriformes; family Dendrocolaptidae; genus Campylorhamphus; species Campylorhamphus procurvoides. The sequence goes on along the minus strand of WBMV01007695.1, from coordinate 1,189,294 downwards.
ATTTCAGGTATGTTTCTTCAGAGAGTAGTCATGTATTATGGGTTAGCATTTCTAGAATAAGCAGACTTATAAGGCAGTTACACTAAAATTTCAGAGGCTTTACCACAAAATGATCCAGGGAACAAATCTTAAGATCATCTTTGGCCAGGCACAGTTAGAACCCCTGTACTGTGGTGGCTTGATGGCTTGGTAAGGCTGACCTGAACTGACTTATAGGGTCAATTAATGGACTTGACCAAAATAATATCCACTGGCCCTTTCTGTTATTTTTATGTGACACCTTCTGGGTTCATCATAGTTGTAGTTCTGAGGTACAACTTCATTAGAATACTACTTTTTATTTTTTGTCTATATGCTTCTGTTCCAGCAGTCTCATCCAAAGATGCTATGTGGTCTCTGAAGTTCATTAAATTTGTTAACTACCTCCATAGTTGTGGGTGTGGGTATGTACATGTATGCTGTTTACCCAAAAAGTAAGTAGTCTTACAGTACTTGTTACTGGGACCTTCTGCCTTAATTTGTTGTGCAGTGTGGTGCTGGGTTTGTCTCTATGGAGGAAACTGAATAGCTTTTGTGTGTTAGTTGTATTTTCATGTAAGCAGTATATTCTATGTCAAATTGCAAGATTCTCCATGTCTTCCTCTTACTCACCTGTTCTTTTAATTTGGATGGGAAAGAAAGTGTTGCTATCAGATTCTGAGGATTTCTACACTTCCTATAAGTTAATTTTGCCCCCTCTTTAAAACAGGCCAGTACTGTTTGTCAGGCATCAGGGTCACCAGCATCAGACCACACTCCTGGGAGCTGAGACATTCTGGCTTCTCCCAGAAGTGAAACCAGACATCTTTTGAGAGGCACTTAACCCAAGAAGAGGATTTCCTAGAATTCTAATAATACCCCTTATGTTTTTAGCCAAAATACTGTGCTTTGGAGCTGTGCTAATTGACCTGATGTGCTGGGTTTAGATTCATGGTAGTAACCCTCAGAGCTAATTTACACAATGTGCTCTGAACTGAACTTGGTAATGCAAATATAATGTCCTATTAGCAAACTATGAGTGGTTCCTATTGGGATTTGTACAATGATTCTGAGCTCATTATTCTTGTCATTCAATACTGTGGTTGAGTAGAGGAAAAATAATTAAACAAAATAGTACTTTAACTCCCAAAAGGAATGTAAAATCAACAAAGTTGAAAACCCAGAAGTCTTAACTTGTGTTTAATATATACACTCAGTGGAAAGGCGGGGGGAAGCAAGGGTGTGTGTTGGATACTCAGCATAGCTGCCCAACCTAATTGGATGGAAAAATTGATACCCAGTGAATCACGTATTTCCCCCACATGACTCCATATTTCTCTGAATTTAAGACTGATAATGTTACATGGAAAATGGTTTCAGAAGTATTTTCTTCTAATCCTCCTTTAAATATAAGTCATCTTCCAAAAGTGTTGCGTGGGGATTTAGCTGTATGACTCCTACTGATATCACTGGGAGTTTCATGACTAAAATGCACAAGCAGCATTTTGAAAAAGCCTCTTGCAAGGAGGCAACAGTGCAGAAGCATTGCTGTGTGAGCACTTCTCATTTCTACGGCTTGACATAGTGTTAGCAGCAAAATGTATGGGCGATCTTAAAGTTCAGAAAACTGTTGAATGCTCCTCAACTTCACATAAACACGGAATCTGGTACAAGTCCACTTCTGTTAGATTGTGGGCAATCTGTCCCAGCCTTCAAAATTCAATCGGGAGGGGGAAAAATGGCAGGAAAGTTGCTCTAATTGTTCAACTGACATACCAGTGAGTCAGCCAGGCAGCAGCTTCATTGTAAACTTATATCCAGTGTGGTGAACTGATTGCTCAGATTTGAATAGAGTGCCCTAGAAAGTGGGCTGTAATGAGCACAGCTGCTGCAGACCAGTTCAGATGGCGTTTCCTTTGACCTCAGTTCTTCAGCAGCACTTTTGAACCTGATCTTCGTTATGACTTATTTTCCCTATTTGACTCCCTCCACTACTCTTTTTGGCACCACTCCTGTGTGTTTCTGGGCAGACCATCTCTTAGGCTGTTAACTGCCTAATAATTAGATTGGATACCTGGGTAGGAAATCCAAGGCATCTTCTCCATGTTCAGGCTGAGGGACTGGTGGAAAATTTCAGTCCATAGGTTATGTCACAGCCCAGATTTGTTGTGGTCCATCTGGTGGACAATTCCATCTTCCTGTCCACCTTTTCCCCAAGGAATGATGTGAAATGGATTGATATTGTCTGTACAGCTGATTAGTTTGTCCTGACAGTGTCCAGAAGAAGTAGGAGTTATTGCTGCTCTTGCACCGCACCTTAGTGAGAAGAGATGCTTAAGAGAGAAGGCATGAAATCCTAATTGTGTACATTTTGGAAGAGCCTCAAATACTGTTCCCAGTGTAAGTTTTGAGATGTTTTGAAGATTTGGACCTTGATTTTTACCGGAATTGAATTTTTGTCTCATGTCTTCAAAGCTTAAGAAATTAAAACTTTCCAGGTGACACTTGAAAACTAACTTAAATCATGATGATTGGATCAACTAAGCTTGTGAAATCATATGTAAAGAACATTTGGTATTAGAAAATGTTCAATTAAATTACTGTAAAAGTCTACATCAGCCATTGGGAAGTTATTTCAGTGTCACAGAAATGACCAATAAAGCACCCACAAACTGCTGTCTCAGGGATCCTTACTAGACTGTACTTAAAAGCTTTCTTTTCTGGAAGTGGATTAAACACTGGAAGTTCAATGTGGAGAGCAAAACCAGAAGTAAAATTCCCTGTGTTGTTGAATGATTTATACCTCAAGTGAAAGAGCAAAGCTGACAAAACCTGAGAAAGAGGAACTTGAAAGGCAGAGTAGGGGAAACTAAAAGGAAAAATGGAGGAGAAAGCGAGACACAAACAACATAGACTTAGGAGTTGAAGGGGAGACAGTTTGAGTCATATGGCAGACAAAATGTAGAAAAAAAGAAAATGGTAGTAAAAATACAAGGAAAAAAGTCAGCTCCACCAGAAATTGTAATTTTCAGGGATTTTTTTTTTTAAAAAAGCCATTGCATTAAAGCATTGTACTGCTTTGAAGAATGAGTTCACTCATCCTACTTACAATATAGCAGTGCTGAGACTCGATATGAAGGGCAAGGTCTTTAATTTCCTTCTTTTAGGGGCATTACATAAACGGAGGTCTTAGGTTTAATTCAAATAAAAGATTTTCTATTCATGTTGAAACTATCTGCTTCAATCTAGAAAGAGATTTTGGACTAGTAATAAAACTGCTTTTTTATCATCTTTCTAAGCAAAATATAAATTAAGTTTTGGTTTGTTTTGTTTTTTTTTTTCAAAGGGAGAGAAAAAAAAAATCTTACACGGAGCTCAAATATTTTATAGTTTATCCAGATAAGGGGGAGATGCAGATTTGTGCCTGGTTCTAGTGGCAGAAGAGGGTATCAAGGAAAAAAAAGATAGGAAATAGAGAATTGCATAGATGAAAACTACATAGTAATTTGGAATGTAGTAGGTTTTGTCTTCCATTGAAATGTCATTGGAATCCCTTGTTTATTATGCAGTGTAAAGTGTGTACAACTAATTTATAAATTGTACTTAATCATCCTGTGGGAAATTTTATGCCTTTATGGTGACCACATTGACTTAGAGATATTAAAGCTGTCACTTTCAAGAACTCTAGTGTAGGACATTAATAGGAAAACTAAGAAAAAATGTATAGTGTAAGCAACATTTTTAAGTCAACCAATTAAATTAATGATCCTGTCTTGAAAGCAGTTCAAAAAAACATCTGCCCACTCAACAGTGTGCCCTTGCGTCTCAGACTCTGCCCTTTCGGGTGCTCAGGATTAGCAGAAGCACTTAGTGCACATGCGTTCTTATAGGTACATCTGTTTTGCTCAGCTGCAGTAACTCTCCCAATTACATTGTGTAAATCTCTGCCCCAGTTTTGTGTGTGAGCAGCAGAGAGGCTTTTAAGGCATCACTGCATGTTCATGGCCAAAAGCATCATGTTTACAGTGATATGTCAAGTATAGCCAAATATTATTGATGGGTTTAATGAAACTCATAAGCAGTTGTGTGCAGGTTGCATAATGCTAGGAGGAGGAGGAGGAAGCAGCCAGGGCAGAGATATTAGGGATTAAGGAAAGTGATAAATTAAAGCTGTCTGCTTCACTCCTTGTCCCTGAAATGGCTATAGAACAGCATCTGCTCACCATCTCTGCTGGGCAGCTTCACATTTCTTCATGTCTGGGAGACCTGTAATTGCATTGCAGAAAGGATGCCTGGTATAGCCAAGAGTGGTTAAGCAGCTTACAAAAACTTTCTGAAAACTTCAGTATATGTGGGATACTTTACTTCTCTGTATTTCTGTCTCATTGTCAGCTATTCTTCAAAAAGGAAATTGCTGCTTCTCTGAAGTTTGAAGACCTGTTCTAGATCCTTGGAGAGAACAGCAGTACAAAAACGCAAGGTAGTGCTATTTGCAGGTATCATTTTTAAGTCCTGGCACAGGAAGTCCCTGCTTTATTTGATGTCATTTCAAGGTTGTTAAAAAATAGCTTGCAATGCTGAATATTCTTTCTTGTCAGTATTGCAATTTGAATTACTTCTAACCTTCTGTATATACCTCTGAGCTCTGCTTTGCTTTCTTCAAAATAATCTAAAGGACTGATATTTTAGCAGCAATTTGTTCTACTATGAAGATAGGTGTTTGTGATTTTCCTTTGTCAGTGATAACATTAGCTTTTTTTAACACTTTTTTTAAAAAGTTTTTATTGTTTTTTGTTGTTGCTGCTGCTTTTCAAAGCTCTTTATCTTGTGTTCTGCTTTCCCTTTAATCTCTTTTGGTAACCAGATTCTACAGTAGCATTTAGGAGCAAATTCCCTTTTTTTTTTTTTTTTTGAATTTTTGACGTGCTGCAGTACTGTGCTTTTGTTCTGTAAAGAAGTTTTGAGCACAAACATCTTCTGCATTAAATAAATATATTTTATCATCTGACTGAGGACTGTCTGTATGTGCCTGGGTTCTTATCAATTTGTATGGCCTGACTAGTCAGCATGTTGAGCTGGAGAGAAAATAATTAGCAGTATTAAGACTAGCATGAAATTTTGCATAGCCTTTTTGGAAAAAAAAATTCTGTAGTGCTTAGAGTGATTCAAAGAAATCTTTGACCATCTTTCCTTTGTGACCTTAAATTAAAAAGCCAAAGTGGGTTAGTAATTTAATATAATTTTTTGGTTGCAATTTAGGTACTAAAGCATTAGATGTAATACTGAATATTTGAAAGTTCAGCAGAACTGCCACTGTGGGATAATTGAAACCAGCTACTGTGTATTTTAGAAGCCTTGATGTTGTTGAATGGCTGTGCAATATGTCCAGTTGTCCATGGAACATCCATATTAGCTGTAAAGTATCCTCTTAAGCCAAAAATTGAATTTTGATTTCACTTTTTTATAGTTTGTCCCCTCAGACAAAAACGTTTGACCTGTTCCTGCTTTTCATAACATAAACATTAGGTGTTGTCAGTCATTGTCACAGAGCTTAGCTCTTGCATAAAGCCTAATTGTTCTCTGTTGTTTGTCTTGGATAGCTACATAAAGGACTCATTCTGGGTCTTTTTATCTTATCTAACAGTGTTAAAATAAATCTTACAGGAAAAACTTGGGGCAATTTGAGTAACGAGTCTGAACTCTTCTGGTGCCTGTGCACGTGTTGAGTCTGGTTGCCCTGTTCGGTTGTGTAATGGTTTCCAGATGAGGTCTTGTGCCTGCTGACAATCTGCAGAGGGCAAGCTGGACACATGGTTCTCCTTGATGTTCAGGCTTTGCTTTGTGAGGAGAAAGGAGAAAAGAATCTTTTTTTTTTGTTTTGTTGAGAGAGTCTGAACTGATGGTTAACAGAAGATTGAAGTAATAGGTAGCAAACAGGCAGAGAAGAAAACCGGGTAAGAGAAAATGTGAAGAAAATGTAAGCAGATTGCTCTCTCTCCCTTTACCTTCCCCTTCATTTCTCCCCAATTTCTCAGTGAAGAGTGGAAGGGAAATAGGAATGGAAAGTGAAAGGAAACGTTCCTTTTGATTTTTGGAAAAGACATGATACTTTCAATGCTAAGAGAGGTTAATAAGTTATTGTGTAACGAAATGTGAACAATTATTTGTGTGGCTGCAGAGAAGCAAGCAAAACAGGATGGTCCTATCCATGTGATGGGATGGGAGAGTAAACCTCAACCCTCACCCTTCCTGTAAGAGAATTCGGGAACCTCCATCCCCCGAGGATGTTGTCAGTGTGGCCATCCAGCATTCTTCCAGAAGCGGTACTATGCAGACACTCTGGAGATAGAAATTGTGCATGGATCCATGTCTCAACTAATTTTAAATGAAGTAAAACCTGTGTGTAATGAAGAAAACCTTTATGGTGCAAGTTGGCTTATTTATGTCAGCAGTGCAAAGCAGAGGGGGAGTTTGGGTTTGAGTTCAGATTTCCCTGCAGTGACAATGCTACCATCTGGTACCAAACACATGAAGAAGTAGAAATGGTTTTCTCCATGGTGTTCTGCAGCCAATTTAAAACTCCATTTGGTGCACGCCAATAATTTTGTAGCTTTTGAATAATTTGTGGAAAACCAAGCAAGCCTGTGCTCGGGGATCTGCACCTAGTCTATGGTTATTGCAGAAAAAAAGTTGGAAGGCCACAAGGCTGCTTCCAGACCTGGGGCTGGACAGGTGGGTGGTCTTGTACTGTTTGCTTTTTAATTCTCTCTACACTTTATATAGTCTCTTAAAGTATCAAGGCAGGTCTTTTGTTGTGTAATTATGTGCTCTGGCCACTGCTGGGTCAACATTTCACCTGCTGCCCCTGTAGTTTAAAATCAGTATGGTTGCTTTGATACTGCGTAATAAAACAATTTGTAAAATTTCAGCTGATGGTTTTTTTTAAAGGTAGATTATTTACTGAAAGTAATTTGCCTCCTTCTGCCTGCTGTATCCCACATGTATCATGGAAGGAACCCTTGCGTTGGGCTTGACAGATTTTACAGAAATCTGAAAGAAACTCAGAAATCATGTGAAAGTATGGTAATTCTTTTGAATTTAGGCAATTTAATCATCACAGAACTTGAAGGGTCACCTGTCTCTTTGGATGAAAAGAACTATATACAACAAAGAAGGTTCAGGAAGCAAATTCTGGGGATGTCTGTTTTTCAAATGTGCCTTTTTATGCAGGATGGTTTCCCCCTGCTCCCTGTCACCTCTGCAAATCTTTTGTGCTTTCCACAGAGAGACAGAATTGTCAGTTTTTACAGGCAGAGCTGCTAGCACCTCCTGTCATTTCTCTTTGTAAGATCTATTTTCTGGATTTTATTTCCTTGTCAAACTTCTGTTCGTGCTGAGATGTTCCATACCTTATATCCTTACTGACATCTAACTTGAGAGCAGAACATGGCATCTCTGTTAAAATCAGTGTTTTCTCTATAATATCTATGTTTAACTGTAATTTTTTACATCAAAGGCAATGCATCACTTGTATCATTGCAGCCTCAGATTCATTGTTGCACCAAGACCTACAAATTAAGGCATCTGTCAATATGTTGAAAGCCTTCTAGGCAGAGGCACAAGCAGAAGGAGTGTGTTCCTTGCCTACTTCTGCTGTGTGTGAAATAATGCCATCTCCAAGTGAGCTGGTACTTGGCCTTTATGGGATCTCCTAAAGAGGGGAAGCTGGTTCTCCTGGGTTTGAAGTGCCCACCTGCTCCCAGAGTGTTTAGAGGTTAGACTACACTTCTTCCTGTTCAGGATGTACCAACGTGTTTCAGAGAAATTTAACAGTAGACTTTCTGTATTTACAGCTCCAAAGGGAATTTCCTGAGGAAGATGAGTTGTTCGCACTCTACTTCTAGTCTTTTCCTGTTTCAGTGCAGCATAAATGGGAAAATGCTATGCTGTCCTGTGTTCTGCCAATTTTGTATTTCTTTATTAGTCTTCATATATTTTTATTACTTCTCCTATTTTTCCATAGCTCGGGGACATGGATTGGAAGTATACAATAAGATTTTAAATATAAGGGTGAGCAAAGTGTTTTAAGACAGTGGTGCTCCAGATAGAACCTTTAATTATTTGGTTTTTATATATCAGAGAAGTTGCCCTACAGTATCAGACCATCTAGTGCTGCAAGTGACACTGATGGAAATCTTCATATGGACAAGACACAGCATACTGCATCCATCTGAGAGCTCTGAAAGCAGTGGAGTGGCATTTGACAATAGATCCCTGAAAGCCCCCTGTTGTGGGATGGGACTATAAAATCAACATTACTGAATCACCCAGCAGTTGCTGCAGACCCTTTTCCATCCATCAGACTGACTGAGACTGTGTAGCAGCCCTGCATAGTACAGCCCTGCTGCATTCACACATTTCAGTCCCAGCAGAACTGTGGTACTTGAACTGCACGGCACCTCAAAGCACAGCTTTCCATTTGTGTGGTGTGACAGTATCCTGTTCTCCAGGCCAGCTGTTTTTAGAAGAAGGGAAAAACCTTTTGATTGAGTTATGGAATCATCTCCAATTAGGCAGAGAGTATTTTCAACTCCATCAACTAAGATCGGTTTATGTCTTTAAATGTCTGGCTTTAATTTCTTACGTGTTCAGGACCAATTTTGGTCTCTCCAGTTCAACTTTACGTAGTGTTTTTATTTATGGAATAGCCAGTCCATTTGCACTACTAAATTTTGGCCACCTCAAATCTGGTGGCAGTAATTTCCTCAGGAGAATTTTGTGCTGTTCTTCAATGGTATTTTGAGGATTAGCACATTCCTTTGAACAAACCACAATTCCTGGAAGAGATGGGTAGTAACTACATATTTTGGTATTTACTTCATTATTGAAAGACAGTCAGTGAACCAGCACAGAATTTCATTCCCCTTTTCTGAGTATTTGTGCTTCTTTATCAAAGCACTTATTTTCCTCTCTTTAATCCTGGCCTTTTCTGTTCTTTCTACTTAAGTTCCTTGGGAACAACGCACTGGAGAGAGGCTATTGTTCTTCACACAGAGATTGTTCTTTGGGTTTTTCCCCAGTCTGTCTGCAGGATGCCAAATTCCTTACCATTCTGTAATCCAAAATCTCCTTACTGGGGCTTGATAAGTCATCTTGACATGTAGTTAAGCAGCTGAGACATCATCTCTGAAGTTTGACTGTCTTTTCAAGTTAACCTTTAAATATATCGAAGCCATTCTTCATTTTTTTCAGATCCCAACTTCACACATTAATGTAGTATGTCTTTGATGACAGAAAAGATCAGAATAATTTTCATAGAATCATTTTCTGCTTTTGCTTTTCTCTTAGCTTTAATAACAATATCTCCATTGAAAAAATAAAATAGTGACAAGACAAGCAACATGTCAACCTTGTTCACACCTAATTCTGCCCTCAGAGTTTGCCTCAGGTGAATCAGTGCATGTCCATGCAGTTACTTTTTTTTTTTATATTATTCTTAAGAGACAAATCTCATCCTAGGTACTTCAGTCAGAAAAAAACCTTATTGAAGCCAGTGGGAGTTTTGCTCTATCTGACTAATAAAGTATTTGAGAAGGAACTTAATGCTGGTGGATCAGCGAGGCTAATTTTGTAGATTTACGATTCATTGTGCAGGCAGGTAATGTCTGGCAGTTCTTTTCATGCTGGGTCTTGATCTTCCAGCAGCCATTGCAGCTCTTCCAAGCTTTAATTTTGTGTAAAAATGTGTGTTCACACTATTCATCCATACTGTCCACGCATTAAAGAAAAGGGAAAAAAAAGAAAAAATACCCCAAAATAATGCCTTTTAGAGCGGAAAGCAAAAAATTAACTCTTGACTTCATATCTCTGGGACTCAGTGTATCACTTCTCTGGGACAGAACTACAGACCTGTAGAGCAGCACTTAAAATTTAACTTCTGTGATATTGACTACCATTTTTTTTAGGGCCCTAATTCAATTTTAATTACTCACTCTTCTGAGTTGCCAAGCATCCACATCTGTAAAGTCCATACAAACACTGAGTTCAAGGTGTCTCCAGGTGGATACTCAGTTTTCAGAAAGTTTTAGAAGACATTAATTGTAGAATCCAAAGCATGTATCATGGCCCATATGTCTTTTAAAGTTCAAATTTTGAGGACTAAAGAATAAAAGACCAAAGAATAAAAGCGATGATACACTTTCATATGCAGGCTTGAGTAATCTTTATAAGTAATAGAAATAGCGTTACCCCACTGGGGGCTGCCTTCAGATGAGAAATGACATGTGATTTTATTTTAAAAGAACACTATGTAGGTTAATTATTGAAAGATATCTATGCAGCTTCTAAAATGGCAGATTTATGCTCTATTATAACTAAAAGGCCACCACAGAAGTTCACTGCTGCTCATCAGCTCTGTCTGACCAGGACTTATCCCAAGACCAGACTTTGCCTGCTGCTGTAAGGAGGAAGAAAAATTTATCATAAAATAAGAGAAAGAAATGCTGACTCACTTTTCTTCAATTAAGACTTCACAAGAAGAAATTATTTTTAGTCTTTGCAAATTCTCTGGTGTCTGATGCTCTGTGAGTATTTATACTTCTTTATTTTAATAGAGTATTTATACTTCTTTATTTTAATAACTCCCCTCAAGGCCAATATGAGCTAAACATGTAAATCCCGAGAGAACCGAGGGAAAAAGCAATCCCATTCACTTAAATGTAAAAATAAACCATTTGGCATGCAGAAAAGAATCTCATAAATTATTTTTCCCCCCCTCTGTCATCTGGTACTTTCTTGGCCAGATTGAAGACATACACAGCTTCCTGTATGCATCTTTTTACTTGAAGTGTTGGTGAATAGATTCATTAAATTAGAACAAAAAATCTGCTCATTTGTTGCTTGTCTTCTATTTTAATGGATGATCTAAAAGGCTGAAAGTATTTCTGTATTTGTTGCAGTGCTGTTTGCAGTTTGTTGTGAGGGAAGTAACCTTAATCAGATTTTTAAGCTTTGTTTTCCTTCCAGCAAAATCTCCAGGTCACAGCTTTTCCAATTACATGCAGAAGGCGGCAAGGAGACAAAGCTAGTCTGGGGAGCTTTCTCTCTCGGCAGCAAAGTTTGCATTTCTTTTAATGTAGTTAAAACGATTGACAGGAGAGAGTAGGGTTTAGTGATGTGAGGTGGTTTCCAAATGAGTGTTAGCTTTTTACTGACCTACTTTTGACTAGTGGTGTATTCTTGTCCATTACTTTTTGTCATTGAATAATGCTGATATATTAAGCTGTGTGCTTCAAGGGCATCGTAAAATTGCATGTAGGGGCAGGACTGAACTGTGAAAGTGCGAATTACTCTATCAGATCAAACCCAATTAAAAAGTGACAAGCACAGCAGGAGAAATTGAAAGCAAGGTTTATCTTTCATGTAATGTAAGAAGTCACTATATTTGTTAGAAACAAAGTGAGTGTGAAACAGATTCTCCACCTCTTCTCATGCTTCTCCAAAAATTAATAATATCTGCTGACCTTATTATCCAAAAGAATAAATGCCTGAGTTGTGACAGCTTGTGTTGAAGGACACTGTGACAATGGTAAGGGAAGGGGAAGTACAGCACCTGTACATCTTGAAGCGATTTGCCTGGAACTCAGGTCAGCACATTTGGGGTTTGATGGATAGGGAGTTTGAAAAAGGTGTTGGTCATTAAAGTGTGTCATTAAAGGAAGGCTTGCAATCTTGCAGTTTCTCTGCAGTTCTGCAGGAAGTGTAGGAATAAAAGCATGATAAGGAAACTGTGAACTTCTACTAAGCCCTGTGGTTCTTACAGAACTGCTACAAGCGAGGAGTCTCCAGTGCCATTGCAGAAATCCTTATAGAACCTTTTGCATAACATCTACCAGCACTCTTTTAATGGTCAGTTGAATCTGTGAATGTATAAACTAATGCAGTTGTCTATATACAGTATAATATTGCAGAATCTTTCTTCCAGAGTACTGGGGTTGTGGTGAGTTTGGTTTTTTTGTTTGTTTGCTAATCCAATGAACTCATCAAATAAATGCAGCAACAAAACAATTAAAAAGTAAATCAACTTTTCAAAATGTATTCTTTACTTGCTATTGGGATGCAGAGTGCTTCAGTGGTGTGTGACTGCTGTGTGACCAGGTGACCCCCTTCTGCAGACAATCAATGTTACCCTGACCCTGATACTTGCTGTTAATGGTATTACCTCAGTGTACTCCTGTGTGTGTGAACTAAACTTTAGCACTGCTGATTTGATCAGTGCTGAGTTTTCAGGTTAGGCTTTAGTGTGTGTGACATTTACTTTGTGAAGAAAAAACCCCCAACAAACAAACACAGAAAGGAAAAGTGAGAAATATGCAAAGCACTTGATGTGTGCAAGTTGTGCTCAGAGGCACCGTATTGTAGGGGAAAGGGGGAGATGAATGGGTAAATTGACAGGGTACCTGATTCAGGTAGTAAGTTTTGCCTGTAAAAGCAGGGATGCTCTGTAGGATGCATCTTCATATAAAACACATATTTAATCGATGTACTTTGAGTTAAGACATTAAAGGAGACCAACTGATTTACCAGACCTGAAGTTGGCAAGCAGCTGTTAGGGAGAGGAAAAAGTGATCATAATGTGAAAGTGGCTATTATCTAAAAGCCTCCATTTTCCTGGAGGAGGTTTATCTTTTCCCCATTTGTACCACTGAAGAGTGCTCACTGTCATCTGAAAGAATGACTGTATTATTGTGTGTTCTGGTAAGTAGTCTGTTGGAGTTTCTTCTGGGTGAAGAAGTTGTAGGGACTCATTCAGACAGTATCTAGGTCTGAACTTTAAAAATAAACTCATGAAACGCCCCAAAATTCCAAACTACAAAAAAAACCCCACTTAAATTTCATAATTGTATGGAGTGCTATTTCTTTCCATTCTATGTTTTTTTGGTTTTAGCAGAAAAAGTTTGATACAAGATTCATAACATTTTAAAGGACTGTTATGCATTTGTTAGGCTTGCTTGCTTCTCCTAAAGGTAAAGGGGAGGACTTGGCTTGTGGGTGGTGTTTCTTTTTTTGTGGGGGTGATTTTTTTTTTGTCGAGAGGAAACTTCTTCAAACTGTGCCTTTGTTAGTTGTACCATTTTTCTGACACAACCAAGAGGTTAATGCATTCATTATTAGATATATTATTGTAAGACGGATACAATAGAAAAAAAGGGTGAAGACACCCACACTGTAATTTGAATGCAAAAAAGATAAGTGTAATTCTTATTCCTGACTGATATAAGTAGAATATGTGGGTAAGAGTTGAGTTGGTTTAAAAAAAAAGACACCCCCCCCCCCCCCCGCCAAACTGTACAGTTATACCATTATCTAATTTTGACCTTTATTTTGTAGTGACCACTGTAAAAGAAAATGCTGAGAAGTACATGGAGATTCTGGAGGATAAGCTACATAGGTAAGGATGATATCATGGAAAATTTAAAAATCTTAAAAATGCAGCATTGATATGCATAAAAGTGTTAGGGAACTTGCACTAGAATAATACGAAAAATAGTTTCAAGTAGGAAGGTCTACCGGTGTTAAGACCTCTGTTCATGACTATGTGCAGCAGATTTGCTGCCAGCCTGGCAATGAGTGTAGGTAAAGGAGAGAATCACTATGTGCTCCAGTGTACAGGACTGCACTGAAGCAGTGGTGATACAGCCAGAGAATGGGCACCATGCACGAGGTTATTGTGTCTCACTCCAGTTCTGCCTGCAGGCCTGTAACCAGAGGTGGGACCCCTTAAGCACCCAGAAAACCCAAAGTACTGGAGATGACAGCTTGTTGAAAAATCCCCCCTCTGCTACTGTGCAAAACCCACTTCTGAGCAGGGCCAAGCAATCCTTAACCAGAATTTTGGGCATCTTTAGCAAATAATGACACTCTATCTAAGAGTGTCATTAAAATGCCAGTTTGGGGTATTGTGGAAAGTGAATAGAAACCAAGACAACAGCAGAGATATTTGAAGAACCAAATCCCAATGCAGAATTTACAAGTTGTTATGGCTTTGGTTTTATTTTAAACAAATTATAGCATTTATTTATATTCCCTTCTCTTGATGCATAAAAGGGGTTCTGCATGACTCCCTTCACCTTTAGGCTTTTCCTTGAAATATGATTAGCAAGTATTACAGTGCTGTTGTAATGGAATCTTCTGTGTTAATGACCTTTTCACTGAACAACTACATTTGTGTTGAAAAAAGCTTTCATAAGTAACAATTGGAGTTTGAGTCCTAATAAAATACAACACACCAAATTAGCACCATTTCCATTACTGAGCAGGTATAATTAATAAATTATTGCCCTCACTGTTTTTTTGTTGTATGGATAAAGGGAGGGTTGTATATATTGTTTTGCTCACTCATACTTTTGAATGTAGAAGTATTTGTCTTGCTCAACTCTTAAATTTAAAAGTAATTCAGGTCTGAATGAAAATTGATGGAAGAATAAGCTGTGTGTATGTGAGCTGCCTAACCCCTTCTTAATAACATTTATACTCTATATGCTCCAATGCATAACTTCAAGACAAGTCTTAAGGACTTCTAGTGCATTGTCTTTCTGAAAACCATGGTCTTTACTTGGTTTGTACAATAATCTCAGGCACATGGTGTGACTCTTGGGGATGGTCCTGTGCAGGGCTGAGTTGTACTTGATGATCCTTGTGGGTTCCTTCCAACACAGCATATTGTGTCATGTTTTGATGCTTCTAGGTTGTATGGATTTAACTAACATACCAGGCTGCCATAAGGAAGTTAATTTCTATTTAAGTGTTATATTCTTTGAGAATCTGTGTATTTTTTTTCCTCCTTCCAGAGACTTACCAGATAGATTTTGCAGTTGTTGTTTATTTTAGTTTATTTATTGGAGGTGGAGGATGTTGTATATTTTTGAGTTGTCTGTCTGGACTTTTCTGCATCAGTTTCTTAAATTGCATCACCTTTTTATGTGTATTGATAGGTGTTGTTAACGAACTTGCAGCATGCTTTTTTCTTCTCTTCCTTTTATTTGTGTAAGAAATTTCCTTGCTGAACTACTGGTATTCATCCTGCTTCTGTAGGAGGTATCATTTCAGGGAAAGGATTGAAAGTTAAACCCTCTTTTTTGGCACTACTTTGTATTTTAGAGGCATTTTTTAATGCCTCCAAACAGTAGTTGACCAATTCCTAGCAGATTTAAGAGCTGTCAAGTATTGTAATGTATTTTGTTGCTCTTATGTGTAAGGGTTGACTTCCTCTGTACCACACAGACATGGGCTTGTTTTAGTCTAGGTTCTGTGTTGCAGCTGGGCTATAGGTTTCAAAGTTTTACTGTTGAGGTAAATGTTCTTCCTAGCCTACGCTGAGGACACAAATGCGTCAAGAACAAGAATATTGCTGCAGCTATACTGGTGCACTGAACATGCTCTTCAGAGCTTCCCATCAGCTTCTTTAACAGACTGTTGTAATGTTGCCAAGATTCTAAAATTCCCCTTCCAAATGTAAGAATAAAAAAGAAAAAAAAGAAAAGAAAAACACCAAAAAACCCCCCAACAAATCAAAACCAAAATCCCCAAAACAGCACTTCCCTCACCCGCAGCAAAACCCCCTAAAAGTCATCAAATAAACTCAACAAAATACTCCCCCCCCCAAAAACTCACTTCAGTTCAGGCCAAGATCCCAGATGGTGAAGATTCAGTTCTGAACCTGTTTTTCAGTATGTGCAAATGGTATTAGTCTAAAAATAGTTCATCTCAAGCAATTAAGGGGTAAGAATTTGTTTTAATATTAGTGAAAAGAGAAAATCTCTAATGTTTTTATCACAAAGCAGTCTCTAAGATATTATGTCTTGAAAAATATATATAAAGTGGTTATAGGTATTTATTTTTAAAGGGTTGGTTTCTTTGTTTTCTTTTGTTTGGTTGGGTTTTTTTGTCTTAAAATAATTAACTACACCTGCTTTACAGCTTGAATAAAGAAAAAAACCCACGCAAGAGCCTTCCCCAACCACCCATGCTTAGAGAAGTAACTTGAGAGTCTTTCTCTTTTTTTGACCTTCATATAGATGCTCAGATTGCTCCTTTATGTATTTTGCAAACTAAAGAAAGAGTCCCTAAGGAAAGTCTAAAGAATAAGTTTTAAGTTTACATTTTTGACAGAGGTAGAATTTGCATCTGGCTCATGGATGCACTTTTAAGGATGCTTTTGAAACCAAAAGAGGATCAAGTCTGGGTATCATGAATTCAAATAAGCGTCTAAAGCTTTTCTCCCGATGAAATATATCATTTTCTAGGTAATGTTTCAAATAGAAACAGGCTAGATTCAGAACTCTCCAATTTAAAATATAGCTTCAAAGTAAGACAGAACTCCTAGAAATGTAATTTTGTCCACTTTTGCAACAGAAAAAAAGTAATGAAGAAAACTCAGACCAAAACAACTTTAATGAAGATTTGAGTTTTAAAAATATCAGTTTTATCAGTTAATTCCCCCCCCTTCTTTTCCCTTTTGCTTATTTTCTTAAGAAAAGTTTGGAATATATTTCTTCTGATTTTTAGGTGGAGGGAACCTAGCTTATTCACAGCAATATCTTTTGGGAAGGTGGGGCTTTTGGTGGGCTTTTGTTGGTTCATTGTTTTTAAACAAATACAATACTTCTGACTGGAGCCTACAAAATGCATCTGTTATCAAGTGGCTTAATAGAATAGGTTTAATTAGGAGCACTACTCTTCTTATGGCCTTGCACCTAAAGAAAAAAAGGGAAAGTATGCACTGACAAAAAGCAAAGTATGTTCAGTATCTACTAGTTTCACCCCAAAGAAGGCAAAACACCCACAATGTGTACAGATTACTTGACATTGTTTTTTCCTTTTAAAATATAGGTTATATCTGGGCAGTGGCTTGACAGCTGTTGACAACAGCATCCTTCAAGAAAAGAATAAATAAATAAATAGCATGTTTAATAATGCTGCTGGTTGTCTCCTTCCCAGTCACCAATATATATCAAGCCACTCCTCAAGTTTATATATGAAATCACTAGCTGCTCTTTTGAAAATGTAAATACCATTGCCATCGCTTTCATGGTAGACCTTGCAAATCTCTTACCTTTTGCTAGTAAACAGGGGATATGCAAAAGTGGTCAGAGTTAGGATGAGGGTGTTCAGTAGAGACATGTGTCTGTATGAAAATCAAAAGTGCAAGAAGTTTTGTTTAGATAACTTCAGCTCATCACCTGAGCCATTTGGGAGGAATTGTATAGAAGTTTACTATAGTAGTCTGATGCAGCTCATTAAAATTCAGCTGACCATCTTGTGGGATCCTTGTTCTTCCACAGAAAGTGTATTTTTTTTCATTTTACTTCTTTCCACACCAAATGAGGGCTCTTCTGGCACTTCATATCATTACCATGAATAAAATGGGCTTTAACCATTCAGCTCATTCAAAGAACCATCAAGTTCTACCATATGTGAGTTTAACTCATGCGAATGGTTGAGGGTCATGAATTGTGCCTAGGAAAGAGTGCTATAAAACTGTAAAAGCAGAAGGTTTGGGTTGGGATTCTGTGCTTAAATGCTGTCTCCTAGATCAATACTTAGATAAAAGTAGCCAGATACTGCAAAACATGTGAGATGCCAGTAAACACCTTTCAAAACAATGTTGATGGAGAGTACTAAGTTGCATTTGTTTAGATGTGGGAATCCAAGTCCAGACTTGGCATTAGGAAGTATTCGGTTGTTTTTGAAGATACCAATGAAACTGCCTGTCTTTTATATGAAGAGGAAACTTTTGATATATATTTCTGCATGAAAAGTCGTCATCTTCTGAGTTATTTGCTAGCTCTTTTGTATCTCAGTGTAAGCCATGTGACATGAGCCATTGTGCGTCTGTCACATTTTACATGCTCCCTGTACCTTATTAAATCTCTATCCTAGCTTCAGTCTGATTCCCTTCCATTGCAGAGGGCTTGTGAGAATATGTGTGCATAGGAAGATTGATCTGTATAAGAACTGTATTTGATAGCTGGAGAAATGAAAACAAATGTGTAGAACAAGATAAAATTTTTTAAAAAATCTTTCAGGTCATTGCTCTTGCAGAAACTGGTAAATGTTCCTCAGTAAATGCAGTTATCTTAAAAAGTGCTGTGCAAAAACTGAAATTCAGTTAAGATCACCGAAACATGCAATAAGAAGACCATTTATTTCAGCTCACTCCTACCTTTGGAGACACTGCTGTGCTGTTCTTGTAGTAGTAAGGGGAAAGAAGTCTTCCATTCCATTATTTTATACCAAAGAGAACTGAGGTTAAATTAATGGTGCAAATAAGCTTCCTGAGATTTAGGATGAAATAATAATGCTTTTATTTTCAAGTATCCATCAGATATATACCCATAGAAATATATTTGGAATACATTGCCCTTGTAAATGAAACTTATTAGAAACTGATAATCTGTGAAAGTTTGCAGTCATAAGCAGATGAAATAAATCTGATGGAATTGTTAGAAGAGTGTGTCACCTAAAGGGTTTTTATATTATTATTTTTTTAGTTTGTATGCTGTAAATGATTTGATAGCTGCCCTAAGAACTGGTTTTATTTGGCATACCAAATGTTTCCTGAGTGGCATTGCATGTCAACATGAAACATTATGCTTGACCCATAGCCTAAGCAATTGCTGATATGATATGTAATGAAGTAGCATCTCACAAGTAAAATTACATCTTGGGGGGAAAAGGCAGAGAGTAAATAAAACATCAGGAGAAACCAAAGGTCTTGGGACTATCATTCATTCTTCCACAGGCACTGAGAATGCAAAAGTGAGACCTGTCATGGAGAACTGCACCCTGACACAGCAAAAACCCCAGAAGGAGCTGCCTTCATTGCTAATTAAATACTTAAGCATTTAAAGCTTTCTCAAGACTGCAGTGATTTTCTGTAGTGATGTGAGATCCCTGCATCCAACTGGAGCTTGTTAGCCTCCTGAACCCACCCAGAGCTGTTTGAAGTCTCTCACTGTACTGTTGAAGAGCAGCCTGTGGTAGCCAAGCCTACAAGCACAAGCTTGCAAATATTGAGCATTTTCGTGACAAAACCCCTCTTTGGCCATGTGCAGACCCTTACCTGCTGTAAGGGTAAGATTTCATCTTGAGCTGTTAGTGCCCTGTATGTCACGTTACCGAAACCCTGATGTCTGCCATAGGAGAACTGCTGTGCTAAGGCTGCTGAGTAAGGCTTTCCAAAAGCTTTTCCCTCTTGTATATGCAGCAGTACAGGCTGCTTGGGAGTGCCAGATGGCCTGTGGTAATTTAGTGTAACCCATGACCCACCTCAGTTGCACTGAGGGCTGTTTCAGCTGCTCATAGTATCTTAGGAGTGCACTGATAGGACTGAAATGCCATCTTTTCCTGCCTTCCCCCAGGACTGTGTTTCTACTGCGCTGCCAAGAGACCATGCAGCCCGATCCTTGCTGGATAATGATCTGATCTTATTTTGCTTACCAGCAGTTCTGCTGCTGGAGTGTTAAATGCAGGTTAGACAAAATACTAGATCCTTCTAGTGACTCACTTAGACCCTTTCTTCTTCCCAGCTGGTCTAAGTCATACACAGCTGTGAGAACATTAGCTCTGAAATTGTGAGCAGCAGACACTTTATATGCATTGATGCATTCCTTTATATCTCATGGCCCACATGGTGATGACTTCTAAATCCCTTATCATAACTGCCTCAGGCTGGAAACAATTTTTTGTACCAGCTGATGTAAAGATGACATTTCTTGAGCTGAGGGAATTTAATGTGATTGTACTGTTCTCTAGGCCTCAGAAGATTATTCTGTGACTTCCATTCATCACAAAAATAGGGCTTTTAAGTGGCTTTTTCTAATTCCCAGATAGGAATCATGAAATTATTTTGGTGGAATAATATCATTCAAGAATAACTGGTGACAGTTACACAAAGGTGTTTTATTGAGCTATTTTCTGTTCTATTCTGCAAGAAACAGGAAACAGATAAATATAGTAAGATGCAGTACTGCAATGAATATACTTTGCCATTCTTGAATAATACAACACCTGATAACTTTGCAACTCTCTTTCACTGTTTGTCTTGGGTTCATTTTTTTGTTGAATGCCTTTTTTTTTTTTTAACTCATGGATACACAGTATGTAAAATATCATGGAGTCTTACCCTTATGTAAGTTGTGCTCGTCTTCATGGTACCTTGTTCACTGAGATGTGAAGGTGGTTGTGTGTGATTAGGACATCTTGCATTTACTGAAGAAGCAGAAATGTAGCCCAAGGTCTGTTTTACCTGTTCTGATCTGTGAATTTGGTTTTTTAAAGCGTTTCAAGTCAAATGTCACTTGACTAGTTCAGAACAGATGTGGCTGCAGCCTGGTTGCTCAGACTGCTAGGGCATGCATGCATTCTCTATCAGAAACAAGGTTTTCTCATGCAGGCAGTGTTTTTAATGCATTTGAAGTGTCATCTTCACTGAGATCTGTCCCTTCAGACAGGACATCTGATATTCTGAGAGTCCCATGCCTTAAGAGGACAAATCAGGGTTAAATGCCACTAACATCACATTCCAGTTTATGTGGAAATAAAAAGTCTTATAAGTTATTCTCTTCCCTTATTATTCATTCTTTCGGCTTACACACCACATGTCTCAAGTCTCCTTTATAACATACTGAATTTCGGAAATGTTTTTGGGAACAGAGCTGGTATGAATGCTCTGAACGGGGACACTGAACACTGAAAGGACAGTGTTTCACACTGCTACATGGTCTTAAAGATGGTCTTAGAGCACATCAAAAGAACTGCGTGTCCTTGCAGATGCATAGCTCTCTTTCTCTACTGTTCCTGTCTGTATGAGGTATTTCTTTTTTATAAAGTAACATTGATTATGCAGGGGTAGTTTCCCAAAATGTGTTGTTTGCTCATGACTTTGTGCTGTTATTTATCTCCTTGAAAAAATGCCCTTGGATGGCAGTAAAATCACTTGTATTGCCTGCCCTTGCAACAAAGCACTGCAGGACTAGGCTGGTGTAATTAATTTATGTACTGAAAATTGGGAACATATTTAGAAGTTGATGGTGCTGGAAGTGAATATGGTACATAACTAGCCAGATTTGTAAATTTGGAAGAAATCTTTGCATGCTACTGTGACACCTGAAGGCATTCTGTCTGAACTGTGGCTGTTCCACAGAGCGAAAGTCTCTCTTGAACATAATGTGTAGTTTTATCATACTGATTGGGCACTCAAAAAGCCTTCAAACACCACCTTCACCAAATAACCTGTTGAGTTTCAGTAACGTTGAAAAAACACTTCAGTGTCACCAAACCCTCATGGGAACAAACGTTTTACTTTGGAGAATCAGTTCTCCTTGTTGTAAGGACATTAGCTTTGTTTCAGTTACTTTGTTTTTCAGTCTGTGTAAGAGATGCTGTTGTGAAAACAGGATTCTTGTTTCTTAAAGGCTCATGTTTTCTTGATATCCTTCTCCAGCCTGAAAATGGCAAGCCCTGTCATACTACTTCATTTGCTGTGGAAAGGTTGGGGTACCATGAATTGAGGGATTATCACTTCAGACCTATAACTGGTAGCAAGAATGTAGAAACTTGTGAATAAAAGTAGCATTTTAATAGATTTCTATAGAGGAGGGGAAATGTGGCAAGATCCCACTGATCTTTTGGTACTATAGTAGTGAGGGAAGTTTATTTGCCCCAAATACTTGTGAATAAAAGGAGCTGTGAATAATGAAAAGCAAACTGCTAAGTATGCTAGTTAATAAATTACAGGTGATTTTTTTGGTTGCTGTATTGACCCAGACCTATTTAGGCCATACTTCCCCTTTTTTTTAATAGTTTGGGAAACCTCATTTTCACAGTGATGAATCCAGTTAACAAAGAAGAAAAACTTGGGTATTATCTTGCTCTATTTTCCCTCTCTGCTTTAAATGTTTGTGTACTTTCGTATTTACTGTTCTTTAATTGATCTGTCTTGAGGTTACCAGTGTTAGAAAGGGGGCTGTCTGATTCTCCTCCTGTGGTTTCCATTAATTGTGGCTCCTCTGTCTCCCTTCATTGGACTTCCCTCATTTCCACTTTGTGTATTTTATTTTTACCTTTGTTTTGTTTCCAACCTTATTCCTTAGGACACCTATTTTTGCATATCTCCTTTGTGTATCGTGGAGACAGGAGAAGTTTGGATTGTACAAATATAATAAAGCACTTACTTCACAGAAAACCTATTCTCACCTTTAAAACACCTCAGGTTACTTTTCAAGCTATCTTAAACTGCATGACTGCAGTGCAGGTTCTCATATATTCCTATTGTCTTCACAATCACTTATTTGAAAATATTTGCAGTTTCCTGACAGAGTATAGTATCTTGGAAGCTCTTAGTAAATTTAATAATGTTGGGAGAAATTTGGTGGTATTGCTTCACAGAAATGGATAACCTAGATTAACTTGGTCTGGAGGAAAAGGGAAGAATCTTCACTATTCCTTTCATTTCTCGTTGTGAAAAGTGTAGCTAATGTCCAGAGGAGGTGGAAAAGAAAATCACCTCTAGTGCAGCAGTTTGTAATCATGTTTCTACAGCATAATGTGCATTTTATCTTCAGTGGTATCTGGTCCCATTTGCTAGTGGAGATCCTTTGACAAACTCATGTCTTATGTCAGGATGGAACTCTTGATTCCCAATCTGTAATTGTGTCTTTCAGCAATGACAGAACTAATCTTTATACCCATGTATGGATTAAATGCATATTGCACAAACAGTAAAAATGGAGGAGGGCAAAGAATGCAATCTGCTTCTTTCACCAAGTGAGGGAATATACCAAAAAAACCTAAACCAAAACAAAAACTAGACAAAAAAACCCCCTGCTGCTTCTCTCTGTGGCCTCTGCAAGATAGGATATAACTGCATTGATGGAATCCGCCATGTCTTTTGTGGCAGTAGCAAAAATGTTCTGAATTTGCAGTCATAAAATGAATTCTTGCTACAAAGAAAGGAGAATTTTGTTTAGATTCCTAAGGAACCATCTGCTGGTTTAAGATGTGGAGGGAGTTTTTTGCAGAAAGGGAGGAATGAGATAGGGAGGCTTCTCAGTACAACAGGAGTCTGGGAGAAGGGGGCAAAATAGAAAATCTGCTTTTCCACTCTAAGTCCTAGAAGACAATTAGTAGTGCACCAGTTTATATTTGGTATATATTGTGCACTGAATATTTTTTAAAGACTGACTTCTACATGAGATGGTAAGAAGTGAAGAAGGGCACAAGAATTACAAGCTTAGACACAGTTATTGTCCTTTTTTTTTGGCATTTTGCCTGTTTGGAGACGCTGTGTCACAAATACTGATTTTTAATTGGGAGGTGGGGCAACTGTGGCACATGAGCATACTGTTTTATGAGAAGTAGCAGAAAGCTCTGTTCTTTTTTGCTATTCTCAGCATTGAAACTAGATCTTCTTAGGGAAAAAAAAGGGTCAGATTTGAGGCCACTTTCCATTGCCTCAGAGCTTTAGGAAAAACAAAGCACATGGTTGAACAGCTTTTACTAACTCTCCATCCATATTAATTCAGGTTTCATCCAGGGTTTTTTCCAAGTTACTGAATTAACTTCAGTAGTTAGTGTGCAGCATTGTCAAAGACAATGTGACAGGGGATTTTGCTGCTTATTCACGGAAAAGCTTGCCCCACCTCCCCTCTTCCCTCCAGGCTCTTTGTCTTCCATTCTTTTTATTCTTAGCATAGCAAAAATCATCAGAGTGCAAGGCTGGGCCTTCTAAAAACATTAAGTATTGCCCTTGCTTAAAAAGGAAACATGATGAAAGTTCATAGCCTCTGTAGCTGGTTAGTAATTGTGTGTTTTGTTAGGATTTTGGTTTTCTCTGTATGCCTTTTTCTTACGCTGCATTGTTCTGGTGCTGGTCAGTCATGCCTGCAGAGCTAGAGTCCAACACTGCTGAAATTCATTAATGTCACTCTCTTGTGATTTAACCCCAGCCAGCCACCAAGCCCCACACAGCCATTCATTCATGTCCCCACCAGTGGCATCAGGGAGAGAATCAGAAGGGTAAAAATGAGAAAATTCATAGGTTGAGATAAAGACAGTTTAATAGGGAAAGTAAAAGCTGCGCATCCAAGCAAAGCAAAACAGGGAATTCATTCGCCTCTTCCCATGGGCAGGCAGGTAGGTGTTCAGCAACATAAGAGCAGACTGTCAGGTGAGAGGCAGTGTAAAAACTGGGTATTGATGACAAATTGATGAAAAATATCCACTTATGCAGAAGACTGTTTCCAGTAATTTCATGGGACCTTTCCCAGTCTTACTCACAAAAATGACTGTAAACTCTTCAAAGTGCTTCTCTTTGCCCTTCGGCATCACCTGTGCCTTGCTCAGCTTTGCCCTGCTGGTGACTTCTCTGTGAGCTGATTTCTTGCCTCAGCCTATTTCATCTGTGAAGATATGACTGTGCGGGGAGGGAGGGATATGCAAAGCTGTTTGTCAATTCTGAGTCCATTACATTAAACTTCTAGTCTCTTACCAGGTCCTCTTTGTGGCTGTTTGTAGGTGAATATGTGTAGCGAGAAAAGACCTGCTCCCTTCCGAACTTGACAAGAAAATAGTTTGGAGGTGGATGTGTATTTTCGTACTGCTACTGTTTTTGAATGTATCCCTGCAGACAAGATTCAAAATCAGTTTGTGCATTTCTCAGAGGCTTTGTCATCTCTCTTGAGCAGGATTGTCACCAACAGTAGTAATGGGTCTAGAGCAATCAAGGAAGATGAAGATGGATGCCTGACATCATCTGCCTGCCGTCCAGTGGTGCTGCTAAATTCTTCTGTCCTGTCTTTGGATGATAGTTTGCACAAAGCCCTGGCTGGCCAATTACATAGAAATATCATGATAATTAAAGAAGCAGAAAATAAATAAAGTATTGCCATCTGCATAGCATGAGTATGAAGATATAGCATAGCTCTATCTTGCATGCAGATAGAGACAGTCTTTCTTACTAGCAACTGGAGGCTTTCATTACTTAGTGTACTTACTGCTGGGAGTGTACTCTGGCCGTCTGGAAAGACACACAGGGCCCAGAAATTTTACTGTGCTGTGCTGTCAGCAGCTGTGCAGGCTTCATTATAGCTAACAGGGTCCATCCAGGGAGGCTTTGTAGACCTTGCCCTTTTTCTGTTGCTCTTTTTGATCCAGAACAGGATTTGGCTTCTGAACTTAGATGACTCTGCATGACTACAATAGAAGCGCCCTTGGATGTTTCAGAGGAACTCAGTAAGCATGTGCCTGTTGACATCAGTAGCTGGCCAACACTCTAATTTTTCCAGGTGTGTCTTCCTGGTTATAAAAGCTGAATTTCAAGGTACATTCCCTTGTGATGACAATATATCATCTCTTTTAAAAGGGCATTTCTTTGCCCTGTTTTTTTATTTTTTTATTGTTATGTATCCTCAATTCCTGTTCAGTCAGGAGTACAGAGTGATTCACATTCCCAAATTCACTTGACACTGAAAGTCTAAATCTCTCATCCTCTCAGAGAGAGAAATATATTATAAACTGTTGAATATTATATCAGATAACAGAGGTGAATATAAATGATGGGAGAATTGTAAATTCCTTTGATGTGTTTTCTTAACACTTGTGGTCATAGACTGTAATAAGCAATAAGAGATCAGGCTCATTATTCTGATAGCTTTGTGATAATGTGTTCTTCTCTTTTTATAAATAGCCATTGCTGCTATTGCAGCAGTGTGAATTTGAGGCAGCTGAGAATGTGGCCTCAATGCAAATGCTGTGCTTTCTTCGTGGCATACTTTTGGAAACAAATGTATTTTCTTGGATTAGAACTGGTTGCGACTTTGAAAGCCACTGAATTACTTCAGTTGCAGTGGAATTCACTAGAAGTTGAATCCTTTGTGGGGTTCAAGCTCAAGGAAGTATTGAGGGTTGTGTAGCAGCTCAACTGAACAGAGCTTAAATAAATATGTAGATTCTGAGATGCATGTTTTTCAAAATTGGAGCCTAACTCGTACCTCCCCTTTAAATCTGAATTGGGATCAAATATTAAATAGTGCAAAAAAATGTCTCGTTCCAGTTATTCCCATCTAGCCAAAATTAGTGGCTTTTTGGGGCTTTGCTGTTATTACAGGCGGCAGAGGCAAGCAGGATGCAGAATGAGTTAGCACCATATTTGAAGG
Source organism: Campylorhamphus procurvoides (assembly GCA_013396655.1). NCBI lineage: Eukaryota > Metazoa > Chordata > Aves > Passeriformes > Dendrocolaptidae > Campylorhamphus > Campylorhamphus procurvoides. The sequence goes on along the minus strand of WBMV01007695.1, from coordinate 1,163,060 downwards.
TACTTTATCAGATTATGAATGAGGTGGATGACAAACTAGGTTTGAGAATCTGGCTTTATGTGGACTGCTTAATAAGAAGAATTCCCTGGTAGCTTTCTCTTCATCTATCAAAGTTAAGTTTTTTACTCTCAGAATAGATTATTTGTAATAAATGTTTCAGTGGAGTTAGGGGCAGAGGATCATTCCTTTTTTTTTAAAGAGTAATAAATAGCCCTGAAAGCAGGTAGTAAATTTTTACATTACAGATTAGGTAGTATAGTAAAAATAAACTGTACAGTAAATATGGGGACAAAATTGAATTGTAAATTCTTGCTACAAGATGCCTCCCTTCTTCCCCTGTAAATTACTGAATTTCCTGCATTTGACATGTTGGCCCCATTCCTGTATCCACCCTGTGTTAAGAATCAAAGTGAAAACATCAGCTGCAGCAGTCTATCATTTTGTGTTTCCAGTAGAGATAATTTAAGTATAATACAATGATGGTGAATATTGATAGAAAGATGACAGGCCATGATTAAAGTTCTGTTCCAGGTAAAATAAATGGCTGGAGCATTGATGAGAAAATGGCAAAAATATTGTTCAGTATTGTGTGGTATCTTGTTTTTTAGTAGCACTAATCAAATGGCCATTGGTGGTTTGCGCTAGAAAAATTGTTCTTCCTCTTTGTTTTGAGCAGGTCTTTCAGGGAAAAGAAAAAAAGCAGACATAAAATACGTACTTTTCACATAAAATACAAGGTGGTAGTTCTGTCCTTAAGATGCTGTATCAGGATGGAGGGTTTTTTATGGGCAAGAGAAAGATGCCATAATTCTTAGCAGACTGGCTTTAGATTTCAATTTAGATGCTAATCTTTCAATATACTGGATGCAATAGGTATTGTTTTACTGAGTGGAAAATATTGTGGATAATGAGTGTAGCTGCTAAGCTTAATTTTTTAAAAAAGCGTTTGACAGAAAATACTGTCAGATATTAACATTTTTCTGTTTACCGGGATCACTGTGAGGGGCCATTTTTACATAAATATATTTCTTATTTTTTGTTATTAGCGTCTTTCTATGAAAAGCTCTGAATGTCTTAATGGGAAAGAATTTCTTGAGAAATATGAAGGTAGTTCAAGCTCACAAAATCACACAATATGCTGAGGTGGAAGGGTTCGCAGCTTTTGCGAGGTCTGAGAAAATTCCTTAGGAATCCTAGAATCCATCATAATAGAATGTGTTTACCTTTTTTTCCTTAGTTATACAATTTGAAGGGTTGGTGGTGTAGCCTCACTATACATGTACAAAATGTCTTTAAAGATACTACCTGGAGCTACCCCAAGTAATAAAAGAGCAGTGTCATCTGATGGGCACCAGCACAGAGAGGGGGAGAAAATAGAGGTAGTGAAGAACAGGGTTAAGTTTTCGCTTGAAAGGAGTATAAAGACCTTTAAGGGTTGTCCCTGTGGCCAGACCTGTAGAAATACACCAATACTGGAGTGAAAGTTGAGATAGGGGCAAGGAGAGATATGATAGAAGCAAAGTCTGGGGCAACAGCAGTCTGAAGGAACTTGTGCAGTGTTTCAACATGGTGTTTTTCCTTCTAATATACTGTTGTTACACTTCCATTCTGTTCTCTTTCTGTTTTTTATACTGGGCCTAGAGTGCCCATAGTGTTAAATATCTCATATGACCAGATGTCTGAATATATTTGGGGTTCTCCACCAGGAATTGTCTGACATTTCACAGATGTGAGCAGGGAGGGAATTGAACTGTTGCTCTTCTTTTTGCTCACAAAGCCAACAAGTGAGAGCACCTAATCCCAACATAACTTAGACTGTGATGAGTGTTCTGTAGCAGTGTCATACAGTTTGGATCACTCAACAAAGGCACAGATATCTGGCTCCAGGTACTCTGTTTACTGCACCTCCAGATGTACTCTGTCCTGCTATATGCCTTAGCAGATACGGATGCCATAGCCACTACATTGAGGACTGGTCTGGGGACTCTGCTCATCTTTTTCCTCGAATCTGCCTCTTCCTGCACATTTGCCTCTGCTCCTGGGATGCTGTAGAAAGCAGAGCCACTGCTATCACCCATTCTTCCAGGTGCATGAAAGTAGTGTCCACAACTCTGTGCTGTACTATCATGTCCTGTCTGGGTGCACTGGATGTCTTTTGAATAAGACTACTGTGCAGGGAATTTGAATGTAGCTATAAAGTCTAGATATTAGAAAAATCAGCCCAGAACAAATTTTTGAGGTGTTGAAGATATAAGTTAAATGGGGACTGTGAGGATTGCTTTCCTGGTCTTTAGTGGTTCTGGTACAGAATATTCTCTAGTAGGTGAAACACCACATTTAAAGTGGGTCAGCTACTTCTTGTTTTCTAGATGTTATGGTATGTTTTATAAGGGAGAAGGCAAGGTCAGAGAAACAAAGTTTCTGTGCCAGAGAAAAGTATGGCAAGCTTCAGACTCTGCCCGGGGGTTTTAGCTAGTCTTCAAGGTAGAGTGGATTTTCATTTGAGAGGGGGATATGTGGAGTCTCCTTCTGGGAGTGTCTTGTTTTCACACGGAGAAGTGTGACAATAGTGCTGAGCAGCAAAGGAGTGTTATCAATGAGCTTTTAAATAAGGAAGGAGGAAGAATGTCTCCCACACTGGGGGACAGTCACGTGATTGGAACCATATGAAGTCAATTCACGAGATTTTCAGCTCCTGAGGAGAATGTGGAGGAAAGACACAATGCAAGGAATTGAATTGTGAAATTGAGTTTATATTGAAGGTGTTTATAGGATTAGGGAGACTTGCAAGAAGGAAGGAAAAAAAAAAAAGAGTGTTGATTTCAGATATTTAGGAAAGGTGACTTTCTAGCGTGCCGGCCAAGGGGAAAAAAGGTTTTCCTGTTCAGGAAGAGTCAGGTTTTCTTTGTCCTTTTTCCTACACCTTCTTTCTTCTCTTTGTTAAGTTTATATCAGCTGAGAGCTGTGGTCTGGTAGGCCCTCAATTTGCCCTTATCACTCTGCCATTGCACACCAGTCACATGGGGGAACCAGGTTATGTGCCTCCTTCTCCTTAGAGCCTCACGTGACTCACTGATAGTCACATTATAGGCCTTGTTTTGTTCCACAGGTTGGTTGTAGGCATCTTAAAAATAACAGCCAAGGTTAAAGAGCAAGAACTGATTAGGCTGGAAACATTTTATTTAATGAAGAAAAGCAAAGCACATTCCTGATGTAGTAAATACATGTTAAATACAAGAAGGATTAGTAATGCATGACTCTGAAATAAATGGTGGGTTTCTGCTAACAGGAAAGCAACATGGTTGCCCTCTTTTCTCTGCATATTATTACTGGATACTTTCTTTTGCTTGCCTCCCTTGTTCACTGCATGGCTATTGCCTTAGGAAAGGCAGCAAAGACATAACTAAATGTTTAGTAAGAAGAGCTCATTCCTTCCCTGTGGTGCAAAATATAAATAGAAATGCGTGACCAAAATAAAACAAAACTTCTCGTAGTATCTACAATAGTTCACTAAGCAATGGAGGTATAGAGCAAAGTCTTTTGATTCACATTGCGATTTTCTGCAAGCCTCAAAACTTTCCAATAATTTTAATTGTCATTATGAAAATCTCTGTTCTTTCTGGCAGGCTATTTTTGTTGCATTTCATTTGTTGGGTGGGTTTTTTTTGTTTTTTGTCAGAGAGAACTGCCTTTAGGGTCAGTGAATGTAGTGTTAGCATTTTAGCAAGATACTAGGAAACAGTAAGTACCTCATTTCCTGAATCTGCACCTTAGTGTGGCTCACCTATTAGAAGGATGTTGTCTAAGGTATCTCTTACTAGTGATGGGTAATCTCTCTTAAATCAGTTTTTAATTGTGCAGTTTATAAACAGATGTCTTTCTATGTCACCTTTTAAGCTTCAGTCTCGCTGTCTTGGCTTTCTAGCATGTGAGTTTTTACAGGGATTTCCCTTGAAATAAGCAGCATCATCTTATCAACACCGCGTTGACCTCAGGATCTTATAAGCCACTTTTAACAATTCACTTACTAAGGGACATTCCTGAAAACTATAGGTGATGAGATTTACGAGGAATGGCATCTTCCTGTGTTGATCCCAATCTGCTTTTGAGGAGGTTTTGGGAGACTTTCTTTTGTTTTGTTTTAGCTTTTTTTTTTTCCTAATAGGGTTTAATATAAAATCTTTAGACTATTTTTACATGGGCATGTTTTCATTTAGACCATAATGTTCGGGAACTGAATGTGCCTTTTGTATGTATGCAGAGCCCTCAATAGAAAAGTCATGTTCTTGTAGTTCCAATTAGTGCTATAAATAGCTTTAGAATAATGTTGCGCTGAGAGCCATAGAGAGAATCCCCATTGATATGTCCTGGAATCTTGTGAAAAGTCAGAGGAACAATGTTCTTTGGACTTCAAGAGAGAGACATAATCCTTGCTGGATGCCTCTTGACATGAATTTCATCCAACATTGCAAGTAGATTGAAGATATCCTCTAGTTTTCTTTTACCCTCTGGTGGCATTTGCTAGAAAACTGCTTGAGACTTGGTAAACACATCTCCAATTACAATGTCAATCGCCACTTTTTGAAGAGAACTCAAGGATAAATCTCACTGTTACACATTCATTTCCTCCTGTCCATAAACAGCTCCATTCCTCTGGCAGCTCTTTCATCATCATCAACTTGACTTCATACAGAATTCTTTCTTGCTGTGTCCTTTTGTGTGGATGTCTCAGCCATTCTTCAAGTCAAGTTAGGCCTGATCTTGTAGATTCTTTTTGCATAGTATCCTTGAGATAAGACCTGTCCCAGCTATACAGGCAGCTAAAAAATTACTCTTGTTGTGTCTTGCATCTTACTTGATTTCAACATCCATTTCCCTGGCCGTGACTTGACAAAAGCAGTCTTGCCCCCCTCTCATTCATTGAAAGTCAGCACTTCTGCCTCTTTTTCATTTCACTTTGTTTTTCTCCACTGACTTCCTCTGTTCTGTCACATGAAGTCTTCTACTAGCCTCCAATGTCAGGGCTGCTCCCAGTCTTTTACCCCCTACTCACTTTGTTGGGTTTTATTTATTTATTTATTTTAATATCAAAAGACTGACTTTGATCTGCAGATGACACATTAGTGTCAATCACTTGCCCATTGTGTCCTTCTACTAACATCTCATGCCTTTCTTACATGAGTCCTTTCTGGAGGGATGAAGATCTTGTATATCTAATGATGTATTTTATTGGCCTCCTGCAAATCCTTAATATGCTCATTCACTGTGATATCTCAGTGTGCTTGACACCACTTAAACTAATCAGGTACTTGTGTAACTAATTAAACTGTTGTACTGTAACTAACATGCCATGTTCAGTCCACTGTGTTCCTCTGAACATCTCTGTCTGTATCCTAGCTCTTGTAGCTTGTTTGAAACTTAAAAGTTTTTGAGAAAAAAGGACATCATTGTAATGTGTTAGTACAAAGTACTGTACATCCAGTGTTTGTACAAAGCATGGCACTTTGGAGTCATGGGTACTCTGGCACTTGGCAGGTCACAATCAGTAGGTGATTAAGGTATGCTTTTTGTTGCTGGGTCTATATAAATGGTTGAGGGATTGTGATTTGTTGTGGATTCCAGCAAATTGTTCCTGGCCCCTCCATTGAACTTGCCACATATGCTGCTTTTATCGTAATATAAAGGCAGGTGTATAAAACCTTGATACATCATAAAATATAAGTATAGGAATAATATGAAACCTGATCAAGACTTGATCCATCATTTTGAAAAGTTGCATACTTGAAAAATCTCACTGTGTTCAGTACAGCCACAACAGAATGTTCATGGAGACTGCAAATGCACTTTTAATGTGGATTGAATAAACCAAACTATGAAATTAAATTAAGTTTCATTTTATACCTATTGTAAAAGCTAAAGTTTATTTGCATGCTGGGGACAACATAATTTTTAATAATCATTTGGTATGTATGTCTGTGTCAGGTATTTGCAGCTTTCAAGTAATTTTCATCCAAAAGGTGTGTTTGACAAATGCCTTAAGGCACTGAATTCCAAAATACAGACGGAAACATGGAGCTTATATATGTTGGGCTTAGATACAGTCAGAATATCCAAGTGCATGTGCATTCGCTGATTTTTGGTTGAAAAGTTCAGCATAGAATCTTAGCTCAAGACAAATCAGAGTTTTAGAGATACCATGATAAAACAAAGATGGCCTTCAAATAAAAACCATCTGTTAACAGTGTGTTCAGTAACTGCTGTTTACTAAAATGCTTGTAAAACTTAGACACGGTCAAAAACATGTTGACCGATGAGCTGAGTCAGCAGCCGAGGCACCATTATGGTGTCCTTTTATGTATGCTGTTCATCTTCTCCACTGTGAATACAGCATATATCACCATCTCTGTCCTAGTTTTGTCAATAGTGCTCTTTATTAAATCAGATAGCCAAAAAAACCCCTATCCATTGGAAATTATGATTTAGGTCTCTAGAGTATTTTTTTAACCTTTAATAATAAACTATATATAGCTGCAAACAACAATTTTCAAAAAGCAAGTAAATGGGCTTATGTATGTCTGCAGGGAAATATTTTGACTGTGCAAGCATGATGATGGGTCTGAGAAGTAGAGAAACAGTGGAGGTTATTTTATTTTTCTGGCTGGTAAGTGAAATGCTACTTGGATGGAACACAGATGTGTAATCCAGTGAAGAATTTTTCCCTTTCTAATGAGTCATATTCTGAACCTCTTGGGGCAGACCAGTTTGTGGACCCCATGCTGCATTATGCCTTCAGTAAACATGCTCTAAGCAAGGTCAAATAGCTTAGCTTCTGAAGCCTAATTCTGTTCTCATTCACTGTATATTTCCATGTGATTTTTACAGCTTCGCATTATGCAGAATTTGTGGAGTTATAAATGTACCACCTTTGTTAGATTAATGAATTCATTGTGAGCAGTGCAGCTCCTTTATCCTTCATTCAGGATAAACGGTAAGCTGGTATTTAATTTAGTCAGAAAAGGTAAAACGAAATGGTTATTTTTCTTTCTTTAGTCATTCATAATTGCTCAGAATTATATATATTAAATTATATAATATGAAAAGAACTGTGAAAAATTAGTATTAGAAATGTTATTAGATATTAGCATTTATATCTGTCTGGCATTGTGTATTGCCATGGGAATTCTTGCTTCTGAGTCACATCCCAGGCTCTGCCACTGATCTGCAATGTTTTAGTAGGCAACTTAATATTTTGATTCCTTAGAGACAACATGTATTAAATGGAGATGTGACCCCATCACTTATGAACAGCATGATGTTAGTATTCAGTGTCTTGTTCAGAAAAAGTATCTATGCCTAGAATTTCCATTTGCTTCAGGTGAATATAACCCTTGGACAGAGCTCGGGAGCAGTATTTGTGATGTACACGGACATGTCTGAGAAATGATAATGGATTAAATGTATGTAGAAGTTTGATATTTTGAGTTTACTAATACTTCTCTTTTTGCATTGGTGGTATGACAAAGTAGAATGAAACCAAACCAGAGTGAGAGATAAGGACAACACTCAAAAGTATAAGACTGAAGGAAAGGCAGACTATTATAGTTTAATCTAATTTGATTGACCAGTGTTGAAGCAAGCACAGTTTAGTCTAACAAGAAACTTAATGTACCTATTTTCCAAAAATTAGAGCTGATTTAATGCAGTAAGTACTATGATTATTCATACATGATCTACTACATCAAATTCAGGAAAGCCACATGACTGCAGGATGACAGGCCTGTATATCTGACAGCATGAAGGAAGGTCAGGTTGTGATTGAAAGACCTATGGATCTGTGTCCAAACAGAAGAAAGACACATGTAACCAGTGTATGCCTTTACAGTTGAAAACAACACAATAGCACAAAGGGGGTTTTTTGTCATCGGCTTTGTAATACGGCAATAATTTTACTGCTTCTCAGTTTGATATAGCATTCATTATCTCTATGTGAGGGTATTTGAGGTGCTGTTGGGTTTTTTGTTGTTTTTATTTTCCTGTCTAATAATAGGGAGTTAGCCCAAATGTTACTTGAAATAGCAACTATTTTCCCTGAACTGCAGTTTTATTTTCTTTTGGCTTTTATTTCAGCTGTGGGAGCCAGCTGCTCCAAAGAGTGTGGGAAGCTGACTTGGAGGCATGTCAGCTGTTGATCCGAGGGTTTCAGCTGAAAGAAACCAGTTGCTGTGTTTTTGAGGAAGAAGAGAACCAAATGGATGAGATGGAGATGACTGCTGATGGCCCATCTGACTCTGGAAAAAGAAAAGAAGGTCACTTTCTAAAGGGCACAGAGTGGGGTACTGTTCCCTGCCACAAACACAGTGAGCTGAAAGAGGTATATGAAATAGTCTACAGCTGCATTTGAAGCAATACTGCTGGTTTTCCTTCTGAGGGGAGGAGTTGAATCTTAGTGACAAGTCAGCAGGCCAGGTTATGTGTGAATTTAACATCTGGCCTCTGATCTGGGACATGAATAAAATAGCTTATTAGCTTCTCAGAAGCCCTTCAACCCTTTTTCCTTTTCCCATCAGTCTTTTTTAAATGTGGAAATTATTCAGGCAATAAATACAGAATGTACATAAGGATTAAAGGGAAAACTATTAGGTATTTAACTGAAGTTATCCGATGTTCCTCATCTCACAAGTTTCACTCTGAGTTGGCTCTGCGGACTTGTTAGCCTGAGTCTATGTTAGTGGACAATGAAGAGAGAGTAAGTTTTCCTCCCATAGTGAAATGGTCAAAGGCTTCTGAGTTCAGATGCTGATAGGTTTACAGCATCCAGCAAATACTAAAAGGAGGGAAAAAATTACGAAACTTTAAAGGTTTGACAAATTTCTTTTAAGTTTTCACGTTCTGATCTGGAATGCCATCCCTGCTTGGAAAACGTACTACTATCTAATAGTCTTTTGACTACACTGCCAAGGTAAACAAGCTGTTAAAAGTACTTCATCACCCAATAGCACCACTGTGGCAAAAAGAGCCTCCATTAGGAGTTTTTAGTTTTACTGTCATGGAATTTAGTTGACAAAAATTTAAACTGTACTTAGTTGTCTCTGAGATTGAGAGCTCTTGAACTGTGTGTTGCTTTGAAATCTGATGCCTATTTTTGCATTTATACTGGCTCAGACTTAGTGGAAAGCAGACCCTTACCTTACTGTAAAATCTCCTTGTTAGTAAAATTCTGTTTTTATATTGGGGTTTAGTAGTTCTTGCAGTCTTTTCCCAAGGAAAATAGTTTATGGACTCCAGACAGAGAGCATTTTTATTAGAAATGGTCAGCTGTGGCTTTGATTCCACCCTTACCCCTCCCATATCATATTTCTGATGAGTCTGCTAAACTAATATGAGGAGTTCTGTTGGCTGTGGAAAACTGTGTTCACCTTTCAAAAGTGCACCTTAGAAGCTCTGGAGGGTTTGGATTTTTGTGACTGCTTCTGTAGTGCTCTTGAGATTTTTACTGTAGATCATCACCTATTTCAGCCATGCAAGTCCAGATTGTTTCCCTGAAAATCAACCTTGCTATCCTAGAATGGTATCTGGACAGCTCAAGTGAGGTGACCTCTGGTTCTGGAGAGAGGTGCAGGACTCAAGGGGCAGGTTCCTTATACTATAAATGGAAGAGGAAAGCATATCATTCCATTAAACTCTGCCTTTTTAACTGATTTTTCCATAATTTCCTCTCTGCCCCTGTCGGTTGTAGAGCGAACTTTGGAAGACTGTCCATTAACTTCAGCTCTTCATCTAGGTGCTTGAATTTCATTGTATAAATGCCTTTGCTTGGGATCTGGCCCATCCTGGCCAAACTACATTTTTAGAATGTGCCAAAATCCGTTCAGAAGCTGATGTGTAAACATGAAAATGTCCATCAGGGAAGGACTTGTGGAGATACTCATATCTGTTTCCACAGCACTCCTATGACTGATAAACATAAAAGAACAAAAAGCAGCAATTTTGCTTGTATGAGACTGCTCATATATAGCCCAGCTTTTAGAAGGAGTTGAGCAACACAGCATTGTTTTATCATAGCTTACTCAACCAGCTTTCCATGGCTTCAGTGCTGCCTGCAGCTTTGACCATTGAGGCAAAGTTATGCATCAGTGATGACAGCAATCCACTGTAAACATAAAATCCCCCAACATATCAACTGTATTCTGGCTCTGGAATTAGAATTGGGCCACCTGCTTTCATACTTTCAGAAGCTGAGATTTTTTTCTTTGTTGTGAGGTATAGAAGTTTTACCTAGAAAAGAATGCTTTAGGTTGTAAAACTGATAATATCTCAGCAGGAGTGACAGAGAAGAGCTATAGCAGAATAACATCCATAACATCTCTTAGTAGTTCATCACAAGGCAGAATATAAAAACAAGCAAAAAACCCTGACACAAATCATGCTAACTTCCAGTTTTGATTATATTGAAGTGTAAGAGAGAATATGCCTTGATTTTTAACTGGCCTTAGTGGGAAAACAAACCACTTGTGAAACTTTAAGTGTTCTGTTACATGGTAGTGAACTTGTTTAATTTAAACAACTAATTTAATATTTGTGGCAAAAAAATAGTAGTGTGGTGCTCAGTCTCTAAATTTAACCATTCATATGACTTGCATGGAAAAACTTACTGTTGTCAATTAGTAGGGAACCTTTATATAGCTGTTTATCAGCAAGTGAGGATACCTAATGGAAAAACATGAATTTGTCAAAATACTTGGGTTTATATTATTTAAGAAGGCTGTGGTGTGCCTGTAAGAGGAGTAGCTTGCTTTGATTGCCCTGTTTCTAGAATGATGTCATGGTTTAGGAATGGCACTCCCCAGTTTAGTGTTCTGCCCCCATCCCCAGTTGAGACTCTCCCAAACTAGAAGCCTCTCACTGCCTTCTTCCCTTACCCCTCCCCTTCCCTGTTCCTGTTCCAGGAATGGAGTTGAGAATTGGAGGCCCAAAAAAGTGAAAATTACGGCTTGAGATAAGAACAATTTACAGCAATAAGATAAGGACCAGTAACAGCAACAATATTAAAAACAAAAGGTATAAGACAAAACAGAAAAAAGCACAACAAAATACCAACTGACTCTCCCCCACCACACCAAGCTTTCCCCCAGCCTGGAAAGGAGAGAGTCCTGCTGTTAAATAACATTAGGGTTTGGCCATGCCCCCTTCCCAGCTACTGTAAAAGATTAACCTTGTCCTGGCCAAAACTCGGAGAAATGGTTAATCTCTTTAACTGTGTCACAACCTCTGTTCCCCACTGGGGAGTTTCTAAAGAGCACTGTCAGTCACTGAAGCAGAAGGAAAAAGTGGTGCTCTTTGTATTTAGAGATTATTGAATTGCTTCAAAGCAGTATAGGAAAGGTTAATAATGGCATATGTACATATATACCTTGGAAGGTACATTTCGTTCCCAGGTGATTGATTTACTTTTCAGTGAAATGCTAGAAATGAAACTCTCCAGTTATTTATTGTGTCATTTCTAGCTAAACATTAGTGTCGGGTGAATATTGGTTGTGTTGATATATACTATAAATAGTGTTCTTGCATATAGCTGTAACTTTACTATATATGTTTCATTAGGAAGCAAAATACCAAGTAAGAAACATAACAATTATAAGAAAAGTAAAATAGATGAATCAAAAGACCCCTTCACTTAGATCCTCAGATACTGCTTTGCAGAGGAGCCGTGTATCATTTTTAATTAACTATCTTCACTAGATCATAAACTATGACATGTTCTGGTATAAAAATATGTGAGATATAAATTCTTTGAAAGTTTGATGTTTTACTGTCATGTGAACACAGCTTTATTAGCTGTCAGCAGTTATTTTATAGTTTTCATAACTGTGTTTTCTTAGACACTGCTGGTTTTTTTTCTTCCCCAGTTTTATGTGGTACACTGGCATTCCAAAATAATTCAGTAAATTAAGTTTCCTTTATAACACTACTTGTAAACCAGGGAAGACAATCACATGCTTTGACAGCTCAGTTTGTTGAAACATCATTGAGAATGTTTTGGTCAAAACTGAATAAAGTGGTGCCAGCAAAAATCATCCTCTAGAACACTCTGAGTTTCTTAAAAAATAAGATGTACTTCTCTCAATTAGAATTAACTCATTAGAGCATAGTATTAACAAAACACTGAAGCAAAGTTGCAGACAATATTACTACCCTCAGTCATGTGAAAGCTTGTCTAATGTATTTGATATAGATTCTTGAATTTTCATATAACTGTGTACTTTCCAGCTGGTAGCTATATTGATGAAATTAGGGTACTCTGTCATTGCAGTTGTAGTTTGTCTTTTAATGACTATTCAGACTTGATTTATTCCCAAGTTTCTGAGGAATTAAAGATGGGTTCCAGTTTTCAGCCCGGAAATGTTCCATCCTTACAAATTGACTGCAAATTATTTATCCTGGGTGACATGTGAGTGAGGTGGAAATTGCTGTGCTCATTACTGCATGGATAGATACATATCTGGGTGATTTCTAAAATACACAGTAGCATTTCATTTTTCTTCAGACAATGCCTGCTTGTTCCACTCCTTGCAATAACCTGCTTTATTTTTTTGCTTGTTGATAACATATGTGTAAGCAAAAGCTTTTTATAACAGCAGAAACACCAATGAAAACTAATAAACTGAGAGATGTGTGTGTGCTGGGACCTCCCTAACACCAAGTAACTTGATGAACATGGATATGTGTGCACCTGCAGGCTTGAGTTCCTGACCTATCCTTTTTTCTTCTTCTTCTGCTCTCTGGCATGCTGTGCAGTGCTCCCTCTTAATCACTATGAAGGAAAGAAACACCTACTAGATTTCAAGAAAATTGAGGTGATTAAAGTTACAAGGTAAAATCCAAAATTCAGTAGTTTTACCTTTTGTAAGTCAGCATTTTTAATAGTTTCTCTTGAGAATTCTTTGTAGTTCGTTTCTCCCTTTTTCATCATAAAAGTATAGAGAACAGGGATAAGGGTAAAGGGTGCTATCTTTTCTTCACCTCTGCATACATCAGTTTTGCCATCTGGGATGATGTTTTGGGTTATTTTGAAGATCACTCCGGTGTTGGGAAGATGTTCTATAATTGTAAAGCCTTCATGTGATTAACTTTTTTTTTTAAAAAAAGAAGGCACTGAGTGTCTTAAGTGATATCAAATGGGCAATCATGAAAAAATAAGCTTTAGCGTGGTGTCTCTCATTAAAAAGAAGTTATCACAGGACATAATTCAACATTTTTCAGAATTTAGTGATAGCAAGCACCAAGAAAACCCTTGTGAGTAGGCTGTAACTCATTGCTCTGCCTTGAGATAGCCTGTGGTTCAGGAGGCAAATGTGCAATGTGTAAAGGGCAAAGCCTTTCTAAAGGTAAATAAACTGTGCATTCATTTGAGTTTTAATTAACTGCTGTATTTGTGGAGCTTTGAAATAATTTGGAAACTTTAAATTTAATCTTAGTTTTAAATGCCAGCATTAAGCATTACTGAAAGTCAGTGTTTCTGTGGTTTTTGTCATGATCCAAGCTGGAAAGGATTTCAGTAGCAACAGGCAGCTGGCTTGTACACAATAGCCAGATCATCACTGTGCCGTCACGTATGTAGTAGTGCAGCGTGATGCCCCTCAGCCGCATCTGATATTGTGGAGTAATAAAAATGGTAACTCTCTAGCTGGGTGTTGTAGCATCTCAGTAAGATTAAGGCTTACATGCATTTTGCACTAAAAATATAATCAGAAAATTAATATTACAGGCAAAATAAATCTAAGCAACCTTTTTCAGATCGATTACTGAAAATAGTATTCAGTAACAATGATGATTTTATGGCCAATTAATGATTTTGCACATTGTTTTATGTATATGTACAGACCTGTGATACTAAGTATTGCCCTACCAAAGCAATATGCCTATCTCAGTTTATTTAAAGATTATCTATGCTGTATTGTGTGAAAAGTATCAGTGATTTTTCAATAATGTTAACATCAGATTTCTCTGCTCCTAATCCAATCAATGAAATGTTGACTAATTTCTTGTAGCAAGTTTTGAAGGAGGAACTGACTATAGTTAGCATATGTGTTACCAACAGAAAACATCAGTGCAGTCACTCATTCATCCTGCACAAAATCATTTACAGGTTTTGTGCCAGAAAAACTTCTGTAGGCTCTTGAATGCAGATCTGCAAGAAGTTGATAGAAAAGTTTGTTTCAATCTGCATTTAGTCCTTCAGTTTTAGAGGCAGTATTCCTTGTGAGTTTTAACTGGGAAGCCAAAGACAGGCTCTAATAAAACGTATTCAAATATCCTTTTAAATATTGGGTGGCTGCCACTGCCCCATTACAAATGCAATTTAAATCTTTCATGCATATGAAGCAAATTGATGCAATTGTTCAGCTTATATAAATTTTTATTGTGTTGTATGGTTTTTATGAGTTCCACTGAAATAGTACTGTTTATGTAGCGTGTATCTACTGCATACTTAATAATTTATCTCTAACAGGTTATGGAAGATATTTCATTTGGAGCAGAGGGCCATTTGTCTGAGGTAAGTGTTTCTTAGACAGTATAAAGTGGTAATATTGTACAGACTTTTCTTTGTCTCAATTGGAACTAGTGACACCTGTTTTTATAGTGTTACCTTGGAGTAAAAATTGCTAGAGAGTGTGTGAGCACTTAGAAAAGCAACACAATCAGAATAAGAGTGGGCCCATTCCTTCCCCCCCTCACCATTGAAAATAGTGGCAAAGTTGCTGAGTATTTCATGGAGATTATAGTTAATTCCTGTGCTAATATTTTTAACACATACCACCAACAGGATGAATATGTTTGGAAAAGTAAGACCAATAATGTTTAGCCCTACTGTAGCACTGTCTTGATACTTAAGAATGGAACAAACTCATGATGCTTAACCTGTTTTCTTCTGTACCACTAAAAATACTTTTGAATTTACTTTTGAAGTATAAAAGCATACAAGCAGGCTGTGGCAGAATAAAGGGTAACAGGAATTTCATCTGAATAAATATATTGAATGTTTGTAATTTAACACTATTTTCATAAACAACAAATATGTCAGATCCTAGTCAATGTATTTAAGAAGGCTAAGATAATTATGTAACATGAGATGCATTTCCTATGAGAAAAATCTGCTTGCATACAAAAATCTGTTTACCTACAAACTGAGAGTTTGGGTAATACATGTGTAAGGAGGATTATACTGCTTCTAAGAGCTGTACTGTTTCAGTCTGGTCCAGTTTTACACCAGTATGCTTTGGGTTGCAACTTACTTCTAAAGGAAATTTAGTATCCAAGCATTGTATCCAGTCAGCAAATAAATTACATGAACAAGTAACCCCGAGTTCATCTTCTATAATAACATACATGCCACCTGTCAAGTACAAGAGCTCAGCCAAGCAAATATTAAATAAATAAATACTACAGTTTAGGATAGCTATTCAGATGAGGCATTTCTTCAGACTCCCACCAGTGAATCCAAAGACTGGGTCAGCTGGAATGCTCTAGGGTAGATAATCTAACTGTGAGACCGAGTTCAGATCGTTGACCTTGTGTTCAAGGAGAATGTGACATGAGAGCATGCCTAGGACAGACTGCTTGGCTGTGTGTGAGTTCACCATAAATAAAAACAGGAAGCCTTGAGAATGAAGGTGAACTTTGCAGAAAATGCAAATGTCCTTTCTGATCAGTGAACTTTGCTGTGAATTAAAGCAAAACTGTGCAGGTGCTTGTGCCCACAAATGACATGAAATAGAGGCAGGTAGTCCTGTGGGATGAAGGTGGCAAACAGCCCTACAGTCATCAGGGCAAAATACTGAGGGCACCAGAGCTCACAGGTATACAGGCCTGCCACTGCAGAAGTATTCAGTGCTTAATATCTTACAGTCCTCAGAAGAGGGAGAAACTCCCCTTTTGATGTTTTGGAGGTGGGGGTGAAGGCATAAAAAGAATAGAAAGCAGTGATACCAATAAAGGCACTGGAAATACGCTAGACAGACAGGCTCTACCACACTGCCACAGCTGGATTGATGTTCACTTTCAGACAGCTCTATGAAAGCTTTGTGAAACTGTCAGCACCCTGTTCCATGTTTAGGCTTTGCCACAACATTCCTTTGACACTCTGGTCCCCAAATCCATTCTTGTCAGTCTCCCCACTGTCTGCAGGACAGCAGCCAGTTAGTCATTCCAGATTGTTGCATCTTAGTGACTCAGGAGCAGAGATGGGAGTGAACCATACTAGGAACCACCTATAAATGATACCCAGCTACGCTGACTCCTTGCACAGTGGGGTATTGACACTGAAAAACAGTGTGGTGCAGTTGTTTCTTTTTCCAACTCCTGACCCACTGTGAATTTTTATTGGTAAGGCAGTAAATAGCCTTATCCTCCTGCAGCAGGAACTGGAATTGTCCCAGTTTAATTAAACACGCCAGTACAGTAGTGTGCTCTCATTTTAGGAAATCTGCAGTTGGGGAAGATCTTTAGTCTACTAGGAATGAGAATGGGAAGACTGCTGTCAGCCTACAGCAGGGTGCTGGAAGGCAGTGAAAAGCTCTATTCCTGCATAAATGCTTTTCCAAGGACACTTCTCCATAGCTGTAATGGAAGATAAATGAAGGGAAGAATTGCCAACATCGGAATATAATTCTGATGAGTCATTTAATGCTCCCATATGGTGTTGTATCCCTGTGGAGGAGAGAAGTGGATCAGTGCAAGCAAAGGGAGTGTGAGGGAAGTGTGTGATGTTGGGAAGGAGATAGGTCACAGTTGCAAAACAGCTGTCTGGAAAGCTTAGTGCCTAAATTGTTGTATATGAGAAAGTGGGGAGTGTGTTGTAGTGCTGAAGTCTCCTAAATATACATAAAGAGGTTGTTGGAACAAATTAGCAGTCTGTAAGCAGAAGGTGACAAGAGCAAGAGCAATTGGGAAACAACCTTGATCCCTTTTTTGAGAAAAGGTGAATACCTCCATGAAAACCCAAGTAAAATGTAAGGGATAGGTGAAAGAAAGCATGTGTGTCTTCTAATAAGGAAGGAGAATGAGAAAAGAAATGAGATCAGAATTATTTTCTTCCTTCCTTCTTTGCTTTTGGTCTTTCTAAAAATGATAAGCTATGTGCAAATATATAGTGCTCTTTGTATTTGCTACAAGGTAGCAAGAGGCAAACACGGTAAAGGATCCTAAGGCAAATCAGATGTGCTCAAGTCAGGCTAGACTAGTGAAATATTTTCTGAATGCGTAGGAGCCAAGAAAAACAAACTCCAAACGATTAACAAGCTTTCTTGAAAACTTCTAGAGGAAGCCTGAAGTACCAGGGGATCACTAAAAGGCAGACTTGATATTTGCCTTTAAAAAAGAGGTAGGCCAGGAGTTTTATGTGCCAGTCAACATAATTTCAATTAGGATTAGAATTCCAAATGCTCTTGATAGATTGAAAGAATAGCCTGAAATCAATAAAAAGGGATATGTTAAAAGACAGGTGCAAATTACATTTGAGAGAGAAAGAGTCCAATTTATGTATACAGATGGTAAATAGCTGCTAAGATGACAATACTGCAGAAGAAGAATCTAGGCTTATAGTGGACTACAAATGAAGTGGGACTCATTACCTTCATCATGTTTAAGAAAGGGCAAATGTCACTTGCAGCCTCATTAATGGGAATGTCAGTTGTAAGACAGAAATAATTACTGTGCTTAGCTGAGAATGCCAAAGCCTCCAGAGGACTATGGCACTAGATTGGACACCTCAATCTGTAGAAGACAGGAAGACAGTGAAGAAATGAAGGAAAGGAATAGAAATAAAACGTTTAGAAATCCTGGTCTGATTGAAAACCAAAATCTTCAATCACATAAGGATAATGATAAACATGATAACTTGGTAGTTATCATTGTGTGCTATTTAAGGGCAAAATCAAATGTAACCATGTTGGTTTGTAACAAAAGAAGTTTGCAGGAGGAAAACTTGTTCATGGCAAAGGCAGTTTAGCCCTGGAGCAGTACCATGCAACCAGAACCGCCAAGTCCCTTGTCAGCTGCTAAGAGCTAGGTATAGAGACATCAGCTGAGGACATTCACAGTAGGCTTGGTCACACTGCAAGTCACAGAGTGGGCTTTGGTGGCCCCTGGTTGCCTTCCTGGTCAACCTTACTATGATGATGTCAGTCATAAGTAACACGCATTATTTTCAGACTCAGAGATTAGACCTGTTCTCTGTGGCCATGTTGCCTTCCACATCTGCAACAGCTGCCCAGGGCAATACACATGGGGCAGTAAATCTGGGATGCAGAGCAGGAATGAATGCTTCCTCCACCTGCACTTTGGACATCTCATGGCTGTATAGCTCATTATCTGGGGGCATGTGTACTTAGCCTGCATGTGACTGAAGCATCTGCTCAATCAGGACAAACATATGGATGGTTGCATTTTGTTTTTAGAAATTATTTAAGAAACATCCTGGCCTGATGTTCTGGAGTTTCAAGAGCTGACAATTACCATTAACTTCTGCAAAGGTCAAGGGTAAACATGCAGCACTTCTGCCAACAGTAGGTCACTGTTCTAAGCCTTGTGCCATAATGTCAAGTATCTGTCTATAAGGGCAACTTTTTGTAGTTGTTATTTATGTTATTTTGAATTATTTTAACTGTTATAGGAGAGAGAAAGTTTAGTGCAGGTGAAAGAAATATGGCTTTGACTCTGCTGAAGGTCTTCTAAGGCTTCTATCTCACTGAGATTACAATATTGCTATTTGGAAGTAAAGCCATGCCTTTTTACTAAAGTTCCCCTATAGGATGAATGAATTTCAAAGATATATTTGGGAATCATGCTTTTCAGCCCAATGACAAAAGACTCCAATATAGACTCTAATCCCTAATAGAATTAGATTAATCTAGCTACTACAATACTGATTCTTCTACATAAAATTGCTGAACTAGATTAAAGAGCACAGAAGGTGCTTGCTCTGGAAAAGCTGATCAAACATTTTCCTTGAGGAATGCTCTTGAGGAGCTGTTGCTCATAGGTGACTAAAACTATTTGTAAAAGAGTAAAATGAAATGCAGAAGAATAAACCAGAAGCCATTCCCTCTGCTCTTGATGCAGTATGCTGATGTTCCAGCAGTGCATCAGCTGGAACACTGTTCTTACTGTTTCTTGTGTCAGGCTCTCACATCTCTGGGAAAGAATGAGAATTGTTACTTTGTGTGAGAAAGCAGAAGAATTTCACCTTAAAAATAATTCACACCCATATTTGTGCTGTTTTCAACTGCTTAAAGATTTAGAGGGGAAAAAATCATAACCAGCTACATTCCCTGTTCACAAAAAAAATCCATAAGGCAATATTGCATCTCAGCTCTTCTCTGACTCCTGCAATCTCTCCCAGCTGCTTCCTGAAAGTGCTGTTAGAGCAAAAAATAACCAAAGTTGTCTTAAAATGTACAGCAGCTTGTAGCAGTGACATAACCTACAATCCTGGATGAGTTGTATTTTATTAATATGTTGAGCTTGAGGCAGAGTCCACTCTCCTCTCAGAGATATTGTTGAACAGTGTAAAGTGCCACTTTCCAACCAGGAGCTATTCTGAATAGTTGTGTGTCACTGACAATGGTTTCCCTGCCTGCATTGACAAATGTCAAATAAAAATGTTATCAATGATGTTACCAGGCATGAAAAGCACTAAGAGAAAGTTTTTCTATCTACTCTGGGTTATCAAACTTTTTTCAAATGAGGCCTTGAGGGCAGAAACTGTGAAACTGGTTGAATATTTAGAATTACTTTTGTGTATTTTTGAGAGCAGTGTGCATTTTTTCCATTTTCATATATATATGTGTTCTGGAAAATCATAATTTATGTGATGATTCCCCTGCATTTTTCATGACACCTACAACTAAGTTCCTGAAAGATAATGCTTGTCTAAAGTATTGGAGGAACTTCTCATTTCAAGTAAGAAGATGTAGATGCAGAAATAGTTTATCCTTATGCTATTATGGCTGTATTCAAGAGAAATTAAGCTGCTGTTTGAAATGATGGTTATGTGAAGACCTGAGTTTCTTGCATGTAATTAACTGTTAGAGAAAAATCAGTGTTCAAAGGTAAAGCTTTCTCTATGTGGTTGTAATTTTAGATGTGCTTTCAGAGTACTCATGCTTTTTGCAATTTACTGACTCTTAGCCAGAGACTTAAGGTTTTGTAGACAACTGTCATCTGTTCTTGCATGCAGGTCACAGAATGATTCCCTAAGAGCTTTCCGTTGATAGAAATTGCCTGTGTTATCCCACTCCATAACAGCATATGGAGTCCTGCTGGTATCCTGAATAATAATTTAGCTGCTGGATGGAAGATTTTTTCCTCATCTTCTGTCCCCAGTCTTGAGAAAAGGACACTCCTAGTTGCTGCAAGGAGAGTGTTTTCTTTCTTCTCCCTTGTTCTCATTTAAAAAAGATGAGTCGTTTTCACATCTCTGAGTTCTGTGGAGTGCTGCTATAGATTCTCATGTTTGGTAGTGTCTCTGGAGATGTCAGGTCTTGTGCACAGAGCCATGGACTCAGCCCTTGTGCTCCTCTGCATCTAAGCTGCGGGTGTTTGCAATATAACCTCTCTTAACCAGCCCACCTGTCCAGGGTTTGGGCTACACCTGGTTGCATACCTGTGCAGTCTGCTGGATAGCCATGTCTGGCAGAGGCCCTAGGAAAGCAGAAGGGCCAATGCTCTGTGCCATAACAGAGGGCATGCCAGCAAGCAAAGCTCTCCTCTCATTTGACTCCACCTATGCATGATGTGATGCAAAGTGAAAGGACAGCACAGAACTGAGGCCTGGTAAGTGTGTTTACCAAAGCTCAGATTGTTTCACAATGGGCAGCGTTACAACAAGCATTAGGACAATTTATTTGGAAGGCCTTTGATTGAAGGCTTGATTTTTCTTAAGCAACCATTGATGGTTGCTCTTATAGCAACAGATCAATGCAAAGGAGCCCCAGCACTATCTTTCACCAGAGAAAAACTTTCTCTAAATTATATATTATATAGCCACATTCTGGGTTTATGAATGAGTGCATAGACTAGGTCTAGAGAAAATTTGGTTTTCTGGATTCCAGCTGATAAATTGCTCCATTTCTTTTAAAAACATAGCTCCAGCAGAGCTTCATCTTGACACCATAGTTTTTTCTTACGAATAACCCCTGTCATTCACTAGGCAGCACTATGCCATGGGAAGAAGAGGAAATGTTTGTCACAGAGCTGCACAAATTGACTGAATATTTTTCCCCTTCTTCATATTTGCTGCTTACTTGGATCATTTCTCAAAGCAGTACTCACTGGAAAATGTAAAAGATAGAAATTATTCTTGTGCTGTGTATCTGAAAGAAAAGTTATGGGAAGGACTTTGAAACGGGTATAAAATACAAGAAGTATTTGTATAAACTGTAAGCAGAGAAGCATTATTTTTGTAAATTTTGTTTGTTTAATGATAACTCAGTAAAAACGTATGGTTTTATCTTGTAATCTCCAAGACTTTGATGCGTTTTCTCTGATCAGTTGAACAAAGTCCCCAAGTATTCTAGCCAGATTTTTCCTCAAAAATGTAAGTACATTTTGTGGGTATAAGAGATACAAAAAGTGATGCTGCTTGAAATATTTAAATTACCTAAAAGCATAAATCATATTTACATAAACAGCTTGAAATTTGGAACCTAAGTGGTGTGGTCAGCAAGAGATTTCCCCCCCCTCACTGTGGTGAGACAACAGGGAAGAGGGAGAGCAGTTTGGTCTTTACACCCCTTGAATCATCTGCTGGAAGTGAGATCATGACTTTTTTCTGCTGGGAAGTAGACTGAGACCACAGACTCATTCCATTTCATATAAATCACCAACTTTTTTATACAGTAACAGCTTTTTGTCTGTTTAATGGGAATTTGCTTCAAGGCGATGTCTTTTGTAAAGCATCATGTTGCCTTACTAATATTTTTTCTTTAGTCTGATGCAAATTTGATGTAGAAAAGTGCAGTCAGCAGCAAACATGCTTTTTTTTTCTTTTTCAACTTTCTGTAGGAGTTCTTCATATTTTCTGCAGAGCTGGGAGAAAAATGTGAAGCAATAAGTGAGAAATTGGCGCATCTGGAAGATCAATTGCAAAGTTCCACCTGCAGAGTTGATGAAGGAGTTATTCATATCCTTTTTGTTATAGCTGTAGATATGTATCAATCTATGTAAGTTTGTATGTGAAATACTTGCCTTTCAGATTCACGTGGAATCCTAGTTCTTATAGATTTGATACATTAAGAATCGGATTTTTTTGTTGAAATTGGCATTTTTGTGTAGTAAATTTCCCTACAGTGCATTTTCTCTGTAGTCCAACTTTAATTGATTTAAATAGAAGTTAGTTCTTTGTAAATTGAGATTAGGCACTGAAAAGCCTTTATTTTACTGTTACAATCCTTTAGTTTATAATGCTTGCTTAACTAAATACACAGTGCACCAAAATCTGCATGGATATAGGTGTTCATGCACCTGCATTTCCCAACATGATTTAGCTAAATTAAATGCTACATTATTGACTCAGACTGTGTATATTGTCACATATAGTTTGGGGTCTTTTCATTTAAAAAAAATGGAAAACAGAGGTATCATGTGGCATTTTACACAATTTAATCAGCCTCTAATACTCCACTGCAAGTAACCAGGTGAGATGTTGTCTTATGCAACCTTATCTGTTTCTGTGCTTCATCTGTCAGTATTTTTTTTTAAGATTGTGAAATCTTTATGAGGCATTCACTGGACATTTTTCCAAATTTCAAAATTTAAGAGCACAGAGTTTTTTTTCATTTGTAACTTTCATAAGAAAAACATATAAAAGAGATTTTGTTCTTCTCAGAAAGGGTAAAGAGAATAAGAACCAGTGAGGCTAAGGAAGATGAGAGCACTTACCTGATTATGTTTTTTGTGAAGAAGAGGTGTCAGTCAAGGGGATAATGAAGAAAGATAATAAGTTCAGGTTGGAGAGATTAACAGAGGAGCCCCTGAAGGCATCTGGAGGTGAGCTGAGGTGATGATGGTGCTAGAAAGGATTCAATTCCTGCTATGCTGAGGTGGGGATAGTTTAGAGAAAGAAGGAAAAACAGTGTGTGAAGATACCACTGTGTTTTAAGTAATTTGGCATCAGTTGCCAAATCATTGCAAAATTCCTATTCTAAGAACTTGATTTATTTAAAGGTATCAGAGGATAAACTTTCAGGGGTGGAGGGAGGGGAGAATGGTGTTGGGTGGGGGAAGGTTGCACCAGAGGGGAGAAATCCAGTGAGCAATTTGTTACTACTTCAAATCTTTTCTAAGCATTTCAATATACAGACAATATACAGAAAAATTTCACATTTTTTAAATTATATTTACACTGGGCATACTCGGTTGTGTATGTAGTGTCTAATTCCTTTCTCCCTTATGTTTATTTTCTTACTGGCCCTAACAAAAGTACACTTAGGGTTGGAGTTATGGGCTCTTTGCAGGGGATTTAAATTACTGACCTTCTCAACAGTCAGGTCTGGTCATACTTATAATTTACTAGGTAAGGTGAAATAATCTGGAAAACTGCATTTTCAGTTCCAGAAAATCATACACTGCAAGTACGTCAAATAGTAGTATTTGTGCTTTCTGTGGACATGCATATTTCTTCACAGCTGTTTCAAACTGCAAGAGTTAGTTAAAAAAATGAAGTCAATCATGGGACGCTTCAGAAGTGTTTTAGATTAGTCTTGTTTTAAGCCGTGGTTGTCTGATAGAGATCTGATATCAGTGAAATTCAGCTCATATTATGCAGTGTGATGTCCTGGTCCCAGCAAGACCATCAGTCACAAAATAAGAAACCGTGCTTAAAATGTAGGGACAAACAAAGAAGTAGTTCAGCGATTCAGCTACCCCTCATTAACATTCAGTTGCTATTTCAGAAGTAGTCCAGACCAATGTGCATAAAATGTTACCATGTGGTACAAGTAATCACTGTGCTATACTTCAAAAAGGAATGAGAAAAATAGCTACCACAGTGCTACAGACCTGTAGATTGTTGTGGGCAGTTTTTTTAAGTAAAAACTGCTCAGTGCCTATAAAATAAATTTTCTCTCATTGGTAACTTCAATATATTGCAGGAACTAGCACTGAGATAGGAGACAACAATTAGCCTTAGTAGAAGAATTTATGGTTAATAGATGTATATGTTGTTTGCATGGTAGTTTATTTGGTTTTAAATAAAACAGTTTCCTATTGCAAATATTGGACAATTATGCAATCTTCATTAAAAATCTGTAGAAATCTGAGAGCAGGAGTTTTAAAGATCTGAAATTGTATTGAAAGCAGGATAAGGTTTTAAAACTCTTGTTCACTAGTTATTTTCACCCTTCCCATCATCCTCCCAAAAAACTGCCTTGCACAGGGATGTTAGAAACTGTATTAGGTCAAAAATCTAACTGGGGCTGTGCAGATGTAAATTAGTCCTGCTGTGTGATTATTAAAAGACTTTAAAGACTCCACTGAGAAAAATAAATTCTGATGCTCTTGAGCCATTTGCCAGTGTTTAGTGTGTGTCATAGCTTTGATTAATAATTAAGTTTGAATTAGAAGGAAAAACCCAGATGTCATTGTTTTTCATTCTCTGTTTTGATGGGATAGCATACTTAAATCAACCATGCTGCTCATCATAATTGCCAGCATGACCTGAACAAAGGAGAAATTCAGTGATATTTCTTGGTCCTGAGTATAGGCACAGACCTACTTGCAATTCTAATTTATTATTGAAATCTTTCACAGCAAACATTAGACTATACTTTTGTACAAAAAGCACCAAACAATGGGGGGGTGTGTTAGAGCTCTCTGTAGCACTATGACATATCTGCTAAATTCTACACAGTATAACCAAATAAACCCACAAAACATTCAATTATGGTTAATCATTAGCAAGTGTATGAAAACAGTCCACATCATTAATTGGAAAAACCAAAGGATGAGAGGTGACTCATTCTGGTGTCTGCAGAGCTGATGAGAGGTGTTACTTTGCTGATAGTAAAGACCTGGAATTCCCACTAAAATTAAATGGAGCCTATATAGCAATTTCACAGTCATTTTTGTTCTTAATTAGCAGTTACATTTTGATAGACAATTTGAATGCATGTAATAGTTCTTCCTTTTGAAAATGCTTTGTTGAAAGAAAACCTGGCTAGAGTATTATTATAAAAGCAATCTTCATCCCTTGCCTCAAAATGGACATTTTAATCAGTTATTTTGAAAATAGAACTTTGTGCCTAAATGTTCATTAAGCATTGCAGGTCACTTTGCTAACCTTTGACCTTTATCATATGGCAGACTCTCATAAAAGTCTTGCTTTACACCAGAGTAGGTTTTCAACACAATTGGGAGTGTAGAATTTAGAGTTGTCTGTACCTCACTGAGGAAACTCACCCTGGGTGAAACTGTAAGAAAGTTTGGGATCCCACAAGAGTGAGAGGTGGGAATGGTACCCTCTTTGATTTTATTTTAGATGACAGGAATGTGAGCCCTTCCCACTGCGAGTAACATTGAGAGTCCATCTCTTTCTTTTACTGTGGAGCCCACAGCAGCAGCCAGATGGGACCTCACCGGTTCTGAATATAGTGAAACTATCAGCTCCCTCCACCTGCTGGCAGTGTTTTCTTAATCCTGCCTGGGAGGATGTTGGACACCTTTGCCTGAAGAAGTATTGCTGGCACATGTTCAGCTCTGTCTCTCAAGGCCGCAAGGACTTTTTCTGTACTTTCCAGCTGGCTGGCCCCTCTACATGTACTGGTGCCTGACAAGTGCAGGTAGGTGGTGGAAGACAGCAGGACTAATAAGTATTCCTAGTTGAAACTGGGTTTTGCTTCTACCTCAGATACTGGCTCACTATTTGCAGCACTGGCTAGCGAATTTAAGCATGAAGAGCACATTTGCATGTGGACCCATGCAAAACTGTTATTTGAAATTTTAAAATGGGTGAAGCTGTTTATCCAGTTATAACCTCTGTATATGGATAGAGATTCCATGCTCAGCCCTATACCATATATTTTACTTAGTCATAAAGACTTGTTGGACAGTTACTTGTTTACAGATGATTGTGGTATTATTTATGAGGTTATTGAAACTTGCTTCAGTTAGACAATCCAATCATCTTTCTTGTTGCTCCATCTTTCTGTTGGTTAGGGATTTCTTTCCTTGTCTTCCTCATTTTCTTCCATCCTTCAAGATTTTTCATCCACTAACAAGGAAGCATGTCAATTTTGCTTTTTCTCTCTACCTGAAAAGAATTTTTAATTGCTTGGGATATTACAAGTAACAGCATGTAGTCAGAGACTACACATCAAAAGTATTTAAATTTCAGAGGCTTCATGGTGTTCATAAGCTGAAGAATTTGTTTTACCAGTTATATTTTCAGCAGAGACTCATGATTAAGTTGCAGAGAGGTGGAGAGTCCAGGACCACTTATAAGAGGATAATAACGCATCTTACTTCAGAGAAGATGCAAAGCATAATTAATTTGTCCTTGTACACTGCTTTGAGATCCTTGGATAGGAGAAGCTTTGCATATATTGCTATTATTTGTAATCAGAGACAGAAAACCTTTAGATTAACAGAACTATCCAGAAATTAGAAGTGTGCCATGAACATTAAGAGCAAAGCATCCTAGTAAATGCATGTAAATACACAAAGATGAAATGAAATTCTGAGTAACTGATAACAGAATCAAAAGCGGCCAAAAGACTTCTCAAATGCATAATAATGACTTCTGGAAATAGCAGTGATTTGTATAATTTTACCACAGTCCTGTCTAGTTGTAATGTTTCAAAAGCAGCTGCTCACTTTTTACAGTCACATAACCTGAGGCTGTCTTTTTTTCTTGACATTGCATTGACTTCGGGGTCAAGTAAAACAACATTTCATAACGTATGAGCTCTGTAAAGGATGAAGCCTGTCCTTGTGCATTATCCTTTCTGTGCAGTGTATTTTTGAAACTGAGTTGTTTCAGTGTCATCCTGTTTCACTTCCCTTCAAGTGAGGTTCATGACATACTGCTAGAGAGGAACCTATTTCTGTCTTTTGGGGTCCTTGCCTTTCAGCCATACCTGTACTGGAGGCCTCAGTGTGGTTGGGATGGGCTCTAGGGCTTGTTCATGTAGACTTGGTTATTGGTTTAGCATTTCAGCAGGCTCTGACTTGTCTCTGCTTGCTTTCCTCTCCTCATAGTGTAAGCTAGGAAAGAGAAAATAAGGCTGGTTGTCTTGTTGAGCTACACCCAGTCCTTGCACTTCTTTCAACAATTAATAGTCTTGTTGATGTAAGATTATTAGCAGAAAGGGCAGTATACTGATAGTACAAACAGTGCTTATTCCCAGGAGAGACTAGTCGTAGAACAAAAAGCTGTGCTGCATAGGAAGCCCAGCCACTTAAAGGTGTGTGTACATGTCAGCAGTTGCCACTTTCTCCATTCCTGTCCCACCTTCTTCTGCCAGTCACTGCTGCACCCCTTCTGTTCTAGTTGCCAGCTCCTGACACCTTCCCCAATCACCGTGGAGCTGGGGAAAGAAGGAAGTTGGAGGGCCTTTTTCAGAAGCTGAGCCATTAGCCATCAGTGCATTCTTCCTGAGTGCATTGCAGGAAACCTGAACTAGGCAGAGGCAAATAAAATGTGTCAAACTCTTTCTTAACCAAATGAAGCATTTTATACTGAATTATTTAATACTTTTCAGGTGGCCCTCTTCCTTTTGGTGCACAACAGTACAACCTTGCTACTGCCCTCTTAGGCTTTTCAAGTTGTTCAAAGCTTTCCCTGTGGAGTTTTGTATAGCTTTATATTTTCATGTTCCACACTACAATTATATTGATAATTCAGTTAACATTAAGGTTTTCTGGAGGTAAGTGGAGCAGAAACACTTTCTCTGCTATAAGCTCATTTTGCAGCTTACCTAGATTACCACCCTGCCTTGCATAGCACATGCTGCTAGGCTCACTAATGCCACACAAGCTGCAATCACTTGGCTTATGTCTCAGGCTATTCTCCCTGCCCTTTTGCCTTCCCCTGTGGTCTGATCCACCCAGGTCTGTTTCTCTATCTTAAGAATCCACCCTTCATCCAGCAGGAAAGTCACAGCTAGTGCTGCAGCCTCCATGGTACAATTTCTTTCTTTCCTTCCTTCCCCTGAGAACAGTATCCCCCATCCCCTCCCTTTTTTAAAGTGCTAAATAATGCTACTTGAGAACTTGAGTTTCCCTGGATTTTTCTTTTGAAAGCAAGTGTGAGAAATTTATTAATATTTAATCCAAACAATTTGGAAGAAGTTGAAGCTACAATTAGATAGCCGTGGCCATCTGTCATGAGCAGCAGAACAAGAATTTACTTAATAACTTGGAAAGAGAAAAGGGACTGCCAATCACCTATAGATTATTCCTTAATAAAGCTTGCACAGTCTCTGCAGAGGGAGATCCAGGTGGTGAAGGAGACACTCCAGACCATGCTGGTGCAACTTCAGTCAGCCAAGGAGGCAGGAGAAGAAAAGGCTGGAGACTTCCTCTGTGACAGCTGGTGTCCAGGAAAACAAGACTTGAAGGAATAATGAGCAGAAAGAACTGGTAGGATGACATTAATTCACAAAGGGCTGCTTTTAGTAACTGAATACTGTTTTACTAAGCCTCAGGGATCTCTTCTCTCCCCTGCATAACTAATAACTAAATCAATTATGGAGAAACAGAGCCTGAAGGTCTATCATCAGAAGTATGCTACGCAGCCTCGCATGTTTTGGCACAGATTGGGAAACAGCTTTTAGAGCAGAGCAGCTCCTGTAAATGTGTAGATTACAAATTGATACACTTCAAGTGAGTCTGCAAAGTTGCCTTTAATGTCAGTGAAATGCTCTCCTTGAAGACTCGTAAACAGTATCTGTCTTCCTTTACTCATGGATTTATTTCTTCCCTTGATTTAAAAATGCAGCATTAAAGCTGGAACATCTAATATTTCTTGAAAAAGAGCTGTAAGAATAAGAATTCCCCCC
>WBMV01007695.1:1020458-1133974 GCA_013396655.1 Campylorhamphus procurvoides | reverse complement strand
CTTTGGCTTTAACAGCTTTCTCACACTGAATGTATTTTCACATTCCTGCCAATAATAAAATCAATAGGATGAAATTCAAGCTAACCAAGTTCTTTCAACTGAAATTTGGACCTCGTTTACTCTCTGTTATTGCATATTGTGGAGGTAACTAATAGCAGCCCCTATAGCAGTAGTTTAACTAGCTTTATTTAGGTATTAACATAAACTTGCTTTAGTAAAGCAAAAAAAAAATTGTGTGTTGATATGTGTTCCTTACATTTATATTTTGTATGAAAATAAGGCATTTAAGTTTCCATGTAAAGATTATTGCTATTACTTTGTTCTTCCTTATAAACTTAAGGAGGAATGCCAATTTTTTTTGCAAGACACATACACCTACATATACACATATACTTAAACATGTATTTTTATAGAAAATGAAAGCAATGCTCAGCTGAAGCCAACCAATATAAATTACCTCTATTTAGATAAAAAGAGTTAATGCCTTCAAAAATTCATTGTCTACTCTTACTTTGATAACACTGTATCTGTGATGTCATAAAAAATTCTGTTTTTCTCATTTGTTTCAGATGGAGAATTATTTTTAAAAAGCACCCCTGAATTGTTTTTAATCCAATAGATGAAGAAAATGTCTTGCAACTCAGTGCTGTACTTTTTTGATACTGTTTTTCTGCCATGTTTAGAATTACTTTTCTCTGCTACTTCAGTTACTTATTTTATAGGCACCTTGTGAAGGTTTTTTAAATTTTGAAGGTCATTGGACTACTTGCCCACTAAGATTGCATTCATTTCCTTGTGTGTTTAAATACTAGTTGAAACTTCTACCTCAATGTTAAGTACATAGGGAGGGAAGAAAAAGATGCCAGGCGGCTAAGATATACAACAGGATTATAATAGCCTTCAGGAGCATACAGTTGTCAAACCAGGGCAGCAGAGCTCAGGGGGTTTCTGTAGTCATCAGATCCTCAGGGTCAAACTACAACACTGTGATCCAGAACCTGTTTGACTTTTCCCATTGTGTAATATACAGGCCATCATTCATGTTGCCATACTCTTGGCTCTTGAGTTTGCATGGACTCTGCTACTTTGTTCTGATCCTGTTTCAAATGAGCTCTGCTGCTGCTCTGACAAGTGTCTTCCTCTAAGTCCCTATTCAATACCTACCTCCCCAGAGTAGCTTTGAGCTGAGCAAAGTGTTTGCCTCCAGCTCAAGGCAGCCCAACAAGCACGGATGGCAGCCTGCAACACCCTGACATTGAGCCCATGCACAGGACCAGCTCCACGGGAAGCCCCGCCTGCCAGAAAACACTCATGGAAACCCACATGAGCACAGGTAACAGGAAAGAGAGCTCAGTGATAAGATAGAGCTCTTGAAACTGTTTCTTTAAGACCTGCAAAGTTCCTTGTGGGTTAATACTGCAGAGTGCTTAGGTACTGAGCTTCCAGCAATGAGCACTTAAAAGGGACAATGAGGACAGTCCTAGGGATGATGGCCAGTACACTAAGATTGCATGATACTCCTCTCTCACATACTGCAGTGTGTGTGGAGTTTTGTCTTTTGAATAATTAGTGCCTGCAATGTAAATAGTTGGTAAGCCCCAGAAGTGCCTAAGAGCCGGGATCAGCCACAGCTGCAGTATGAAGTCTGCCTCCTTGCAGAAGCAAGGGCTCAGCAATAGGAATAGTAACCAACCATCACAGGAGCAGGAAAACAGCAGCCTCATTCTCACTAGCAAGATTTCTTGAAGACATTCCCATTCAGTTAGAAAGACCTGTGTGGCTTGTGTTTTGAAGCTTCAGAGCTCCACTGCATTTTAATAAAACCTCGACTTAGGCAACCACTTTAATAAGACACTGAACTCCTGAGAAGGGAAACTGAATCAGTCATCATTCATGTTATATTTGTATCTATTAACATTTATTTTATACTTAATGTTGACTACTACAACTTTAATTTATTATTCCATTAACTTCACTATTTCTTGTGGGAAGTTAGAGCCAGTAATCATCCCTTTTTTCAGATACATTTGATAATAATCATACTAAAAAAAAGTGTACTATGCAATGTATCAACTGCCTTTTATCTATGGATAGAAAACTTTCAAATAAAGAGAAGTATGTTTTTAACTAAACCAATGTCTGTTCACATTCTGTGCAGTGTACAACATTTTAGAAATTTCATCATGAGGATTGGAGGAAAGGAGAAAGAAACCATGTGTGTGACTATTATTGTGCTGTTGACAGCAGTAATTCGTCTGCTTGGGGGAGTCTGTTATGCCTTTTGGAAACTGTCTAAAGACATATTCAAGACTAGAGTCTGACTGCAAAACATAGCTGTTTGCAGTATAAAAGGGAGGAAGAAATATCATGCAGTGAACTATACAGACAGGTAAAACCTGCACTCGGGTCCCAGGTTTACTCTTCCTGGATGCAACCGAATCCTGCCTGCCTTCTCTTTGTTCCTTACCAACGGATGAGGGTCAAGAGAAGGAAAATATGACCGTGCACTGGCTACAGCAATATTTGAGGTCAAAGTCATACCCTTAACATGCATTTATTGCCATGATTAGAGGTAGGAGACTGTGTATGGTGTCCCAAGGTCCAGTTTCACACATGCTTGCTAGAACTCTCATTTCTAGGTGGACTAGTCTCCGACCACCTGCAAAGAATGAACATCACCAGAAATAAGTACCTTTCCTGCCCAGGACATGTGCTGTGCCTATCCAAGACCTGAGACTCAAAAGGTTTGAAGTGTACATAGGCATAAAAGGTGTGGGTGTTAACCTTCTGCCACAACAATGGAATAATAATTTAGATTGAGACCTTAAGATTGAGCCCAACCATTCACCCATCTCTAAACCATGTCCCTAAGTGCCACATCTACACATGTTTTAAATACCTCCAGTATTGCTGACACCACCACCTCACTGAACAGCCTGTTCCAATGCTTGGCAACCTTTCAGTGAAGAATTTTTTTCTAACACCCACCCTAAAGCTCCCCGGGTCAGCTTAAGGCTATGCCCGCTTGTCCTATCACTTGTTACCTGGGAGAAGAAACTGACCACCAACTTCTGCAATGTCCTTTCAGATAGTTGTAGAGAGTAAGGTCCCTGGAGCCTCCCTTTCTCCAGGCTAAACAAATCCAGTTCCCTCAGATGCTCCTCTTAAGATTTCTGCTCCAGCCCCTTCACCAGTTCCGTTGCTCTTCCAAAGCACTCAGAATGGACTGCTCAAGGAGAGCTGCAAAATGAGGAAGCAATTCACCTCGTGTAGTCCCTTCCACATGCTTTGTAGGAGCAGCTGACTGTGTTGAATACAAACATCCCCACCGCCCCATCCCCCCCACCCCACTGTAGAAACATGTTCTCNGTTACCTGGGAGAAGAAACTGACCACCAACTTCTGCAATGTCCTTTCAGATAGTTGTAGAGAGTAAGGTCCCTGGAGCCTCCCTTTCTCCAGGCTAAACAAATCCAGTTCCCTCAGATGCTCCTCTTAAGATTTCTGCTCCAGCCCCTTCACCAGTTCTGTTGCTCTTCCAAAGCACTCAGAATGGACTGCTCAAGGAGAGCTGCAAAATGAGGAAGCAATTCACCTCGTGTAGTCCCTTCCACATGCTTTGTAGGAGCAGCTGACTGTGTTGAATACAAACATCCCCACCGCCCCATCCCCCCCACCCCACTGTAGAAACATGTTCTCAAGGGACTAAAGGAGAAAGCAAGTAAAGGACAGCACCCCAAAGGGTGATTAGCTCCAGCCTAGTATTTCTTTTCTTCACAATCAATTAACTAATCCATTCTTTCTAAAGCATGACAGCTCAGGCTTTTGCTATCATTACTTGTTAAATCAAGATAAGTGCCTCTTTTCTAGAGCGCTGGAGAAGGCAGTTCAATAATGGGTACCAGATAGGCAGTAGTGCTGGAGAGAGCTCCAGGGTGAGATTAGAATAATCCTCATGTATCCTCTTAGTTTACTATCCTATTAAAAATGAGACTGGGACCAAGAGATTTTTTTAGTTAGTCTCAGAGATTAACATGCTACAAAGAAGCTCTAAAATATTACGCACATGTGAATATTTTTCTGCATTGCTGAAGATGATAATACAAGTTTCTGGAGAAGTATTAAAAAAATAAAAAAGGGCCTGTGAATGTAGGAAATTCTGCCTGAACCTGAAAAGCAGCCAAGCCAGCAGCCACAGTAAAGCATTTCTCTCAAATTTCTAATGAGGTCTTGAATATGAGGCCTGGGAAAAGAACATCTGGGGTTGAGTAAGGAAATGTTTGAGTTCTGCACATGCATGACATTCAGTCACACTGTCCTTGTTTTCTTGTCTGGAAGAGCAGTGTCTTTGGGAAGGGGGTGTTGGGGCATTGTCAAAGACACATACAACGTCAATACATCACTATGCAATTTGTTCTTATAATCACCCTCAAAGTTGAACAAGTAGTGTATAATAATAAGCAGCTGTACAGGAATACTAAGAGACAAAAGAGAGAATATTAAACTAGCTAGGAGAGGCATGATAGATCTCACTGGAGAAGCAGAAAATTAAGATACCATTCCACAGTGACAGTCCAATTTATAAGAAGAAAACAGCCTCAAATTTATTACTTCTGACAATGAGGCTTTGAAACACCAAAGGAAGGACCTCTGTGTTTTCTAGTCAAGTAGACTCAAGATTTTAAGTCTCACAGTTCAGTCCCAAAACCTAGAGCTTTGTGCCTACTCGTAGGCTTCCTGGTAGCAGCAGCCCCAGGGCAAGGCTCAGGGTCAGCAGCAGGGAGCCAGGCATAGCTCTGCATGCAGCACTGACAAGTCTACAAGCACTGCCACCTCTCATGTGCCTCCACAAAGTAAAAGTGGTCAAGATGTCAGGAGAAGAGGTACAAGAACATATTTGAAGATTAGGACTAACTTCCTTCTAACAAATGGCCAGCAAAGTTCAGTACAGACAACTTGCTAACTAAAGCCCCAAAAGGTGACCCACTCATGCCATTTAGTATTTACATGGAGAAAGACTTCCAACACCTACTGGTTGTTTCATCTAGCAAAACTCTACACCAGACAGAGGGGGAAAAAATGGTTTTTAACAGGGAGAGTAATCATCCATTGAAGCACAAAACTCTGTCTCTCAAAATTAAAGGAAGGTTGGGGTTGTTTTTTTTCCCCTAGAAATTGTGAATAATGCCATTCTGCACTTGATTCAGAAAACACCACAATCCCAGTTCATACAGCCTGCATGATACATATGGCAGTGAGTAATAGTCACAGTGCTTTACCTTAAACATATACATTTTACTTAATGGCTTAAAAAAAAAAGGCACAGAAGAAATGCTTTCATGAAGTGTTGTTTGGCTGCAGAGGTGGAGGACAGAACAGCTGGGTGTCTGCAAGTTGGGAAAGCCCATTTATCTACTCTCTGATCTTGACCTTGGCTCAACAGGGCAAGTGAAACCAAACACTAAGGAAGGCCTTACTGTAAATCATTCCTGGGAAGCAACGACTGAAGCTTTTACAGAATGGTTCACAGCTTGACTAGGGAAAACTGGGGTTATGAACCAAATTTCTTCTCGCCCAGATGCAGGCAGGTTAAATAGACCAGGGATATTTTTCATGGTGTAGTAACAGGCAAGACAGGGTGATGCTTTCACCAGATTTGGTGGCTGGGGAAGCAGAGGCAGCACCACCCCACTTGGACTGCACTCCAACCTAAAGGGCAGCAGAGCCACCTGCAGTGCTGAGGCTGAGCATCCTCCTCTGCAAAAAGAAAAAATGAAAGAAACCAAACCAGCACCATAGCCATCAGGCACTGCTTGTCTTGGCTCATTGTGTTTGATTTTGTTAAATGAGAAAGAAAAGGTGAAAAGAACACCCTACCCCTCACAGCCATACGTGATTTGTCATTGTTAATTTTCTATAATGAGCTATAGCAAATGAAGCCAATCTCCCTCAATTAATCCTGATGGGAAACGTTTCTTCTGTATCTCCTCATCAAGCACGCCAAATTCTTTGAACATATACATGCTACAACTGTACCAAATCCCCCAACTGCCCATGAAACTTCTCCCTAGCACTGAACAGAAAGCAGCAACACAGAACAGTACAGTAATACTCCCTGGTTATGACATGGAAACAGGAAGGCATCACCAGCTTTGCTTCCTTCTTTCTCCTGTGTGAATTTTTTAATTCTAAATTGAAAATGTAATATTGATCTACTGTAGTGAAAAAAACCAAAACAACACATGCCAAAAAAACCCCAAAAACCCAACAAACCAAACCAACCAAACAAAAAAAGAAACCAAACACACACACACACACACACAAAAACCCCAACCAGCAATGTTGTCTCCTTAAAGAGAACTAGATCACCACGCCTGGTTAATGTCTCCTCTTCTGTAGCCTTAGTTTTTCAACTTTAGGAAGTTCTCCCCAGAAGTTATATTGAGGTCAGCAGAACAATCATTCAGGGATTTCTTTATTCACTTTCCCCATAAATTGGTAACAGAACCTGCTTATCTTTTGCTAAAGATATTAGTAAGCTTTGAGTTTTGCCTCCAGCTAACAATGACTGTGTCATTGATTATGGAAGGTGGTATTTAGGTCTAGGAGTTGAATCAATAGAAGAAAATAATCCCAACTTCTGTTTACAGACAATCCACTACAAAAACTTAAGCTAAGTATCTTATGTCTTGTGGTCAAGAGCTCCCAATGTGCTTATCCTTCCCTCCATTCAGTACACCCCCAAGGTAAAGACTTGGACAGACACACATGCTTCACATTCATCCCTCTAACACCTTTAACATATGGCTTGTGCATGTCCTAAATGCTGCACCAATTTGAAAGAAAGGAGTAAACTTCATACTGGAATTCAAGGAGTTTTCCCCACTGCTGCTAGTTGTCTTTTCATTCGAGCTCTCCTCTTTGATCTCTCTGCACAGCATCCTGCCTTTGCCTTGGGCTGGCACATCAGCTCAGACACGGGTGGTTGGGGCAGTCCTCACCCTTGCACTCTGCACATGTGTGCAGGCACGCACACCCCTCCTTGCACTCACACTCCATCCAAAGGAATAAACAGAACCCAGATGCTTTACCCTGACTCCTTTGGGTCAAAGCCTGCTGCTCAGGGGAGGCAGGCATGCTCATCAAGGATTGAAGATCCCCTGAGTTCAGGTCAGGGAAAGCTCTTTTCATCTGAGTCTTGCACACATCTGCCTCTTCAGAGGTCGAAGCCAGCCAGGCAGAGAGCAGAGCCATTTGCCTCTAACCCCAAACCTGAAGTGTACGCTAATCTTCTGCCTATCCCTGCAAAAACCCTGACAGAACATTACCAGACAGACAAGAAAGTTTACTTCTATTGGTAGAAGTAGGAGGCAAAAGGTACATTTTGGGCAGGCAGGGGCTTGCCCCAGTAGTTCCCCCAGAGGAGCTGATATCATCACACAATCTCAGGAATTGCTGCAGGACCATGTTGGCAGCACAGGTCTAGGCTCTCACGGGAAGTCATCAGCTACAGTGGTATGTTCACACACCTTCTTTCTCTTTGCAAAGGCACAGCAAGCTCATCTGCCTGGAGTTGCAACAAAAGCAAATTCAAGAGTCAAGGATAGCCTGGATCTCTGTCTGACCCTGTTGAGATGGGCTGCATGAGCACGGGCTTTCAGGACCTCACCGTACCAGTCTCAGATACAGTTAATTTACCAGTCCTGAGCAGTTACTATGTAGCTCAGTTGCTAGTTGTGGAGGACTTCAGATAAACAGGAAAAATGAATCCTCATGCCTTACAGGCAACTTCAAACTATCCCCAAATAAATAGCAATTCTGCCCTCGCTGAAGGCAGATGAAAGGGCAGAATTCTCCCACCCTCAGGGCTTTTAAGCACATCAGTGATTTTGAGAAAGCAAACATGAATCCCTAGTAAACTTTACCAATGCCCTTACAATAAAAACATTGCATATCATCAAGGCTGTCCAAGTTGAGCTTTCTAGTCAGGCTAGGCTGAAATCTACATGCCTCTGTTCTTGCTGAACCCAGCACACACCAGTCAGGTCTCCTGGCCAGTCTGTGGGAATCCCCTATGCAAGGATGCACTGTGCATCTAGCACAGGATGTTCAGACCCTTTTTTCATGTATCTCTGTGACTTTTGACACCCGCTTGGATTTTGAAAACACCTACAGTGCTTCAGTGCGGCTTGGGGTAGTTGGAAAGATATCATGGTCCTCTGCAGTTAGGCAGGGCTTTCTATAACCCTGAATTGACGTAGTGGAAATAAAACTTGTAAGACATCCTCCATTAAGCATGTGGCATAGGAAAAGGCAAACTTTCTGTGACTACACAGACTGCAAAAGTCAGCACCCACTGGAGGTCAAGTCTTTCCTTATAACTTGGTGACAAGATTTCAGCCATATGCTCTTGCAAATCTCAGTGTGTCACTGAATGCAGCTTCTCACCCAGACTGAACAAGTTGCCTCAGCAGGAGACTGATACTTCAACTCCCAACCACTGGTTGACAAGTTACAATGCTCATGTCAAGACTCACCAAGAGGTAGAACAACTTCTCCCATGCTACTTAGGGGGTTAAAGAAGGACTTGACAACTTTTACTACTGCTCACGTGGAGGAACAACATTGCTCTGCATCTGGAAGGCAATAAGTTTCAGCAGCTCTACTTCCCTCAGCCTCAACTACTCCCCAAGAGCCTGATACTGATTTTCAGCTTTCCTTTCCACCTTCTGATGCCCTCTGGTTTCCCCTTGCAGATATGCACCTTGTCTAGCAGAGGATACAGCACAAGAATCTATATTATAACAGCTGTCAAAAGGAAAGCTTCTTCTGCACTTTATTATACACATTCCCACTCCACTCTTTTCTAGGCTGAACACTGAGTCTTGAACCAAACCCCACCTGCCCTTTCGGGTGTCACATGCAATCTGACAACTTTGAAACATAAACAATAGTTGAATTTGCTTTAGCAGAGGGAGGGGACTAGAAGGTCTCCAGAGGTCCCTTCCAAACCCAATCATTCTGTGAAAGGAGGGGAAAAAAATCCCAGAAAGCAAACAGCACTACTGTGTTTAGTTTCAGATCTGCCAAGTGTTCCCTGCCACTTTTAATCATAAGTCAAAATAATCCTTTAAGAGGTTTTGCTGGAGGGAGCATTAAAATGTGCAGGATCATGTCGAGTTCTCCAAGGAGAATCACAAAGTGATACCAGGGAAAAAATGCAGGCAAGAGGTACACCACTGACATGCCTCCAAAGTTCTGCTCTTAAAACACTAGAGAAGCCTGAGATTAGACAGATATTGACACAGGATTCTTGTAATGGCAACCAGTCAATTTCCAAATTGTATCTTTACAAGCAGCACTGACCCAAACAAAGTTTAGTTACAAGCAACAATTTACAGCCTCTTTTGGAGTAACAGCTGAGCTGCTTAAGGAAAGCTTGACCTAAGGTGACAACAAGACCTCCCATGTCTGCAACCACATCCCTACAGCATCTGGACTCTGCTTGGGCCCCTCATGTGTCTTTGTCCTTTGAAACCAGTATAAGACAGCCCTCTCAGTTCATCTCTTTTGTGCTCATGAAAGAACAGGAATGATGACATTTGACACACAAATTTTCACCAGAAGGTAGGCATTGCAGCAGTAAAATACAAGCCTAGCTCCTTCAGCTCAGGGACAGATGTAAAGCTTTCAGAGGATGATAGAATTTTGCTCTTCTCGCAGTAAACAGAAAACAGATTCAGGCCAGACACTATAGAATTTCTACAGGCTATCCACATGTGACACTTTTCATCCAGTGAAGCAGGAAATGTGAGGTAGGTCTCTTTAAAGGGCACAACTTAGCATAGCTAATTTTTTTGATTCCTTTAAGTAAGGGCTTGTAGGACCTCAGTCCCCATCATGCCTTTCAAGCTAGCAGCAATTACATCATCAGGGCTAGCTAGCAGACTCTGCCCATTCCCTCTTTGTAGAGCACAATATTCCCAGTTAATCCACAGGGTCATTTCCTCCTTCCCTACCTCTCATCCCTCATCTAATAATTCCTATCTGCACACACAAGACCCTGTTTTCATCATGATATGGGCTGATTAACTTAATCTGACACAGCAATCAGCTGGTAAAAGTATGTCTACGTTTTCTTATTTAATGTAAAGGCTGCAGTTCTTGTGCCAGGAAAGCTTCTTATAGTGGCTGGGAACACACTGGATGGCCTTGCTTTTCTGCACCGCTCCATGATGCGAAACAACTGCTGTGCACAAAACGACAGGGTGCTCTGCATCAGGAGATGCAAAGGGACAGAGCAGGACCAGGGCCAAGTCCACATCTGCCTCAGAAATTACTCCACCAGTGAATCCCCAACATCCTATTGAACCGGGTCTTACTTTAATACATCAGACATGTTTTGTATGAAAACTCCGGTACATCCATATCTGTGTCATGTGTCATTTGTCACTGCTTAACCAATTTTAAGGTATGTCTGTGATTCTATAAGCCCATTTTGACCATAACCATGTCACAGGTGGTGATGCCAAATAGTCTGCAGACAACAATTATTGAGCCCCACTGAACCAGGGAACAAGATGCACATCCCCAGCAGTCCTGGCAAAGCAGCATTTCACATGACATTTTGAACCACAGATATTAGCTTTTTCTGCAGATTCTACTGGGTTTTAAACTTCAAATGCTCTACAAAACATGATGGTTTCTCCTCACCTTCTCCCCATTCCCCACCCTCAGGACCATATTGCCCTCCTCTCTACTTCCAACTCGAAGACTTCTTAAAAAAGTTTCAGTACTTTTCTTCACTGTCTGGTCATCAGTAAGTAGATAATACTGAGGAACAGACACTGTCTTCTGCCCAGAGCAGATAAACTGACTAAGACAAAGGGAATGTTTTATTTTGGGAAGGTACTTCTTAGCTTTGTCAGGACAGGGAATACTAACAATCTTGGAGCAAGCCAGGACCAAAAGACTTATCTCACTCTAACACCCAGCAGTCCACACACTCTGAACTAAGTCCAGACATGGTTGTGTTAAGCTACCTGTCTGTCTGCACCACCATGCTGAGTGTCTGACATGAGTCAATATAGGTACACCTCTCTTCTCCCACACCCCTCACTAGAGGTATTGAATCCGACTGCCACCAAAATTAATGGCAATTTACAATCACTAGTGTCTGCCACAAAGGCTGGCCATGCCCTGGATCAGGCCCTAACTTTTGGCCTGACAAAAGAGCCTGGGCAGGCTACTGAGAGCCCATGCATGTTCACAAAGGAATACATGAAGCTTGCTGAGAGAAACCCTTCTTTAGGCCACTATGAAGATGCCACTATCTCATAGCAGATGGCAGCATCACATACTGAAACATTTTTTAAAGCGCTATGTGCCAGGAAGCAGTCACATCAGGTAAGCAGTTCACAAGCACACTGAAGTTCAAAAATTAATTTACAGATGTCCCAACACTTACCAAATGGCATTTGTGAGCTCTGCTGCCTCCCCACTACTATATTGCTATTTTGCTGTCTCCAGTAGACCGAAGATGCATTTTATGTGCGTTTTCCCCAAGTATGGGTTCCTATAAACACATGACTATTCAGAAAGAGTCTGCAGGATTACTTTCCAGCACAACTCACCTGCCTGATTCTGTACAACTTTAAAGAAAGCACTTTGAATAGATTCAAGGTCCAACAAGTTATGATTGCAGAACCCACAGGAATATGGCCTCCACTAGTTAGCTTCAGACAACACTAGTAATGCAAACTCTGTAACACAAAACATAGTCCGGTCAAATATTGAGCTGGTGTTCTCAGTTGATGTTATCCCAAGCTGTTAAGCTTGAAGTGTTCAAATAGTAGATGTGTTAGATGTTCACTCCACAAGCCCCTCCAGCATCCTCAGTTTCAGGAGGCATGGGGGATGTTCAGCTTAGGGAAAGGGTCAGTTACTTTAACCCATGCCCTGACCCCTTGATGTTGATGATTTTTAAATTTGTCTTTCAGTCTATTTAATAACATGTAAGGTGTTCCAACTTGGCCACAACCTACTTTGAGTACAGGTGGATATTTAGGTAGTCACACACTTCAACAGCCTCTATAGAGAATAGTTCTCTTGGATGAGAATATGAAAGTGTTCCCTCTGTCCCAGCAGAGACATTAGTAAGTTAAAAAATGTCTCAGATAAGTGGGTACTGTCAGGGATATGCAAGCAATTACCAAAGCCAAGAGGGAGAGCTCAGATTCAAACAGTGAAATGCCAGTGAGCAGCCTGAGCTGAGCCATCCTTTGTGGGGACTGGGAGTCTGAAATTGCAGCATTAAACCAAAGAATGAGCAACATTACGGGTCAAACAGATGAAGCTGGGGTGAGCTTAATCTCAAAGGTGAGCAATGTAAAATGTGATCTGTGATTTTAAGATTGATTATGCAGATGCAAACAACACTACAGTAAGAAAATGAGAACACATAAGTAAATTCCTGGATTATATTTAAATAAATTCCTGATTATACAGTCCCTTAAGGCAAATTCAAAGGGTGGTAAGGTTTTCCTGCCTCCTAAACATACACTCCGCAAAAAGACAAATTGTCGCTGTCAACCAGAACCCAGACTGGGGGAGGGCAGCAGCACCTTACTGGAAAGGTCCTACTGGGGTCAAGAAAAAAAGCCACAAGACACATACTAGCACATCACAAAGCACTACCTGACAATGCTGTTTCTCCTAACATAGCCAGGTCCCATGGGCTACAAATTCATGGATTAGAACAATCCATACAAACGTAATTACAGCTCTTTATGGCTCTTAACAAGTTCTGCATATTGGCCATGTGCAGAACTGTGAGTACTTTTGAAATCTCATTTTCTGATTTTTTTTTTCCTCCCTAAAAGCAAATCACCAAGTCTTCCTTATCCCAGACTGAAGTTTGATGCTTTTGATCTCTCAGGACTAAAGACAATATGTTGCCTATCACAGAAGCTTATTTTCCTTATCTTTTCCTCCACGTTCCTTTTACTCTTTGTGGCCACAAGGAAACATTCAGGACAGACGTTAGGCAATGAGTTTTGTAACACCAGTCAGATTTTAACTGTAGGCCTGTCCCAAACTTAGCAGAGACACCATGCTCCTCTCAGGCTAAGCGCCATGTGTGGGCATAGCTGGCAAGGCCCCAGACATTAGGATTGCTACCGTAAAAGAGGAGGTTGTAGCTGGCCCATGCCAGCAGGGAATACAGAACAGAAGGACTATCTCTTTGCCCTGCCCTTCCATCTCAAATGCCTTGCGCAAGTTCTAGCTCAAGGCACTGCAAACAGAACACAAGCACAGAAAAACAAGCAGCCCCCCTCTCTTCTACAGTCAGGGAGGAAAGGGCTGCCTTTTGAAACAGAAAAGATCTCCCTGGCAGGCA
Organism: Campylorhamphus procurvoides; assembly: GCA_013396655.1. Classification (NCBI taxonomy): domain Eukaryota; kingdom Metazoa; phylum Chordata; class Aves; order Passeriformes; family Dendrocolaptidae; genus Campylorhamphus; species Campylorhamphus procurvoides. The sequence continues at coordinate 1,120,576 of WBMV01007695.1, read as the reverse complement.
CCCTCATTTGAAACACCTTCCAGTGGCCAGTCCAAAGCCTGGACGAGCATGTGCCACACTTGCCTCTGACCCTACATATATCTAGTTTAGGCAGCTAAAACTTAAGTAGGGTTTTTGGGTGCCACAGCTAACCCAGGATCTTTGCTGTCAGATGTGATCTGCTCATAGAGTACACATGGAATTCCAATATCATTGTATTTTCTCCACCAAATCTGTTTCCAGTTCCTCCACTTGAGACCTGGCCTTGTATTTGGGCATTCTCAGTGCTGGGCAGGAAGATCACTGTGCTCTGTGACACTACTGCAGGAGGGAGAGCACTGATAAAACTGGCAGCTCACCCTAGCTACGGTACCTAGTTATTCTGGGAAGGCAGAGGAGGAAGGAAAGCTCCAAGGCCAATTCAGCATCTCTTATCCACCAGCTTTGTGGTAAGCCTATGAAGGCCACACAGGTAACAAGCTATCGAATGTCAGTTCACCCCAGAGGCTGCTTGAGGAACAGGCAATTAAAAAGCAGTCATCAGAGGAAGTTTCCAACCTGTCACCTGTATCACTCTCCCAGATATCATGTGGGGGTGTAAATGCTGGCAAAGGATGCCCTTTCTGACAGCCCCGGATCTCAGCACTCCCAGAGCAGATGGGGAGCTAGCCCAGCTCCCTCTTACACAGCCAATATGCTCCATCTCCACACTGTAAGGACACAGGCAGAACTCACTTCCTCTGACCTATTACATTAACAGCCCCTGTGATGGAGACAGGCAAGACCTATGCCAGTTAATAGCAGTTATAATGAGGGAGAGAAATAATCCTTTTTCCAGTTGAGGTCGATAACAAGGCTCCCATGGGCACCTATGGGAAGCAGATTAGAACTGTTACAGGAAATTAAGATGTACACAGAAGAGTGTCAAAGGAACCCCAGAGAGGAGTTTCAAAATTCTTCTAGCCTGATGAGAAATGATTCACTTATTTTCCCAGGTGGATTTTAGGAGAAAAAGCAGAGTTGCACATATGGTAGACATGCCATGCATTCAGTGGTAATAGGCAAACCACAAGAGTTACTCGCCCAGCTGTAAAGCTCTTCTCCATACAGATTCTTGCATCCCTAAACAATAGAATAGAATTCCCACCTTTCTCTTCAGCTAATGGACACCTTGCTGGCAGTGCACTTCACCTGGAAAACAAGTAAGGAGTCATTAATAACTAGCCTTATTCCCTATCAGAGTATCTGATGCAGAGTGTTCCTTTAGCACAGACTCACAGCTCAGAAGTTGGGAAGTTGCCCCAGCATCTGAACCAGAGTTGCAGCCCTGTTGCACAGATGCCAGGAGCCCTAAAACCTCAGCTCAGAACAGGGTTTCGGGCATGCTGGACTGGAAGAAAAAGCTCTTCCTGAACCACTGACATTTTCTTCAAGCAGAGAGTTCTTAGCTTCAACAAACCATATTGTGGCTGACCTATGCAGGGCCACAAGTTGGACTTGTAGGTCCCTTCCAATTCAGGACATTTTATGATTCTATGATACACTCCCAGCTGGTGAGAGTTTATCCCTTCCCAGTCTCTACTAGTCTCCCCAGTCTGGAGTCAAAGCTTCAGTTCTCTCAAGAAGAATCAGATCTCCATTAAGTGTCAATGGCCATCAAAGCAAATTCAGTGCCAGCTTGGCTTCTCTGCTTTCAGCAAGACCAGCAACAGAGAGCATTCCCTTTTTGAGGCCAGTCTGCTCCCAGCCCATGTGCTCAGGGCCTGCTCACACTCCCATCATGTGCAGATGGCCTCTAGGGTGGCAATTAGTATCAGTTCTGATTTTGCTTCCTAACGTGAACGTGCTCATTTGGGAGAGAAAACAGCCAGCCTGCCTGACTTCACCGAGAAGCCAGGCCCCAAACAGTAGATGTTGCATTATCAGCAAGAACCACATCTGAGTACTGGCTCATTAGTTACCCGTCCACTGGCCATTCAGAGGAAACCAAACAGAAGTTGTGCATGGTCTCCAAAGAGCTGCTCTTTTCTAAGTTCAAGGCTCACCTGCATTCACTGCTTTTCAAAACCTGAAAAACGTTTCCTTTCCCCTTTGAGGCAGCACTTTGTTTCAAAAAGCAGGTCTTGAAAGCCAATTTTCTAGGTAGCTACATTAGGACTACCATGTATTTCAGTTTAAGCCAGAATAGTGTAGTTTTTCCCATGCTGATGAACTTGCCTGACAGCACAGTGAAGCAGGTAGCATTTATAGACCCAGGAACATCAGTGTATACATTGATACTCTGGGCCCTATCACCTCCCAAATTGTGCTTGAACAACAGAAACCCATAGACCAAAACTCACTCAGGTAATAGTATTTCAAGTGAAAAAGCAGGACTGTCTTTGTCCTCCATGGCAGTTCCTTACTGCAGCCCTGGCTGCCAAATGTAACAGCATGACCAGGTGGCTGGAGTAAAGACTCTGCTTCTCATTTATTTGTGGAAGTAGGAACTCCACAGATAAAACAGAAGATAATAAAAAAAACCCAAAACACTGCTCCCCTCCCAAACAGCAGTGAACACCTGTGGTTATATTTTCTCAGCTACACTTCACTAGCATCTGAGATTCTATCTCAAGGGGAATATGAAAGGTGTATTTCTTCTATATTGTCTCCTTCTGCTTTTCTTCCAGGAAGTAAAGAGGCATTGCTGGTTATCCAAGGAGAGGAGTGTTCAAACTTCTCACCAGTTTCTCAGGAAGCTGCAGGTGCTGTGATATGTGAAGATGAGGACCTTTCAGATCAGGTGCTTACATACATACTTTGAATTAAGTTTGTTCAATTTAACAGCAGCCTGGATCATGGCTCAGGAAGTCCATGGTGAAGGGTTGAAGAAAATGACTGCAGAGCAGAAAAAGGCTTGGCTGTCCCAGGAAGAGCCATTCCCCATAAGGGCTGAGAATAAGTAGAGTCAAGTGGAGTGCAAGGTTCTGTTTTTGACCATTCAGTGTCACACTGGAAACATCTCCATTTTTAAAGAAATATTTCATAGAGGATACTCAATGAATTGGTGATGGCAAAATCCTCAAGTGCCTTCAACCTTTTAATCGGACTTTGAGTCCTTTCAGGTTGATTTCCAGGTATTGTTGCACTTGCTTGTGGCATCTGGAGAAGAAGTTCAGTTGCAGGCTTTTGTTCAATTTCAAGAGTAATCTCTCATATTTTCTCTTTTGCTGCACTTACAGTGAAAAGGGATACTTCAGAGCTTTTTTTGAAAAGCTGACATCAAAACCCATCTGAGATTAGCAAAGTGCATGCTTGCTATATAGCTTTAAGGACTCCAGAAATCTTCTCCCTTATCTAGTTGCTACATTCAGCAGTCTGTCTTACTACTATAGATATCAGGGGCAAATAGAGAAAGGACAGAGCAGGAAGGATGCAGAGGACGCCCAATACTTTACCACACAGAATTATAATAGGTTTCAAGCTAGAGCTCTCATCTGTCCCAAACACTCACAGAAAATGCAGCAGGAGCGGGGGGAAGAGGAAAAAAAAAACGAAAAAAAAGAACATTTGTGGCATGCAGGTCAAAGGTAATACAGGCCTCTTTCCCTTCCTTCATTGGCCCAGTCACAGAGCATCTGCAACAAATTAATTTCCCTTGGTGCATGGCAGCCCCCTTGGCTGCACACAGGCCGTGTGGTCAGCATCTGCTGCCTTTCCTTACAAGTTTGTGTCATGCTTTCAGCCAGTCATCACAGTGTTTATGACTCTGGACTTTCAAAATAGTTTACAACTGTGTACAAGATGGATCTTCAAACCCAAAGCTGAGATAAGACCTATATGCTGAATTTCATACACTGTGCAGATGAGAATTTGAACCTGGCTCTTCCTACAGGAAAAGTTAGGTACTAAACTTCAAAGGACCCACATCCCTTCAAAAGCCATAGCATTATATCTTCCTAAGGAGATCGGATGATTAAGTTCCTACTGTGGAATGCTGTTATTTTGAACATACTTTTCTCTACCATTTCAAACCTAAGGTAGGATGTAAACAATTTCAATGACTACACATTTTTACTACCAGAGAGCAGCAGCTGAAAGTTATAAAGAAACAATGGTCTTGAAATTGCACACTAGAAACCCTGCAGAAGTATTGTTGCATAAAGATTTTTCTCTTAAAAGAAGTAGCAGCTTAAAGCATGAATTTCAGCTTTAGTGTCATCTTTTGAAGATTCTTTCACATGCAAGGTGCAAAGCTCAGAGGAACCTGATGCAAACAGGAAGAGGATGCAAGACCTATAAACATAGAACTGCCAGAGGTTGACGTGAGCTACAGCAAGTCAACCACAGATGACTTTTCATCCCTTAAATTTCTACTTTTCAAAGTTTCCTGCTGCGGACAGGCCCTTCCTCCTTTGTTAGCACCCACTGTTTTGTTTCCTTTGCCACCAGCTCAGAGGAACAGCCAAGCACACAATGCAAACATACTCCAATTAGGAATTAACTCATCCAGCACTGTGGTACAGAGGGATAAGATTTCCCTTCCAGAAAGGGGGCGTGAGGGGACACTGTTCTGCACATCAACGTGCCACCATCACTGGGAGGTGCCTGTGGAACCTTGAAGGGAGGAAAGGAGCTAGTGAAGGATGGCGGAAGAGAAGCAAAAAACTAAAACAAGAGTGCTCACTTGCTGAAAGGCCATGGTGGCATGCAGTAGCCCTCTGGAGACCAGGTCTGAGTGTCCAAATCCATGGGCAGGAAGAGCTGCCTCCAAAACCTGGCCTCACACCAAGTCAACTGGTGCTTTTGGGAATTACACCAGCTCACCTTGATAACCTGCCTATTAGGACCCCCTTGTTGCGATCCTGTGCCTCAGCTGGGTTTAGGCCCAGTGTTCAGCGTGCCATCCCCTGGCTGCTGAGGCAGGACATGCATTTTCCTCCACTTCTGTCTGCCTCTTCCTTTTTCACCAGTGGGAATTGCTGCTTTGGAGCATCACAGTACACTCAAGTTGTGGTTACAGGACTCCAGTAGTATTTACATTTTTTTTCATTTACTTAAGTCTGAAATAAATGAAGAAGGTTGGACAGGAAATCCCAAACATTAAGCAAAGGATCTGGGATATCTATTATGGGTTTTCCTCTAAAAACCCAAGAGTCATACTGCTCCTTTAGCACGTGCAGAGTCTGAGCTCCCACAGTTAAAGCCTCTCTGCTATCTAAATGCTTCCTCCACACACTTGCCCTTCCTGGCTTTTTCTCCAGCACAACCTTGCATTATCTTGGGATTTCCTTCTCAGCCAGTACTTCATGGTGCAACGTAGAAAGTAGAAAACTCTGCTAGGTAAGAAGGAGAGATGCTTCATCCTTCTTTAACAGAACCATCAGGTCAAGAGGTGACCCAGTGCAGGCGTTTGTGCTCTTATGACTGCAGAGCAGCTCATGGTGAGCAAGAATAAATGCACAGCAACCCAAAAAAATAAGACCAAAAGGTACACCAGCAGTAGTAGTACCATTTACAAGGGGTGTGCATGTGACCATTTGTAGAGAATGAGAGGCAGCAGATAGTATTTTGCATTTCACTGGTAATACAGATGTAAATTGGCCTAGCTTTAAAGGCTTTCATCTGTCATTTAATGCTTTAGCTTACTTCTGAAAAGGCTACAACTTCTCTTTAATAACGTAGGCTGTGCTCTGTATTTATCTTTGCTGTGCACTAGGAATTGCTGTCTGGGGGAGAGGTAGCAGGACCAAGCTTCAAGTGAGGGGGAAAACTAAACCAGCAACTAAACCACATTTTCTTGAGGTAATGCAAGGCTTTCTCTTAAGGAGGATCCTCCCGCAGCTAAGCACTGAGGCACAGGATTTGTTTGCAGGTGTATTGGATGGCGATGCTTGCTGGAACCAACCTGTATGCACAGACTTCTCCAGGCCTGTTCCCTACCCGACTGGAGCAATTCAACAGGAGCCAGATCACACTCTGACCAGCCTATGCTGCAGCCAGTTGTCACCACACAACAACATGTTGAGAAGCTACAGAGGAGGTTGGGACAGTAGCAAGGACAAGCTCCAAGTGCCAAGTCATCCTTACTCCTCCTTGTTACTCACTGCCCTTCTGGAAAGCTTTCTGCTTTGCTGGTACTTGCTGCTCCCACCCAGCAGCAAGAATCAAGTTCCTATCATCTTTGTGGGAGCCAATGGCTTTCCCTTCTACACTGAGAAAAGCACCCAGGTGCAGGCTCCTATTAATCACTTTGATGAACTTGGATGAGGGAATTAGTGTTGACAGAATAAGAGCCATCAGCCAACACAGAGTTCAGCTCAGATGGAGGCCAAGTTGCCTTTCAAACATGGTAAACCACAAATATGAACGACAAAGCCTTCCCTTCCTGTGCACCTTCTGACTTCCCCTGGATCCTGAAAGAACAGAGGGTGGACGTAAATGAGAGGCCGTCTTTGACTAATTCTAGACTTGAACAGGAGCCAGAAAATACTGGAAACAGATGTTTTTATGGGGATATATTTTTTTCCTAAAGTTTCCCATCTGCCCAGAGACACTGCTTACCTGAAATATTGTCTGAACTAATATTATATTGCTATTAGACCTGTGCAGGAAATCTTTTTACTATCCTATATAAAAAACCCTTAATTTAATATCGCTCCAGAGGAAATTGTGCTTTGTTAGTCTTCTTACTCAAGGAAAGGAAAGCAAAACAAAATAACAAAAAACACGTTAAGAAACCACCCATGTTTCCTACCGTAGCTAGTAGACAAGCAACTGTGTACTTCCTTAAAGGAAGGTTTGAATTCTTGATTGACCCAAGTCAGAGAGGCTTTAGCCTTGCTTTTTCTACATCCCTGATAATCTCATGGGTCCCCAGGCTGATGATACTACATTAACATTATTTTCAGGAGTTTTGGACAACATGAAGTTCCCAGCAGGATCACAACCCACCTGGAGCCTGACCTGTGCTATAGAGTTGGAATAGGGCAGTTCACAGAAGGCTTCTTGTGAGTAACTCAGAGCCATGGAAACTGCCAAAATAAAAACAAAAGAGCCTTCTATGGTGTTGACAGACAACTCCAGATTGTTTGTAAACCATATCCTGGGTAACAAAGTGTGAGATATCACCAGACTTGTGCAAAATAGGAAATAACGTACTGAAGACAGGTAAGAAAAGTGCCCCACCCTGTTATTCCCACTGTATTTCAGTCCAAATGTATTCATCTTGGTTATGAAACTTGAGAGGGAGTTTCACACCACACAAATTCAGGGATTCTTCCAGCTCACACCTGGCTTTGTAAGCTGGGATAGGTGAGCCCCACAGGCAGGACAAAACCAGTTTCTCAGCTTTACATAGGGAAATGGTTGTGCTGATAAGCAGGAGCTTTTGAACCAGCAAAGGCAGACACCCAAGATGAACAGCTCCTGTTATAGCCGAAGTGTTTTGGAAAGACTTTCAAAACTGCTGACCTAGAAGAAGAGTGCTGGAAACTATTTGTCATACCACTTTGTAGTTGTACAGGAAATCTGATAAGGCAGAACTTTACTTCCCTGTGTGCTCTCTCCACCCCCTTCTTTACTCACATGAAGGGAACAGGAATATCTTGGTGCAAGGAATTCCGTAGGTGGTTCCATACAGCACTTGATTAATTGCCATTTTTGCCTTAGACCTTTGTTTTATATCTTGAGGAATAGCACTGAAGGCAACAGTGCATATTTCAAAGCATATAATGCTCCAGCAAAAACAACATCTTTGGGCAGAGAAATAAATACCTTAGTATTATGGATAGCCAGATCCCAAGATTTAGGCCCTCAGTTCATGAAAAAGAAAAAAAAAAGAAAATCTATTCTCAGCATCTTTAGCCAGCCTGTGAAGCATAAAGACCTTTTACACAGAAGTTGTCATACAGACAATTGTAAGTGGCAACAGATTTGACCTGCAGGTCAGAAACAATAGATTCATTTTCCCCAATCTAGGTTGAATCAGATTAGTGCTGACATACCACAGCAAGAACTCAAACTACAGGTTATCCTTTCCATGACAAAACTGAAACAAACTTGCACATATTCACACAAAGGTTCTTTTATACAACTTCAGTAGATCCAATTAAGAGAGCACCAGAAATTAAACAAAATATTAGTTCATTCATACATCTGTTAATGAGTGCACAAATCAAGTTGTCTCATATCTATTATCTCTAACACAATAAAAAAGTGTCATTGTATGATTTTTTGAGGGGGTATATCTAGTCACAGACCTTATTTTTGACTTGCAACACTAATGTAACTTTGCAGTAGTTAAAGGCAGTTCTTCATAAAACTAGAATAACTCTTGATAAAGTCCACAAAATCCTAATTTGCATATGCTCAGCAGAGAAAAAACATTTTCAAACGGGCAATTTGAGGATTGTCTTTTCTGCCATCATGAAACAGGTTGAAAAAACAAATTGTATTTTTATTATTTGTTCACAAGGCTATTTAGTAGAGCTCATTAAAACGTGAGTACCCACAATACCATGACCAGGGCTTGACTTCAATCACTCTGTCAATTCACTCTACATGGAAAGTGTTTGTGCCCACTTCAAACTGTGGAGAAAAAAAATAAACTATGGGTTTAATAAAGGAAAAAAAAAAAGCCATTGACTCATGGGCTCTGAAAGTGTCCAGAGATTCCAAAACCTGACAAATTCAATTACATTAACATCACACTCAGCCTTCCTGAAAAACTAGTCTCAAACAGAATACTTAGAAGATAATCTGTTTTTTAAAACCAAGTTCAGGTACCCCTCTGATCAACCTTCTCTTTCACCATTTGCATGGCTGTGGCAGTTTGAAGCCAGAAATTTTTCTATGCATCGCCTTAAACTCAGGCTTCATTATAAAATGCTCATCTGTTGCCCATTATCACAGCTAGAAGCTTCGAGAGCAAGCATCCCTCCGTGCCCTTCCCAACCTACCACACCTGTAGTATGCATTTCCTTCACAAGCCAACCAGTAACAACCTCTTGAGTGGTTTTAAGTTTGGTCTATCTTTTTTCTCCTTACCCCCTCTCTGTGTAGTCTAATTCTTTTGTTAAGGCCTGTAGAGCATGGCCTTGTCAAAGGCTGCAGCAGATGGCAGAGATGTGTTGGGGAATGACAGCACAGACAGTGGGACACACATGAGATCCACACAAAGGAGCACTGAATAGCAGCAATACTAAACTGTGGCATCATTTATCACAGTAGAAGGCAAGATATAAGGTTATCTCAAGGGATGATCTGAAACTCCACTGGGCTCTTTCAACTATAAGCCTGCAATTTTGGCTATGGAGCAATTCCATTCCCTGTCCTTTAACTTAGCTAGTTTGACACTAGGGAGGGGGAAGCACCTTATTGCCCATGTAACTCTCTATACAGTGAATTGACAGTCTCACACAGCACTAAGAACTAAAGAAATAAGTGTTCTCAAAACTAGGAAAAAAAAAGACACAAAGCAAAATTGCCTACATGAAGCCAACAGGGTAGAAATCAGGGGCAGAGCAGGAATGAGCATCAAGCACTGCTAATTCTTCTGGATAATGCTTACCCCCACTTGCAGAAAGATTGAACAAAAGCAGCTTTCCTTTGAATGCCAATCAGCTCCTTTACCTGATACTCTTAAATCTAACTTTATACCCTGATTACTGCAATTCTGCCACATTTATGTGATTCTCTGAAGTAACACTGATTTGCTCACAATACTGCTATTTAGCAGCCAGAGCATCAGAGTGATATGGTTTTGTTTTGATTTCAGTTCAATTACCAATAGAGCAGAAGCCACAGCACAGAGCCAAGATATGCACAGCACAGCTGTGGCAGTGGTCACACACCACCAGCTCAATGCCTTCCTTTCCCCAGCTTAAAGTCTTCCTGGAAATACCCCTTTGCTATAAGGCCCTGGGCCAATGCAAGTAGACATTTACACAGGCAGACCCCCAAGTATGAGAGAGAAGCTTTGCTTTCTGAGAAACTGATCAAGACCCCTGTTCATCAACAGGGACAAAGTTGGTTTCTGGAAGCAGCACCAGCTGGAGAGATTGTAGGAGGTGAGGTTTCAGGAAAGGGAAATACCATATTCCAGAAGGGCACAGCCTCTTCACATGAAAGAGATCTGAAAGTGGATATTCAAAAACAGTTCAAAAGAAGCAATTCCCTTTTCAAAGGAGAAGGGAGAAGTCACCTCAGGCCAAACCAAGAACAGCTTTTCCAGCAGACCTGTTTCAGGCTGGCCAGGACCAGTCTCTCCAACTAGACCAGACATCAGCAAGGTCACAAAAAGTCTGACTAGAAAAAGATTACTCTCAAATTTAACTCTACTGCAAACTTAAACATCAGAGTACCAGAACTTCACTATGTAAAGATACACAACTGCCTCAACTGAAAGCAATACTTTTCAAAGCTGCTCAGGGCAGCTAAAGTGATACTCAATACAGTTAGAAAGGACACAAACAATCTCAGCAGTCAGCTTTTACCATATTCTGTTCTGCTAATTGTGGCCAAGCTGGTGCATAAAGTTTAGCAGGTAGAAATAAATATTCAACAGTAATTTTTCACAGAAATCTATAAAGCTCAGACCAGAAAACTGCTTCTGCAGCTCTGAGCACCTATAGCAGGCACAGCTTCACAACACTTCACCATCAGCCACCCAAAGACAATCAGGACCTACCACACTTCCCAGCAGAGCTGACCTCCTCACTCCGTGCTGGGTAGCTACAGGGTCTATGCAGAAGAACCTTATCACTAGTGACAGTTGAGGAGCATCCACCACAGCTGCAAGTCATGAGATTAGTTACAGCTTTGACTACCACACTGATAAATTGAATTACCGCCTGCAGTTGGCCTCAATGAGGAGAAATACACACAAAGCATAGGGAATTAAAAAAAAAATTAAAACCAACAAAAATCCCCCAAACCTTATAGAAAGAGAACAACAGTAGCAGCCCAGGTTAGTAGCTCAGTTTACCGTACTGCTAAAAGTTTTGGCGCTTGTCTTAATCCCATTTTTTTTCGGTGTCTCTGCACAACAAAGGATTCAGTTCTGCATGTTCTAGAAACTGCTTTTCACCCAGAGTAGAAAGAAATCGTTGTTTTGGAAAGGTCTGTATTTTACCTGGAGGAATGTGCTGCTTTCAAGTGGAGCTTGCTAATGTGACAAAGCTGTGGCACGGAGGACTTCACCTTGGGGAAGAGGCAGCATTTCTTTACAGCCTCCCTCGGAGCTGCCTCAGCTCTGATGGCTGCCCCAGAACTGCTTCTGCAGTACTGGGAGAATACCATGGGCTGCAGAGAGCAATTCCATCACTCCTCCTTTTTACCCCTGTGCCTGGGAAAGACCTTTTTACTGTAGCGCTGAAGACTCCAGCTCTAGCTAGTGTGATGCTACAGGTTTTGTCACTCTATAAATGCAGTAATGCTGTTGAAAGAAAAGCATCCTGCCCTGCTCCTTCTGGTTCTTGGAGATAGAAATGAAGCCACAGAATTAGTTATTTTCTGTTCTTGAGTCCGTGGGAATTGCTGGGAGCTCAGCACCCTGCCCCTGGGGGTCGTCCCTAGCCAGATCCCTGCTGGTTCACAGCTACTGAGAAGTTGAAATCTCAAAGAGACCATTTTATTTTACATCAAGGTTTCTGTGTGTCTCATGCTCCATGTAACAAAATGCAGTGACTTTTAATGCGTTAAGGGGTGTTTCCTCAGAACAGGACTTTATAAAACAGTTGATTGTTTGAAGTAAATTCAACTATGGAGCCACAGAAATTCCCCTTACTAAATTTTTTGAGTACTGAATCACCATCTGGAGGAGCTGCCTGGCTGCGGGGGAGGCCAAGGGATCAAGTTTAGATTGGAGGTCTCACTTGGGAAGACTAAAGTTAGGTGAGAGGAATCCCAACCAAGATACTGCAACAGCTGCTAAGAGTATTTCTGGAGCAGCCACCAAATGAAATACAACACGAGTTTTTTGACAGGGTCCTCTGTCTCTTTTAGAAATCAAGCTTTACAGCCCTGTTCCTGTTTTGGAATTATTTCAACTGCACAAGATGTGGAACGTACTTCAGTTCAACACCTCCAAGGAAAAAATAGGTGGCTAAATTCCAGTGACTTCAGTAGGAGTTGAGACCTCCCAACTCTAGGGCTTTGGAACCCATTTAGTTTCCCTCTCCACTGACCAGTTTGGCTGTAAACATAACCAATCAGAACAAACTGGTGGACTCTATGATTTTTTTGAAGCAGAATTCACTGAAATTTGGGGTAAAACCCCCTCTCCTATGAGGTGTGGATCTGCCAGTGGATGGAAGGAGATATTGCTCCCTGTATTGTCACCCATGGCTGAGTAGACCAGTCAGGCAATAGGAGGCAGCAATGGCTGAGTGCTGGGCAGCCCTCCTCCTGCACTCTGCAGCTAACCTGGCTGTGACCTGCTCTGCTGGGTCCTTTTTGTCAGCTGACACTGCCAAACTTCATGTAAACTTTGTAGATTTTTTTTTCTCTCTCGTATTCTTTTCTATCCATCCACACCACTATTGCTGGGTAGCAGCTGTAAAGAAATCAACAGATTATGCTAACTGTGAGCTCCGAAACAACCTACTGTTAGCAGTCATCCTACATGTCCTGTTGCTGCATCAGTATCTGTTTTGCAAGCCAGTTTTTTTCTCTCTATTACTCCCCTCTGTGCATACAGCCAAACAGGGCAATAGTTAATTGACCAAGTAGTTTTCTGAAAACTATATCTGTGTGCAGTGAAGAGGTGCTGTACACACAGCCCCTAAGCAGCAGATCAGCTGCTGGCACTGCTAGAATAATTTCGGGGAAGTACCTGAGCTATCCTGTCTACTTTTGCTTACTCTGAACATTGCAAAGTTCACATGTGAGCAACCCTGGCAAGAATTGTCATTTCCTAGACAGAATGAATTGCCACTTCCTAGATGGCATTTATTGTAAGCATCAATGAAAATTTGCTTCTACACTTGATACAAACTGGGGTAAGATGCAGAGTTTTTAAAAATTATTATTATTTAGACATTAGAGATAAGAAAAAAGGATAAACTATTCTTGAAGAATTTTTAACGTAACCTTTACTAGGCAGTTATTTTGATTGAGTTGTCTTATTTTAAGTGGCAAGGAAAAATAGAACAACCAATAAACCCACAAACCTATAAACAACCCAGAAAAAAAAAAAGATTAGGCAGGTCTTGTTCATGTCAGTAGGTTAAGAGAGATCCTAGACTGATCATTTAACTTGCAAATTCACACAATGTGGAGCTGTGAAGTAAAAAAGTCTAAAAAATTTTAATTCCCTGAAGTGTTAACTTTATTTATTACTGTCATTAAACCAATGAATGGGTGTAAGAAACAGTGGTTAGACAGTAACTAATCTTAGCGGATTCCCAAGTATTCACCAGATATTTGGGTAAACCAGCTGTCTATCATGCATAGCATCATACAATTTCTGGATGTAGCTCTGCACAGATGGTTGCAGCGTTCTGCTTGTAACATAACATAACGTAACGTAACATAACATAGCATAACATATAACATAACATTAGTATAACATAGCATAACATAATGTAACATAACATCTTTATGAATTTTCTTCATTGCAACAAACCAAGCATGACATGGTAGTGGCCCCCATTTCCCAGCACTTCCTACCAGGTGAAGTGGGCACAGAATGGCACAAGCTCAGAGACAGCCTCAAATGTGAATTGTAAGACAACTACAGAAAGAGATGTGTTGTAGACCATTACAAGTTGCACTCAGAAAGAAGCCCAGCTGTAATTCAAATAAGACATGACTGTAGATTTGAAAAGACCTTTTTGCTGGAAAACAGCTTGATCTTGCCTGAAAACACATGGCAGACTGCAGAAATTTCTATAAGCAAAAGGAGGAAGCTGGCTGTGAGTAAAGTGATTAAACAACAGCTTTAACATTCAGTGACAAATGTGTCAGTAACATCTGAAGGCATTTGAGGGGCCCAATACTCCTTGTTTTATAGAGTGTCAAGGAGAGAAGAAATGCCTTTAGAAAAGCAATGGAAAGCCACTGTGTGTAAAAGCAAAACTAGTCTCATTCTGATGCTCTTGCTCATTCCCAGCCTCTGCATTTGCTTCTGAGGGAAGGGCCTGTTTTAAGCTGCTTGAAGTGGTCTAATGGCTAAGCAGCTTGCTGCCTGCCAGAACAAGTTTGAGTCTGTGGTACCATGTACAGTGGCAAAATGGGCTGGAGGTCCAGCTGACCCTTCTCATGCCAGAAAAAAACCTGTTGCCTTCAGGTTTCCGAGGATTCTGAAAATTTTATGACCCTCAGCCGCTGGAGCAGGGAGTGGTGGTAGGAGCAGAAAGGTAGACAGAAGAATGTGGAGGAACAAGATTATTTATTTCCCATTAAAATAAAAAATTGGCTGGTTTTGGCTAAACTTCAGCACATGTGGGTGCACATATAGTTGTCATTGGTATAAGACAAAAACGAGGAAAAATTATCACTAAAGTAGTTTAGTTTTTGTAAGTAGATAAATTAAGAGAGTTGAACTAGACTTGGTTTTAACGTGGATACTAGACAGACATAATATAATACTCTTTTTGGATATTAAAACTACTCAAATATTTCTAAGACAGAAATTCCTCCAAAATGTCTTGCCCTGCTTGGGCACAAACATTGAGAGAATGAATTCTTCCAATGCATCTCTCCAGTTAAGGGCAGCATTTGTGGGCTGAAAGTCTGGCTGAGCCTTTCCAAGTGCTGGGAGCATTTCAACTAACCAGCTAAACCACATCCCTCTAGGCATCACCACTCAGGAAGGCTCAGTTGATATAAGAAACTCTAGGGTCAAAGTTTGGCAGGTGTGATTTAGGACACATTGGTGTATGCAAATTCGAAAAGCTTGTGCCCTAACCACCATCCTGAAAGGCCAGTGAAGGAGCTGTGAGTTGCTGTGGTATGAGGAAGTATTGCTGGCGTTGGCTCCTTGGGACAGAAGGGAGCAGTCATCCCTGTGAGGTCTGGTGTGGTGGAATCAGCAGAAGGGAAAGTAGATTTCTGACTGCCCCTTATAAGCTGCAGCTGCTGGGGCAGGCAGAGCATTGCTCAGCCTTCAGCACAAACTGCAAAGTAGTCCATCTGTCTGCCTGGGATTGCTACAGCACATTTTGAAACACTGAAAAATGCTTGTTGGTAGTAAACCCTGCTTTGTAAACCTCATTCTTGAGGCTCCCTGAACAGATCTATCCCTTTGTTCTTCAATGGAACAAAGCTGATGGTGGTGGCTTGGTGGTGGTGGGATGGAGGGTTGGGCTTGTGTTGTAGACCACATCTGGGAGAGGTATCTGTGAGGTTGCTTCTTCTCTGGGGCTTTGACAGAGGAGAAGTACTGAGGACTGGCCACTGCTGAAAGCCACTTTTATAAACAGCACTAAATTCTCTTATTTGCTGTTTATAATGACGACACTTGTTCAAATGTGCTTGCAACGTGAGCTCCTTGGTCCAGGCTCTTTCCTGTTGACCTCTTGATGGTGCTTGGCCCTGCAGGTTTCCAGTGAGGGCTGTGGCCACAGGCACTGGACTGGTATGGATTATAACACCTGTATGACTTGCCAGCGTGACAAGCCATCTGCATGTTTACACCACATTCCTTTGTATCTGGATGATGTTAATTCAAATCCTTGATAAGCTCAAAGAGCAACAGGGATATCCCTGTCTGTAGTTGTTTCATTGTTTTGCATGGCTTAGAACAGCAACTGGAACAAGCGTGAACAAGCAAACCATGACAAGGAATGCTTCCTACCAGCTCCAGGCAGTGTCTACTATCTTTCCACAGTGTGAGTTTGTTTTTTTTGGGAGGGAAATGAAGCAACTAGGTCAGGATACGATTTTAATAGGCAGGACTATTATAGGAAAGCCTTCTAACATGCTGGTAGTGACACGCTAGGCAGAAATGACACTAAACTCATGGAAATATATGGAAATGCGACATCCCGCCTCTCTGTCTCCCTCCCCACCCTCTGGCATGTATGACTTTGAATCTGCTTTTGGGAGCCCCTGCTGTGCAGGGGCTGTCCATCCATCTGGCAAGGTTACAAACACGTTTCAGTGCTGTCTACAACAGGCCTGATGTAACCTCCTTTCTATAGCCTCTGCTCTCCTCCTCGTGATCTTTGTTTGAAGTGGAGGAATGAAGCCTTGCAAAGCAAAACCAATGAACCATAAAGAATCACAGGGCCCAAACTGCCAGCTCCCAAGAGGGAGAAGGGGGTGGGGGGAAGCACAAAAGGAAAAAAGGGGGAAAGAAGTAGCAGAAAAAGCTAAAAAACACAAAGAATATCTTACAAAGGCGTGGTGGGGGAGAGAGGATAAGGAGAATGCCAGCAGAGATGGGCTGCACCCTCACTACAGGGGTTTAACACCCGGTTATTACTGGCTTTGCAGCTATGTTACATCTGTCAAAATTTCAGATTCTGCCTGTCAAGGTATTTACATTATGCTCACTCATGACAGCAGCAAGCCTGTCACGAGCTTCCCTTCTCTTCTCCCAGGCTGTTAAGGAGGGAGAAAGCCTTTGTTTGTTTGTCAGCTATGATTTTTTTTCCTACTGGGAAACTTGCCTTGGCTGGGTCATGGATGGGCCCCCACTACTGAAGCAAGGCACAACAGCATTGCAGGTGTTAGTGGTTGTTATGGCCATTGGGGCAAGATGTTGAAGTCCCCCTGTTAATCAAGAATTGTGTTTACATATTTCGCTAAGACCTAAAGTATTTAGAGGTTCAGTAACTTATTTTGGTTTCTTTATGGCACTGAGGCAATCTATTCTGTATACATTAATCAGAAGTTCTATGGCCCATGACTTTAGGATATTTTATAAAAAATTAGCTAAGAAAAAAATGGAAACAGTCAAATCTCTCTCTGATATGACTCTGTGGAATAGCTGTTTACATGTTCAGAGCCAGTGCACTGAATACAGATATGTGAGTCAGAAGCATTTTAAATTGAAACAGACTCTTGGTTTTGTTTTTCTAAGAAAGAAATTTAAATTGTGCTGATTATTTATGGAGGAAGCCTAGGTCTTTCTAGCTTGATGCTTTTGAATGACAGCATAAACAGGATAAATTTTCCTGAAGAATCTGCAGAGGGAAAATCTACCCTCAGGGAACACAGAGCTTCCCTGGCATTTTGTTGAAGGGCTCTGGGAGACTGGGGCACTGATGATGCCCTGATCTCCAGAAGGCCAGCTTCTGCTCCTGGATGCACTTTGCAGGCAGTCATACATCTCTAACAGGGGAGCCAAATATGTTAGTAACTAATAAAGGAGCATCTTTCCACTTTTTCATGTCAGTTTTTTTTCAAGAGCAGGTCACAGTCTGACTCAACCGCATTAAAAATACTCCCTTCAAAAAAACGAAAAACAAAAACAAAACCCCACAAACCAACCAACCAAAAAAAAAATTAAAATTGTCTGTGTTCCAGCTTTGGAAATGGTGAAGCTTCTTGGCATGAGATCTCACATGGCCCACCGGAAGCTTTCCACTGACATTGAAAAATTGAATTAATTGATTTGATTTTCACTATTTGTACTTTACACTGCTCCTACTGAAAGAGGGGCACATACAAAAGCAGGGAGAAAGGCTGTATGGCTACTGGTTTTTTTTTTGTTTAGAGCTTCAAGGGCAGTTTGAAAAGAATGCATGGGCTGCAAAACTCCCAGCTAGGTCTGTAACCCTTAGAAAACTCAGAGTTCACCTGGAGCCAGTGGAACCATCTTCCTTGGTAACAGTTCAAGATCTGGCCCCAGGCTTCTGTGTTTCAAGGGGGGCTAATAAGGAAAACATTTCCCATGAAAAAGGAGAAACATAACCCCTATTTTTAAAAAGGAAAATAAGGAAGACCCAGGGAACTACAGGCTGGTCAGTCTCACCTCTATGCCTGGAAATATAATGGAGCAGATGCTCTTGGAAACTACGGGATGGAACATGGAAAACAAGTAGGTGACTTGTGGCAGACAACATGGCTTCCCTAAGAGCAAATCATGGCTGAAAAATTTAGTGGTCTTCTGTGATGAGTTTACAGTTGTAGTGTAGGAGGGAAAAGCAACTGGTATCATCTACCTGGACCTTTGCAAAACATTTGACACTGTTCCACGTGACATTCTCGTTCCTAAGATTGAGAAACATGAATTGGATGGGTGGACCACTCGATGAATAAAAATTGGTTGGATGGTCACAGTCAAAGAGTTGTGGTCAACAGCTCAGTGTCCAAGTGGAGAGCAGCGATGAGTGGCAGTCCTCAAGTGTCAGTATTGGGACCAGCACTGTTTAGCATCTTTGTTCGTGATATGGACAGTGGGATTGAGTACATCCTCAGCAAGTTTGCTGATGACACCAAGCTGTATGGTGCAATCAACACAGTGGAGGGAAAGTGATGTGTTGTGATTTAGGAATGGTACTCCTCAATTTAGTACTTCCACTAAAAAGACCCTGAACCACTCCCCTCCTCCTCTGAATGGGAGGCATACAAGGCAGAGATCATGAGCTGAGACAAGAACAATTTACTGGAAACAGCAATGAAATAAGAAAACAGTGACAACAACAATATTAATAACAAAATTATACAAAAATAGGGTGATGCATGTGCAAAAATGCTCATTGTGGACACTGAAGCAATGAACAATGGTGGACAGATTCCACACACCACTATGCTTTGTTCCACTGGAACTCCACGTCCCCTTCTTCTTGGAAGCCAGAGAGTCTCTTACCCCTATCCTGGGCAACTGACATGAATCACTTCCTAGCCACCTACACACAGCTCCAGGCTCTGCCTCCTCATAGCTACTGCAGAAATTAACTCTGCTTTGGTCAGAACCAGGACAGGATGTCATCCAGAGGGACCTTGGCAGGCTTGAGAGGTGGGCCTGTACAAACCACATGAAGTTCAACAAGGCAAGGTACAAGGTCCTGCACCTGGGTCAGGACAGTCCCAAGCACAAGTACAGGCTGGATTGAGAATGAACTGAGAGCAGCCCTGAGGTGAAGGACTTTGGGGTGTGGTGGATGAGAAGCTCAACATGAGGCAACAAAAGCACACTTCTGGCCCAGAAGGCTGATCATATCCTGAGTTCAATCAAACGGATCATGGCCAGCCAATCCAGGGAGGTGATTCTCCCCCTCTAATCTGCTCTCAAGAGCCCACACCTGGATTAACGGCTTTCAACTCTTGGACCCCCTACATAAGAAAGACAATGACCTGTTGGAGTGAGTCCAGAGGAGGGCCAGGAAGGTGATCAGAGGGCCAGTGCACTTTTCCAGCTGGGAAGTTGGGGTTTTTCAACCTGGAGAAGGGAAGGCTCTGGGATGGCTTTATTGCAGCCTTCCATACCTAAAGGAGGCTTACAAGAAAGATGGAGAGGGTCTTTTCATAAGTGCATGTAGTGACAAGACAAAGGGTAATGACTTCAAACTGAAAGAGGGTAGGTTTAGATTGGATGTTAGGAAGAAATTCTTTACTGTGAGGGTAATGAGGCACTAGAAAAAGTTGCTGAGAAAAGCTGTCCATGTCTCATCCCTGGGAGTGTTCATGGCCAGGTAGGATGGGTCTCTGAACAGTCTGGTCTAGTGGAAGGTGTTCCTGCCTATAGGAGGGGGATGGGAACAGGATATCTTATAGTCCTTTCCAACCCAAACCATTCTATGATTCCTCATCAGTTTTGCATTTTTCCCTCTTTCTTTTCAACAGGAATTAAAACCAAATTTTGCTTAGTCTCTGCTGAAGGACACAGTTTACTGCAAAGTCAAAACCTGCTTATATAACCGTAGAGGAAGATCATGTATGTGCTTTCAGACTTTTGTATCTTTTAAACTCAATCCAGTTTGCCAAGCAAGAAATAAGAGATGGGACCACTCATGCACTGTATTACTCCACTTAAAGGTCTTTTAACAATTTGCTATTGTTTGAAAAAAATTGCATGTAATCTCTTCCTCCTAGGAATATAACCTCAATTAGTATTACTAGGTTTGTGTGCCTAACATGTTTGGTCCCACCTATTTTGCCTGTGAACCAGTTGGTTTCAATCTGCCTTAAAAACAAGTACTTCATTATTATAAGTGTGTTGCCTCTTCACTAAATGCCATGATATTTGTCTTTTTTCTGGGCTGGAAGGTTAAGCACAGTGTTTTGACTGCTTTGTTTTACATGGAAGCAACCTTGGTTTTCCCTGTTATTCACAAACTATAGATATAAATAGTTGTGTGGTTGTAACCCCAGCTGGCAACTAAGTACCATGCAGCTGTTTCCTCACTCCCTTGCCCCCACTGTAGTGGGATGGGGAGGAGAATCAGATTAAAAAAAAAGGATAAATAAGATAAGAACAGTTTAATAATTGAATTTAAATAAAATAATAGTAATTTAAAGGTAGGCAACAAAAAGGGAAGAATAAAACCCAAGACAGGCAAGTGATGCACAATACAATTGCTCACCACCTGCAGACTTGTGCCCATCCCATCCCTGAGCAGCAATTGGCTCCTCCTGGCCAACTGCCCCAAGTTTTTTTCTGGACATGGTGTTCTCTGGTATAGAATACCCCTTTGGGCAGTTTCGATCAGCTGTCCCAGTCATGCTCCCTCCCATCTTCTTATGTACCTACTGGCAGGGAGAGCATGGGAAACTGAAAAGTCGTTGACTTGGGGTAAGCACTACTAAGCAACAACCAACACATCAATGTGTTATCAACATCATTCTCATACTGAACAGAAAATATGGCACTGTACCAGCTACTAGGAAGAAAATTAACTCTATCTCAGCCAAAACAAGAAGAGTAGTTATAAAAAAAAAAAAGAAAAAAAGGTAAATTATTCTCATTCTGTGAATGGCCGAAACTGAAACCCTTGGAATGGGAGAAAAGGACTGTAGTGGCAAATGCCCAACTGCAGCGGCTACTTTTTCTAGAGAAGCAGTCAGAAATAACCCCACTCAAAAATCTGAGGACTTCTCATATGTTCCTTGCTGTTCTGCCCCTTGGATCCTGGAAAACTACTTAATAAAGAGATGACACTGTGATTCCTGTTGCAGGATCTACAGGGACAGACTGTTGTTCTCTCCCTGTCCACATCATACCATGTCATGACTACTGGCTTCTTTACCTCACTACTGCACTTTGTTTTGTTTACTTTCTGGTTGTAATATCTTCACTTTAGCATGTGTCCTGAGCAAACAGGGCAATTTTTCTCCAACTTGACTTTTTTATGGTGGATTTTCAGCTTTTGTTGCCTACAATGAGTACGGTGAAAGACATTCACACTGCTTTCACACTGGCTGGTCTTCACTTTTCCTTTTTCTGCACTTAATAAGAACTGTATATCCAGAAGCCACAGAGACAAGCTAGCTCCTGTATAAAGACAAAATGGCTGAAGAAGATCACAAATTCTTTGACCCAACCACCTTCTTTTTTTTTTTTTTCCTGAAATTATCCTTACTTATGGCATCCCAATTAGAATTTCTTACCTTAGTGGCATAGCACAGCTTTCCCATCTAAAGGTCACTTTCTTTCTACTGTGAGAGAGTTGTAACTTTCTGAAGAAATTTCATGTCTAATATCAGATACCAAAGGTCACAGAAGAAAAGGATCTGGAGAGAATTGCCTGCTTTTCTGTAAGACAATACTTCAGACTGGTTTTTGCTTTCTCCCCAAAGATATCAGCTTTAGACTCCATTTTACAACAGCACTATTTTCAGCTTAAAGCCTATTGCATTATCATTAATAAGAAGAATTTCTTTAGGAGATTAGATAATTTAACATGGAATTCAGCAATATTGGTACTTTTAACCTCAATCCATCCCAAAGGTGATAAATGACTAATTGAGCTCAATACAGGCTCAATTGCAGTGTTTTGTGTCTGAAGTCTTTGTATTTCCAAGAGTCCTGCAGAGTGAGGCTGAATATATTCTGCTTTTGTCCTAGTCAGGCACTGGAAATTTCCCAGATACCAGTCATTACAGGGGAAAACACTGGAAAGTGTTGTAAGGGTTGTCAAATGACATGCTCCAAAAATAGGTAATTAGAAATACATCATGTCTGAGATCACCTTGCCCACATATCTTTTCTTATTGTAGAGCCTATTGCAGTGACTATACATGGTGGATTGTGCTCCCTTGGTGCCCATGGTGGATGGACAGATATTCAATGTTTTCTGTTTCCAGTGCAGCCTTCTGCAAATGAAACCTACTTTTCTGCTCACTATACAAAACCTTCCCAGAAAGCTATGTTTCTTGCCTGACTGTCCGCCAGATGAGCCCTACAGTCTTTGAACCCATCTCAAATGTTGCTCCAACAATCCCAAGCTGCTTTTCCTATTACAGCCTTCCTGCTGAACCCCGTAACACCTCTCTTCCTTCATACTGTGGTTGAGACAATGCAGCATCCTCTGACGTACAGCTTCCAGCTCTGCAGCCAGCCCTGTAGTGTGTCCCATCAGCCTCCCCGCAGGCTGATTCACACCTGGAGTCCCACTGTATTTGGGCATGACTTTGCACCACAGCAGCGCTACAAAGGGTGGAGGCTGTGTGATGCTGTTTCACGGTTAAGGCATAGAAAGGATAAGATCAAAAGGTAGCACTGATTTCAGCACGTCCTAGAAGCAAAGGAGGTGTGATGATTTGGGCATATTTAACAATTTAGAGCATGAAACAAACCCACGTGCATTGTCCATTGTCAGCCGCCGCAAATGTGAGAGCTCCAGCATCTCAAGTCAGACACTAAAACATAGGAAAAGAAATACAGTATCAGTGATCACTAATACTAGATTTGGTTTAAGCAGCATGTCAAAGATCTCTTTGATGATTGTAAGGACAGAAGTGGATCTTTCAGAACAATGATTAATTGCTTCAACCTTGTGATAAGCTTTTAATGTCTTGTTCTTCAACACCTACTTCCCCCTGTAACTGCTGATTTCTGCAGCAAATAAGGCTTCTTATCCCATGTCTTCCCACCTCTACCAAATCCACTTTCCCTCCCATCTCAACCCATTCATCCTAATTCCTGCTCCCTGAGTTTCTCCTTGTGCTGGTGCTCCTGCTCAGGCTGGTCCCTTTCTACAGTCCCACTCTCTGTCCCCAGATGCTGGCAGATCTCCCTCCTTCCCAGTGCCCCCACCTCATCTGCAGGGCCATCCCTCCCCTTTCCAGTTCTGCTCCAATTCCCCTTGCCAGCCCCCCACCCCCAAATTGGTTCTAGCTTTCCCTTCTTTTTCCTCCCCATCCCAGCTTTCTCACTCCATCCCTCTTCTCCATGCTTCAGGCAGGACCTGCAGCAATCACACCAGCCACTTCCCATGATAGAGGCAGCGTGGATGAGACTGTTTGTGGCACATTGGCCTAGGATGACACCCTTTGGTTAGCACAGACCACTGGTTTCATCATCGGAAAACCTGCAGTGGCTCCAAGGCAGGACAAAGGCAGCTACTCACTGCTGTTTAACACCTTAAGGGTCAAATTAAAGTAGCTAATGAACTCAAATAGTTACACATACATAGATACAATTTGTTTCCTGCTGTACACTGTGAGAACTCAAAGGCTACTTCAATAATAATAAATGTTGTCTGAAGTTTGACAAAATAGTAAAAATGTGTTGGAAACTGAGAACCTATCAGAAGCATAATTAAAAACATTCATTTTTAAGGTATGTCCATTAGTTGCTTTTTTCCTTATAGCTGTTCTAGTCAGAGATATTTTATCAATGATAAAGCAAGAACGGAATGCAGGAAAAATATGTAAGGTGATAAAACCATCAATACACAGAACTTAGTATTTCCAAGTTCTTGAAAAATCTGCTCAAAATTATGAACTAAAAATGGACATAACCAGGTGAACAAAGACCATTTTCATCCCTCACCAGATTGTCATCATCTATTCTTTTCACTTCCCTACATTTTGTATTACAAGTTATTCTCTTCTGACGAAGGAACTTTCTCTAAAAAAGGGTCATTAATCAAATGATGGGGAATTGTAAGAAGTTAAACCCACTTCAACTGTTTACTGTATGGACAATAATCAGTGCCTGTAGCCATTACAAAGCCTGTTGAAACACTTTGAATATATGAAGTATGCACTGAGTAACTGCACAGTGTTAGACCAGAACCTAATCTGCCCTCTGAAAGAAGTTGCGTTTGGTCTAAGAGGCCAGGAAACGACCAGAGATGAAGATGTATATGTTGATTCTTGATACCCCTCCAGTGGTTACACCTGGACAGGGACACAGCAAAACTCCTCAAGTCTGGGTATTCCTTTCCTAACACAGGACTGGGGCAGTATCACTGACAACACTACCACTGCCTTTGCAACTCTGGAGTCATACCTCTTGCTCACAGGAGCACATTGTGAGCAATAACTTGTCCTCATCTCTTTGGCCTGGAACACCAAAGACAGGTGGGTCTTACTTGGGAAGATTAGAGCTGCAGTTACACAAGCTTTGGTCCTCCACAGGTGCACTCAGGATAGTAAAAACAAGTCAGTTAATGGTACAAAGTCAATGAGCAAAAGTTAAAGTGCATTCAGCTCCTGTGCAGATGACCTCCTCTGGGAATAACATCATCCTCTAAAAAACATGCTGCAGTGAAAATGTAATACACATCTGAATGAATCTACTCACCTGAGGATTTAACACACTCTACACACTGTAATTTAGCTACATTAACATCACACATTGAGTTGAATCACTTTGTAGTAATTGACTATGTCCCATGTTTACGTGTTCATGGTATGCTCCATGTGTGCTACCTGTGAGCTCTGTCCCTTCCTCCAGTTATGTTTCTTTTGAAGGAAGGTCTTTAGAGTCAATGCCAGAACCAAATTTCAGCGTGTGCATCTACGCTGCCTACCAGTGAGTCTATACATCCCCATGACACTATGAAAGTACAGCCAATACCTGTGGTAATCCTGTTTCATACTGGTAATTCTGGGCAGCAGCTCAGAAAATGCCTTATGGTATTCAGCACACATTTTTCATATAGCACTTCCAAATGTAAGGACTGCATTTAAGGCTCTCTTTGGTGTGTGAGATAGCCGCAGTGCTGCGTACTGGCAGGTAGATCACAGACACCCACCTAGGCCATCCCACAACATCCAAAACCAGAAGCCCTATTGTCATACCATTATGATATCACCATTGCTATAGCTGACTAGTTCCACTGACAGGCAAGACTAATTACCTTATGTGCAGCCCTGTTATCTTCCGCCTATACATTCTTAGGGAATCAAACTAACATTTGTTATCACTAATAGCCTGCAGCCTGTGTCATAAGGTGGCCTGAGATCAGTCGATGGTAGCCTGGGATTCCTGGCACCATGCTCCTGTGTGAAATAAATGTGACCCCAAGAACCCCACCAAACATTCCCTAGTGGTCGGAAACAGTGCTTTCCCTTCATCACAGTCTGCATGCCATCTTTTGTAGCATTCACAGTGGCATAATTTCAACTAGCTGGACAAAACCAAGTTTCCTGTCTGACTTTTTTTTCTGGCATTTCCTTTAGACATGATCAGATTTATTTTTTTTTCCTGATGATCTATTGATCTAATGTACTGCAGTTTCATTGATATTCCATGTTAATCTCACTCCTGTCTGGCATCAGAGAAACTTCTGCTTGCTCATGCAGTGTAAATTAGCTTCAGCTCAATTAACCTCTTGACATATGTTTTTTTTCCAATTTCTCTTCAGACCTGCTAGTTTTCCTTCAGATGATCAGCACTCAGCTCCCTTGGTGAACACGTCTCTGCATTGCAATACTGTGCTGTTTCAGCAGTGGCTGCTACGACACAAGGGGAAAAGTCACTTTACGGTACAGCTTTCTGGGGAAGGCAGCTGGATGCCCTTGTGCATGGAAGCCCCTGGACTCTTATTCTAGAAACTGTGCACTAGCTCAGTGAAAACAGAAATTAGAGAATGGAAGAGCACAAGAGCTGGGAACCCTGAAATGAAGCTTGTGAACTTGCATTTCCATTTAATGCCTATGCCTGTAAAACAAGAATTTGCCCCTGTACTTTTGGGGTTAGGTGTGTGCAAGATGCAATATACTGAAGCAGTTTACCCTATTCATCTTCATTAGCTTCTTTTCTTTAAATTCACCCTAATTCAACAAGGGGAGCTCCATTCATTAAGGTCAAGAAGGCTATTACTGAATGTGAAGAACACACAGATTTCCAATGGTGAGCTCCTGCTTAATTTAATTCAGTGAATGACAACACCATGACATTGCTAAGATTAATGACTCAATAATTTTTGAGACAAGGCAAAACGTGAAGTAAATTGATTGCATTAATTTTTTGTCCCCTTGGAAACAGTGCTCTATACCGGCTCAGCACTGTCCTGGAGAGGATGCTTTGCTGAGACAGAGTAAAGCCCAGCTACCCCTTCTCCATTCAGCTCTTGCACTCTGACATCACTTTGAAGTAACTTTTAATGTAGTTTCCTAGTTGCAGAGATGTAGACTGACAATAATTGAGCTGAGATCTCAACAGACCAAATGATTAATGCAGAGGGCTTTTTGGAGTGGAAACTTCAGTTATTGTTAGATTATTCAAGGGAAATAGAGAAGGTGTCAGAGCATGGAATGGAGGACTGCAATGCCTACACATCTCACTCTTTCAAAACTATGAATAGATTTTAATTTCTGCTATCTTGTTAGTAACTCCTATTCACATACTAATCAGTTCTTGCATAAATGCAATCTCAGATGTAACATCTTGTTTAAAAAGCCATATGCAGACAATGAAGTAAGGCTGTTTTTTTCCTGCATGTGATATAAGTTGAGATGGCTTTTCACATAGTATCTGTGATAGTGTCTATCAAAGGTAAAATGTAGAGAGCAGTGTTTGGTATTTTTCAACATGATCTGCATTTTCTTTTGTAAGATAACACAAAAACCCCCAATGGTTATAAGCCTAGTGAGAAGAATTACATAGGCACAGTGGCTTGTTTGTCTGCAGGAGAGAGTGATAAAGACAAGTATTCCTGAGCCAGGATTTTGCTCTTTAAGGTATAGATTAAAAATGTTAGTGAAAGGATCTTGACGGAGAGGGAAGGGACAGGATAACTCATTTTATATGATATCATGGAGAGCCCAGAAACTAATCATAGATGTTTAGAAGATAGTTTTCCCAAGTAAGTTATGTGAAAACTGGTGTATTTGAGCTTGGGATGAGATAGCAAAACAGTTTTAGCTTTTGCCCTCTACCCTTGTCTTCCTTGGGTGGATGGGTATTAACAGGAGACAGCAGTGGGAACAGTCATCTCTGATGAAGAATCTCCATCTTGTGTCAATAAAGGGAAATTCTGATGCCTAATACAAGAAAAAAGAAATACAAGAAATGGATGAAACCATAAAGGATAATTAGCAGTAAATATAAGCTAAACAGTGGGATTTTTATTACTTTATCTGTTTGCATTCTATTGCATTATTGAAATCTTTTCCCCTTAAATTTTATCTAATGGATAAATTTATCCAGAATTAAGTGACACATGACAACAGGTTCCTCAGCCAAAGGTTTTTGACCTAAAGAGCAAGGGTCCTGGTATGGGTGTCCTACTTCTCAACACAGCCCTTTCAGGAAGAAAAGGCAGCTCAGGATCATGGAAGCCACGCTGATCCCCTCCAGGAACTGCTTTCTTGTAGTTCACCAGGGAAGAAGGACCTCTTGGGAAGTAGGAATTAAAGAAAACCTTCAGACGTGTATGAAGGGAGCACTCCTTAACTCTGTGAGTTACAGAGAAGGGGATAACAATAACATAACTGTGGCCATTTCTCCTTTCGTTCTCTGGGCTTCTCTGCTTTTAATCCTGGAGTAGATCCATGTGCTGTGCAATGGTGAAGAACAGACACTGTTGAACCAGAGCCTTAGAAGATGAGGACTGGAGGTCACAACAAAGCTCCCAGTTCCTCTGGCAAAGAAGGGTTCTAGACACAGGCATTTGGGTAATACTTCAGAAGGCACAGTAACAGGAAAAAAGGTCTGAACTCAGGCCTACTGCACTTTTGAAATTTCAGGCCTTTGAAATTTAATGCAAACCAATTGTTTATTCAACTAATATCTGGGGCCACCTGCAACCAAGTATTTCATCTTTCTTCTTTGCTTCTGACAGAAGAAAATTTCATCAGTGCAGACATCTAAATGAATTGCAATTATGGTTCTCCTGCAAGATTCCTTGTTTTGTAACAGTCAATATTAAAGAAAAAACCCAGCATTTTCAGTCTGGAAACAGGTAATTTTCTACCTCAATGGCTAAATGTGATCTCCTTGTTTTAGTGCTATATCATTTACTCTGCTGTCCAACTGCGAGTCCCCTCATCCAGACCTAAGTGCACAAGAGATGACATGTGCAAAGAAAACTGCTTCTTTCAATAATGTTGCAATGGCACAGGGAGTTTATGACCCTGAAAAGATGAAAGTTCATAGTCAAAGAACAGTGAATCATTACAAGTTTTGAAGGAAAAAGGGCAAGGAGAAGGTTTCCCTGAGCAATAAATAAACTCAAGAGGTTAAAATACCTTTCAGTACAAGCTGATGATCAGCACTCAGTACCTGAGTCTCCACTGCAGACCCAGAACATGAGAATTTCTAGAGCATTGTTCTCACATTCCTGGAATAAGGCTAATTGCACACTTAAATTTCCATGGATGCCTACTCCTTCCTTTGGGGTACTGTCATCTGTTCCGTCCCTTTTTCTGTCATGATGACCTACCTCAGAGTAGTGCTGGAGGCTCAAAAGTCTGCATGAAGTTTACAAGAACTCAAGTTAAAAATTGTCTCCGCAAATCAGAGCACAAGTGCCACAAGCCAAACATACAAAACCACTTTGAAAATGATGACCTTTGGGAAGATCATGTCATGTGTAGACTGCCATGAACTTGTCAATGTTTGATCAGGAATTCCATCTATCTGAAGGGGCTATTAGCAAAGGCTAATGAACTGCCTTGCTCTTGATCAGAGTGAAAAGCACTTAGCTGTAACCCATGGTCAGCAGAATTTGCTCCGGAAATGTTCTTTAGTCAGCCTGGGAGCAGATTTAAGGCATGGAAGGACCAGAGACCATAGGGAGGGAGTAGAGTCAACACTGGTCAAAGGGTGTCCATGCACATAATGATCTATAAAACCAATCTTATTGCTTCTCCTGCCACTGGGGAAATAGGCAGGATGAGGACAATGACAGTCCTTGTTAGAAGTGTTTCCCAAACAATAGTCACCTTCTCATGCACTCTTACTTTCTCTACCTAGCAGGAGCACCAGAAGCCAGCCTGGTTTCCCAGGGTGGTGTGACAGGTAGAGCAGACAGAAGGGAAACCAGTAAGGACCTGAATTAGTAGGCTGTGAATCACTTAGAGAGACAATTCCCTCCCACCTCCATCACAGCTAGTTCTATGACTTTCTTGCACCATCGTCTCCCTTCTCTTTCATCTTCCATGTTGAATTTAAGGACTTTGGTAAATGCTTGGTTGCCAAAGATGACCATTGCTAATGCATTCCTCTTTAAAATGGACTAAGTGGGCAGCACTTCAAGGAAGTCATATAGATATATAGGACTCTGGGCTTTATTGTGAGACAAAAGGGAGGAACCTCATCAGGGTTTAATTTTCCATCATTAATCAACAGAAGAAAAAATCCTTCAGCAGTGCTGACAATTACAGTTTTGGCTTCCTATTAGATTTATACCAGACGCAACTCAAGTAACAAGACAGTTATGGAAAAAACAATAATCACATAATCACAGAAAATGCTGAATTGAGAACCACAAGGATCACTGAATCCAACCCTTAGCCCTGCACAGGACCATCCCCAGGAGTCCCGCCATAAGCCTGAGGGTATTGTCCAAATGCTTCTTGAACTCTGGGAGGCTTGATGCTGTGACCAGTTTCCTGGGAAGCCTGTTGCAGTGCCCAACCACCCTCTTTCTAACATGCAACCTAAACCTGCACTGGCACAACTTCAGGCCATTCCCTCAGGTCCTGTCACTGGTTACCACAGAAGAGATCAGTGCTTGCCCCTCTTCTTCCCCTCTTGAGGAAGTTATAGACTGCAATGAGGCCTTCTCTCAGTTTCCTCTTCTCCAGGCTGAACAGACCAAGTGCTCTCAGCCACTCCTCATACGGCTTCCCATCGAGGCCTTTCATCATCTTCGTTGCCCTCCTTTGGATGCTCTCTAACAGTTTAATATCTTTGTTATATTGGGGTGCCCAAAACTGCACATAACATCCAAGGTGAGGCCACTCCAGTGCGGAGCAGAGAGGGACAACCCCCTCCCTTGACCAGCTGGTGATGCTTTGCCTGATGCCCCCCAGGACAGGCTTGGCCCTCCTGGCTGCCAGGGCACTGCTGACTCATATTCAACTTGCCATTGACCAGGATCCCCTTTCCATGGCACTGCTTTCCAGCATCTTGTGCCCCAGTCTGTATGTACATTCAGGGTTGCCCTATCCCAGGTGTGGAATCTGACACTTTCCTTTATTGGTTGGTGATTGCTCAGCCCTCTAATTTGTCGAGGTCTCTCTGCAGGGTTTCCCTACCAATGAGGGAGTCAACAGTTCCTCTCAATTTTGTGTCATCTGCAAACTTGCTCGGTATCCCTTCCAATCCTGTGTCCAAGTAATTTTTGAAGATGTTGAAGAGCACAGGACCCAGGATGGAGCCCTGTGGAACCCCTCTAGTGGCAGGTCACCAGTCTACTGTCACCCCATTCACTACTGCCCTTTGTACTCAACCCATGAATCAATTGCTCACCCACCACATGAGCTGTTTATCATTCCTTCTTATTTTGTAAGTGAGAAACCTGCAGTAGCTCAGGTCCTAATTAAATAATAATGATAGTGAAATGTGCAGGTAAAGGAGATATCTAGATAAATTGCCATTTTTTTTCATTCTGTGTTGCCACATGCTTTCACTGACTTCAGCTCAGTCATCAGCTACTTTAGGTAGGCCTTTTCCCTTCACTCTTCAACCTGTTCCTAAGGTGGCTCAGGTTTCTCCCTAGGGGCTGAATATGGACTACTGGTGGCCTCCTAGGAAGGACTCAATGAATTCCATCACAAGAAGGGGGTGGGAAGGGAGTGGGGGACAGGGAGGGGCACTTACAGAGATAGCCAAGTAACACTTCTCTTTTCAGTGCTGTCAACTCCTTTCCTGTCTTCCTACCCTCTCCACAGAAGCAGCAGCAGGTGACTCTGACAAGGGCGAAGGCCAGTCTTTTTGCTGCATGCTCACAGACAGCTACCACAGATAAACACTTATTGAGATGACACCCAGTCCTGGCCACACTCTGCCTTGTTTCATGGTGCAGGCTAAGGCGGAAGGGGATGACTGAGAGAGTTCAGCCAAAGTCCTTTATCCTTCTTTTAGATCTTTGCTAAAGGTGGTATCACCTGTTCAAAACATTGAACTTCATACCCTCTGAATGGTCCTGCACTTTTCAGGGCTTCTGAAGTATTGGAGCTGGTTTGAGAATTGTATGTCCCTGATTTTGATATGCCACAGCTCAGAATGATGGACAAGCCAGTGGAGGAAGCTTGCTGCATTCCTGTGGTACAAACCAACTACAAATGCACCTTAATCTGCTGTCTAAATTGGGTTGGCTTTTGATTTAAGTCACCACATAGAACAGCAGTATCAGGAAGTTTCGATGGATCTTGCCATATTGCTTATCCAGTAGGGAAAAACAGCACCTGTAGATTCCCTGGGTTGTAAGCACCATGAAATCAGTAGGAATCTATGACATAAATGCTGATTTATTACTTATTATTACCGACCTGTTTGAAGTCAGACATTGTTTTTAAATGTGCTGTCTTACAGTGATTGCACCAAGTGTGGGACTGAGCTTACCAGTAAGAAAAAGAAGTGGGTTTCAAGATGGTTTTATGAAGATTTCTGGCATCAGCTTTGTTCTTGACAATGTCTGCAGGACTCAGACTCATGAAGAGAATTTGTACAGCCACAAAAAAATTCTATTTTTATTTGTGATACTTCACATAAGTTTTTCCAAGCTCTTGAAACAATAGGCACAATATAATTGGCCTTTAAGGAATCTTTGGATACATTATAAATAACAAATGATGGGAACATTGGTAGTATATGGTGTCTTTCATCCAAATTAGACTATGTTCTGAAAACATTGGGCAAGTCCAATACAACTGTCATGAATTGCCCGGCTACAAAAATAATGTCAGTCCTGCAACCCAAGGGAAGCTTGGAGAGAAAGTTAGGAGAAGGTGCTTTCAAGAGCTGCACCCAGCAGCATTACGGACACACCCAGCAGAATGGGATACAATGGCTTATGCCACAACACATCTTTCAGCTGCGAAGTGAAGAGCAAAGGGCCAGCTCAGGATACAAGACCTGAAGCACATACTGGAGTGGGTGTTTCCTTGCCTGTGTTCAAGGAGACTGATGAGGAGCAATGTGTGTTGATGTGCGATGTGCGCATGTGTACAGCTCACTCAGCCATGACTAAACCACAGTCTGCTCTGAAGTGGTACACGGTTGCATCTAAACTTGATGAACATCTGTAAAAAAGTTTGTGATCAGTTCTTCATACAAATAAGTTGCAAGAAAATTGAAACATGCAAACTGTAATAATGTAGCTGGAACCAATCCAGGACACTCAAGGCAGCAACCTTTCATTACTGCTGTGAAGATTGACGTGGAAGCTAGACGTTTATAGCTTGTTCAAAAGACAGTGCCTCTGACAACCAGCTGTCCTCTGGCACTATTTTATTGCACCAAATGATAAGCAGGAAAAAAAGGCCAATTGTTGACCTATTTCTTGTGGCACCAACATTTGCTGTGTGTTATTCCAGGGACTGAAAAAGTCTCAAACTTGCCTCATTTGTAGTATTTAACTGTGCTTCAGTGCATGGTTAAAAGTTAGGCTGTGAGAAAATGCCTAACTATAAAATAAATTGTGCTACGAAATAAATCAAGTGAGGCTAGAGAATAATGGTAAATGGACAGGTAGCACAGAAATAATCATTTTACTACATTGAATTACAACATATCAAGGGAATTGTAATTGAGTCCAGTTTTATTAATGTAATACATTAACAGATTCAGAGGCAACAAAACACAAAACTCCCTCCTGAATCAGTTTAACCAGTGTGAATTTGTGGGTAGACCAGGCCTCAGTCAAAACAAAAGAGAAAATAATCCCCTTGTAATGCAGCATTTAACACCTAGCAGTCAGGTGATAATTGCTTCAGTCCAAGGGGATTAGCACATTGTAACCTCATTATAATGTAAAATGTAACTTCCCTATATGGGGTTGTCTACATAGAAAATTTACAGCGGCATAAAAAAAGGTATGAATTCAAACTGATTTAGTTTTACTACAATAATTCCTAGTGTGAATTTATTTATTCAGGAGAAGAATGTGTTTTGTTTGAGTGGCCTTTTTTCCTCTTTTTTTTTTCTTTGTTTTTTTTTCTCCTGCAGCTTAGTCAACTTCACTTTATATACTGTGTTTTTTCAGAGTTTGCCCAAAATGGGAGATCCTGAATGTCAGCCAAGTCCTTCATCACTTAATAATACCAGAGCATCCTAAACTAAGGAAGTATAAGGCTTGGGGGAGTCAGTTTTTATTAACTAGCAATTGTATGAAACACTAGAGAAACATGTATTCTTGTTTCAAAATGATTTCTGATCCCAGTGGGAAGTTTAATTGCTGGTACAGGATCAGATGCCTGGTATACTTTTGATATGAAGATAGAGGAAAAGAAGTAATTGCCAGTGGTTCAGTGTGAAGTCCCACCTCAAGACTTGGTGCTGGTGTTGGCTGCCAGGGTCCCCTTTATGGCCTGGGTTATCCAGAGCATGGCTGGAGCTGGGGCAGAGGAGCAAAATTCTCTAAGAGATATGCATGCTAATAACAGCCTCAGTAAACGCTAGCGCTAAGGAACAGATATACTAAAAATTCCATGCCAGTCTAGCTGCCCTAGTGCTCTGGGCCTGCTTTGCTTTATCCTGACTCCTTCAGGTCAAGACCCCAATGAAGGACTGTGTATCTGCCTCCTGGTACTGAAATGCTTTTACATAGACTAGTCCTGAGGAGAGTTTACAGATTATAGTTTACTCTTGAATATATTCCTGTTATGTATTACATCAAGCAAGTTTAGCAGCAAATAACAAAACCTCATTTTATCAAGTACCCTGAACCAACATTAACTAAGGCTCAAGTCCACTCTGAAAATGTCTTGTGCTATGTTGATTTTACAAGTGATCAAAGCAAGGAAAGGGGTTAAGTGAGCCTCGGCCCACAGCCACAATGAGTGAAAATGGGGGGGGTGCTGGTTGTGAGGGTTTTTTCCCAGATAATGGCAGAATCAAGAGTTTTATCACATCTTTCCATTTCTCCCTAAGGAGCAAGCCCTGGTAAGTTGTCACCTGCTGTTGTTTAATGCATAGCCAAGGTCACAACAAAGAGTAAAATATGAAAGTCTAATCTACTTTGCTAATGCAAAATAACTTCTTTCTGTATGTAACCTCACACAGGGTTCAGCCACTCAGACATAACAGGCTAAAGATTGCTTTCAGAGGTTTAATTCAATTTTGGTGAGCTTGCTGTGTTCTCCCAGAGAACAATGTGGGTTCCTCCCTGCCTTCCCTGAAAGGGATACATTGCAAAGCTCTCTAGGATGAGCTCTTTGATTTCAGATGCACTATTACACACATCAGTCAGCTCAGTTGCATCCTTCAAATTTGAATCACCTGGGGATTTGGCTGCCTTATAAACAGTGCATGTTACCACTAAGTAGGGATAAATACAGATATATACATATCAGAGATGCCTAAGGAAAATTCCTCTTCCATATGCTGTAAGCTTTTTCTTAGAAAATGGCCATATACACAAGGGCATATGTTTTTCTAAATAGGATTTCCATTATAGATAAAATTGTAATTGTCCATCCATGTTTTGCTCTAGACAAATAGTCTAAGATTCTTTGACCCATGTTGCACATGGGTGATCAGAAACGTTTGTTAATTGTTCTGTTAATTTCTCACCTCTTGCTACAGTCCATGAGTTAGATACTGAGGAACATTTGAAAATCTAACCTAGAGGCCTGTGTCTCCAGTCACTCTGAAGGTCTTGTGTCAAACACCCAATGTATAGTTCTTTGCACCTTTCTCTGAAAAATGTGTCATTGCTAGCACAAAATACTGGCAATCCAGACTAAATTTTCATCATGCTGTGTGTCCACTTCCCCTGCCCCATATATACCACTGATGCTAATGAATGTTTTTCTGGGATATGTGGGATCAAACATGGCATGAGCATCAAGGCTTGTGTTCCTTCCTGAGAAGTCAGGGTGACAAGGCAGAAATGACTGTAATGGTAGAAAAGTGGTGGCATAACTTGGTCAAAGTGCACTTCCTTACACTGAAAGTGTGGTTGAAAATGTCTCCTGATGTTTTGGTTCAAGATCTTACCAGGTGGCTTCATAGACAAACACCTTCCTTTATGGTGCCATTATTTTCAAGTACGTGGGATTGACAATTCTTTTCACAGAAATTGTTAGCATCATTAACAGGCCATAAAGAATCTGTAAAAAGAAACATGTTCAATTTAATTGGAAGTGCCTAATGGATGGGGCTATCTAGAAAAGGGTCTTTTGCCAGGAAATAAACACTTATCTCCCTACAGCAAGTGCAGTTAACGTTTTGCTAATTCTTTACAGGAGGCATTAATCATTGTTCCCCTAAATACCTAGAAGACATTGTTTCTTTTTAATTACTTTGAATCATCTTCACTACATTATTAAATTCAGCTTTAATAATTACAGTAATAATGGTAATAATACATAGCAGAGACATAGCATTTTACATCTTCATAGTGGCCTACAGCATTAACTAATGCATCCCAAAATATCCTGCGCTTGAATTAAATAGCTGCAGTACTGCAGGTAAATATTATTTCCTTAGTACCGTTTGTGGTATAACTAAAGATTACGCAAACATAATAGAGATCACATTCCTGTTTTATGTCTAAGACCAGACCCAGTTCCTATGATTTATCCCTATTCTTTTTACAGTCAGCAGTTGTTTAAGGTAACTTTCCCATCACATACCCATGTCAAAGAAAAGGGCTCTTTTGGGATAAAGTATGTTCAATGCTCTTTTAGAAAACTATAAACTGGAGACTGGGAGAGGAGATAGAGAGTTATTTTTACTCTTAGATTCCTTTGAGGGAGAGGTGTTCAGATACTAGTGTGACAAGAACCATACAAGTACATGGAATGAGAGTAAGAGAAGGAAAGTAGAGAATAATGTGGCTTGGCTATGCTACTGGCTAGAAGATGAAACTGAACCTTGAAATACAAAGTTTTACAGAAATATTTCTTTCCCACTATGGTCACTTTCAAGTTAAAGATATGAGTGGAACTGCTGACCCTGGCTTCGAACATTTCTGACAATAGCCATCACCACCAGCTAAGAATGACTCCTCTATAGCAAATGACTGGAGATAACCAGTACCAGTTGCTCTTCCTAAGCTGCCTGGTATGCTCAGATCACTTCCAGGCTCCATTCAGAGCTTGCTGGAAGTGGCCTGTCTCCAGGGGACTCTCTCAGAAATCAGCTGGGCAGCAATGTCTCACTCATACACCAACTGGGAAAGAGCCAGTCCTTGATGGAAAATGGTACAGGAGTCCCTGCATTCTGCCACAGCCAGGAGCCAGGGCACCCTCTTACTCTGCAGAGCTGCTAAGAAAAACTGCCAAGCCAGGCCCCTGCACAGCCACAGACAGAAACACATCCAGCACTGGAAACTCTGCAAGACACGCAGGTATATGCAGCCAGGGAAAGATCATTTCTTCTTGACTCTTGATTTGACTCTGGAGCAGATGTATTGGCTGCTACCAGTCCTTATGATGCAGACAAATAACTCTGAAATTACTAGCAGAATAGTGGGTATGAAGAGAGAGTCTCAAAGCTGCTTTTGCTTTTGGTTGTTTACAGAAGATGGAAATATCTAGAAAATTCAGGCAGCAAAGTCAGTTGTGCTTCTAATAAAGTTATGTATTTATCTGGGGGATTTTGGGGGGAATATCTGTGAGACTGTGAATATCATCAGTCGATTTGTCAAACTGTTGTCTAAAAAGCCCTGAAACTTTTTCCACAGTGAGGACGTTTCTCCTCAGGAGCTGTTTGTGACTCAGTGTTTCCATCAAGCAGGTTAATGTGCCTCTAAATTTCACCTGACAGAAAATGTATCACAGTGTCAGCTGCATTAGGGAATGACGAACACAGCCTGACGGTGGTACTGTAGAACACCTCGAGGTTGCTCTCAGCCAAGGACAGGTGGAGGAATTAACCTGCCTTGGTTCCAACAAAATAAAAGGTGGCCAGCTTGAGGACACACTAAAGCAAGTTCAGCCACTTGAAAAAGCCCTCATTAATCTCTCTGAAATGAACCTTCCAGGATCTTGGAGGTAGGGTGTGCTGAGGTGGAATCTGTGTGACCTGCTTATAAGCAGAAAACTTACTTATAAACAGTGCTTGGCCTCTGAACAACTTCAGCTGTTTTGAAATCACCTTCTGCCAGTCTATCAGCCATGGCAGGTGCAGCCTGCACAGCCACAAGGATCTTACTGTTCCCTGTGAATGGCTGTGATATGCTGAACTGGGACACAATCTGCAGTGTGGGGGTCCACGTGCCACAAAGGTGTCTCTTATGCTGCTGTTGACCAGGGGAGCTCCTAACAGCTTACCCTGCTTATGGGATCCAGCCTTGTAGCTGTTTGCTTCATGAATGTGCCAATTTACATGGGTTTAACTAGAGACATCCTGGTGTGCCTCTAGACTGTTACCGCCTCTAAGTGGGAATATCAATGCTTTAGCCTTAGCCACACTTACTTCAGCTGTTGTATTGAAAGAGACAAGTTCACTCCCCATACATATCCTAACTGGAATTAGGATCATATGCACCCCATGCAGATAACTGTCTTTATCTTTCTTGAACTGGTATTTCCAAGCTACCAGATTTATTGTTGTACGACACAATGCCATCTCCTGTACTGATGGTCTTGAGGGTGGCAGAGGAGCTGAGTCTTGGACCTGGAATGAACTGGGATGGAAAGAGGGGAGCATTCCAGCTCTCATCTTCTCTGGCTCTCTGGGAGTTGTTATGGTGCATTTTCTTTGAGCTAAGACTGATGCTGCTATCTTTCACTATGAGATTTCAATTCCCCTTCAGAGCTTGATTTACTTCTCCTGTTTTATTTAAATCCTGTTTTAAAAAGTCTGAAGAGTGAAAAAACATATGCTAAAGCAATTGCAATCAGCTCTCTTTTGTCTATCTATATATCTTTATCTATTCACTGATGCTTTTTTTGCATAAATCTCAAAGAAATGGATGGTGGATGCAGGGCAATGAAAGAATACCTCCAGCCAGACTCTTGTAAAAAAAAAATCACATCTAAGCAAACTGGTTTTGATCTAATGTTAAAGGTCTCAATAAAACAGAGCAGACAAATAGTCTGGGCAACCTGTCTGCACTGTGTTACTTCTTCCTCATCCCTCCTGCTGCAACATAGATGTCCAGCAGCTCAGCCTTTGGGGCACTTTCACAGATAAGCAGTTGCAGCAGCTACAGTGGGTAACCCACCAGCTTCAGTAAGATTTGTGGTGAGTCTATTCCGTGAGTAATCTGCAGAGTCTTTGAAATCTCTGTCTTTCTGGATTTCTTCAACATGCCTTCCTTTGCACTATAAACAAAGACAAGCACTGTAATAAAGATTTACTGAAACAATGGTATCCATCTGCTGCTACATCTCCACAAACCCACATTTGCTAGGTTGAGGTTAAGCAGTAGGCCAGACAAGATAGCCAATGAATCAATAAACAGAGCTGTAGCATTAAATAAAGCCAGTATGTGAGGGCAGTTAATGTTAAATAGGCTTATTTCTCAAAATCCCTGAAGCTCTCCCCAGAAGTCTGAGGGGTAATTCTGTCTAGCAATATTCCTCCTGACCCTACACCTGTCTTGGTACCCTGTCTTTTCTCTACCCCAAAGAGTCAGACAGGCTTAAAAATCCACAAAACAAAAGGTTGCAGTATTTTCAAACTCAGTTTGTTGATTTGTTTGGTTTTGGTTTTGTTTTCTTGGGTTTTTTATTTGTTTTTCTGTGAAAATCAGAAATGTGATTGCTGGGAAAAAAAAAAAAGAAACTAAAAAGTAGCCCTTAACTGTTCAGGTAACCTTTTGTTTCCACGGCTATACTCTCATTAAATCATGAGCTATCACAAGACTATGGATGAAAGATAAGAGCTGGCAACAATGAGATGTCACATCAAATCACAGCCAACAGAGAGTGGCTGGACAGAGTGGCTGCAAGCAAGTCCTCCGAAGACTCCCATCCTGAGGAGGTTCTGCTCATCATTCACAATGCTGTGTTGCATTCTGGGGATCTGCACCTCAGAAACACTGAGAAGGAAGTGCTGCAACCTTTGTCAGACCCCATGGCTCAAATTCACTTCTCACTGATCTCAGTGAGGATGCTATAGAGCAAGAGAAGCAACCTTCTCTTCCCACACACCACTGCATGCATGGTAAGCGTGAAATAAGTTTAGAGACACGCTCATCTGCCCAGAAAGGATGGGGAGGATGGAGCAGGCAAGCTCGCATATCTGTCACCCACAATGTTTTTGTCTGGTTGCTGAAGGACTACACTCCTTTTTAAGCAACATAACATAGCAACTAACAAACATTAAAAGTTTTTTTGAAAAAAATAAATGCACTGGTGCTTGGAGCATGTTTTAGTCTGCTGCTAACGAGGCCCTGAGAAAATGATGCCTATTTTCATACGTGTCTCAGGCAGGAGACTGAGCCATGGCTCCAAGGCAAGCATGCCACCAAGGTCACCACCTTCCCATCTGCATGTAGTACTCCACCCTGCTTACAGCCGTGGTGCTGACTGCTGCCTCTAACAGTGGATTTTTCCTCCTTGTGTCAGGACAGCTGTGTGTGGCTACTGAGTACTGCTCATCACACTGGATTTAAAACCCATGTTTCTGTGACGCCCTCCCTCTGAGCACTGAACAAAAGGAGTGTAGTGACGAGTCATAGACAAGTGCCTCCACAGCATCTTTGGAGGCTGTTGACCTGGCTGGATACAAGTTACCATGTATTACTGCCTCCTTAAAGACCCTGTCTCACAATTTCACACTTTGTTTTTTCTCAGGACATTAGTTTAACTCTCATTAGCATCCCACTGCCTTCCACTCCATATATCTTTACCACTGAGTCATGAGACCCTTTCATAGTAAGCTTTGCCTTTAGGACAGCAAAGTGTTAAACCTCTAATGTGCTCACAGACTGGCTGTGCCTTTCCATCCCTGAGGGGAGTCTTGCATTAATGTCCAGAACCCCCTCCCTTGGGCCACTCCAAAGGCCATTAAAGTCAGTGGTAAGGCATGCTGTAAACAGTGACAGGATCAAGTGGGCAACAGCTTTGTAATTGGAAGGACTTAAAAAATTCAGGATCAATTTGTCAGATGTGGCAACTCATTAACAGGCAACTGATTTTTGAGATGCTGCCAGCACAACCTGCAGAAAGCATCCCTATTTCCCAGTGTGCCAACAAGGATGAGGTGTGTTTGGCACTCCTGAAATGAGTCCCAGGAGCATCATAAGGGTTATCACCCAATGGCGTTTCAAGCTTAGAGTTTGTGGAATTCAGAGGTTGAACTCATTCTCAAAACTTTGTCTCCAAAATGTTGATGGAAATGCTTTACCATGTACAAGTCAGATCATTTTGTTGGAAACCCTCGCGGTTACCCCTGCTGCTTTACTGAGCACATATTGTTACTATTTTTAAGAAACAGTGTCTCACTAAGTTCTTTCCCTGGTCTAAGAATAGGAGGTTTTCAGGGAATTAGCTTTATTGCAGAGTCGCCTCAATGCAAAAATGCAACTGTCCCTGCTCAAGACAGAGGGCTTCCAAATTTGTTAAAAGAATATATGCACTTGAGAATTTTACTGTAATTTATTATGAGTGTGAAATAAAATAGGGGAATTTTTGTGGTTTGACTTGTATTTCTGCACTTATATATGGTAATTAAATGTAAAAAAGGCCAATTAAAACCAAACTTTGGCAAGAGATAAGTCAAAATATGTGCACTTGAATTTTTAGGGGCTTGAGGAGACATTCCTTAGACATTTGTTTTTTTGAAAAAGACTTAAAATATGACACTTCAAAAGCAGCTGCTTTGTGTGTTCACAAAGTGGTTTCCATATGCAGAGTTTGTCAGATATACAAATATGTATGTGCCCACATGACCATAACCATTGGTAATAGGTTAAATAATTATTTGCATAGTGCCTTCTCAAGACTGGTGGATCTCTGTTAGTGCTCATTTGATAAGGAGCAAGTACAGACAACAAACTATACCAGCAAGAAATGCCCCTACCTAGGGGAAAGTGCTAGGAAATGAGCTAGTGTTGGTGCCGTGAAAAAAGAACAAGCGATCTTACGCAGCTGTTAGGATTTTCTTACCTGTTTCTGTGAATGCAATTGTGTCTTGACCTGGCCACATAACTTTTTTGTATCTCATCTTCCTCACTTGCAGAGTGGGTATAATCATTTCTCTGAGAGCTGTCCAATATAACAAAGCAGAATGCACTAGGAGCACAGAAAATCATTCTGGGAAATGGTTGTTCATTGTTATACATAAAAATTGCCTGATTAGCTGGTGCTGTTGTGAAAGATAGGAAAACAAAGTGCTCAGATGGAGTGAGAACTCATCAAGTCTTTTTGTTATTGCGAAATACTGTTTTAAATAAACTGAAGGTTCAGATGTGCTATTGTGGGAATGGGTTGTGCCCACTCTGCTGTGCTTTGTTCCTGTCCTGTGGGTCTTTGCTCTCTCACTAGGCATCAGCCCCAGCTATGATCCATTCCCACTCCTGCCAGAAGGCTCTTTCCAGAGGGAGTCCCACACCTGTCTTGGGGATTACTCAGCTGCTGGGCCATAACTGTTCCTCCTGCTAGAAAAAAATGCAGCCTTTGAGACCAAAACCATCTGCTCTGAGCAAACCCCTGCAGGAAAGCCATGCAAGCGTGAGGTCTCATGGGGACTGGGAGCATTAGTGCAATATACAGTCATGACTCGAGACAATTAAGAAATCTGTTCACAGGAGAAGCAGTGATAAACACAGTGTTGTGTGCTACCTGGTGTTTATCATAGAGATTTTGAATTGAAAAGACAAATAAACATGCAGCCTCTGAGCCTCAGTCAGGAAGAAGGTACAGAGCTGTGTCTTGTTGGAGTAAGGTTCTGGTTTTGTCAGGGACGAAGAGGCTTGCCTTGCTTGTGCCAATGCATTTATGAAGTTTGCTGCTCCTTGTTGCTAGCTCCCTGCAGCTCCCTTCTCCTGCTTGGTAGCCTACCCAAATGTGAAGGTATTCTCAGTCTCCTTTTATCCTCAACTTACCTCCTGCTCCAAGCCCCATGTCTGAGCTATATGCATTCAAGTTTGCAATGCTTTCTGGCCTATGAGATGGTGGTGCCTGGATGCAGTCGTGAGCTGCTGTGCAGGATGTGGGTGTCAGGGTGCCCTCCCTCCCCCTGCCCCAGGGGCTCATGTCTCACTGCTTCAGTGGGAAACTACAGGGTGAGCTGGGTCCCTTTGCAAAAACTGAGCAGGTAGGCAGCAAAGTCTTCTCTCCAGAGACACGGGGAATTTGTGTCTGTGGAGGTGGTTTGCCTCCTTCTGCTGGTCATGGACAGATGTATAACTTTGTGTCCCTCATCGAGTTCTAGATCTGCATGACCCAAAATTGTTAAGTGTAATCCCTTCAGTGGCCCCAAATTATTGAGTCACACAAGTGTCATGATGCTGTTTCTCCTAAGGTGACAGAGGCCATGCCAACTCTAGGATGTGGCAGGCTGGTAGTCATGCCCTCCATCCCCACTTCTCCATTGTGTTTAGGACAAGCAGGGATCTGGTGGCACAGACACAGTGAACCAGCAGAAGCCAGCAGTGACAAACTTACGCCTTCCCATGCAGACCTGTCAGCAAGGTATACCCACTGTGGACTGGTCTGCAATAGGTGATGAGGGAATCAACAAGAGTGGTGCATTTCAGGGGGAAAAATGACAAATAACTAGATATCTGCACTAGAATCATGCCTACCAGATTTTTATCAAATATCAATATTGACATTAAAAAAATAAATTTTAATAAGCACCGTAGAACCTTCCAGTCACTAACTGCAGACCAGTAACCCTATGCATCTCCAAAATCTGTGTGTAAAGAGAAGAACAGGGAAAGGAAGAAAATAAAACATTCTTTGTAACATAAGACCCAGACATTCCAATAATTAAAAGAGGAATACAACCTGAATAGCCACAGACATTTACACTCAGATGAACACACTTATAATGGAGATAACAACAAAAACAACAAAATGCAATTGTCTCTAAGCAATTTTTGGCACATGTCTTCCTTGCATTAAAGCCCAGAAGATTTGATTGAGAATTTTTGTGGCAGTGCTTGCAAGTCACAGTAGTGAAGGGAGGATTTTTTCACTGAGTTCTCTGCCACTCTGGTGTTGAGCACCAAAGACCCACATTTTTTCCTGAACGTGTTCTTGGTTTGTTGGTTCTGGTGATCGTAGTGCTGCAGAAACAGTGCCTTTCCCAGATGGCATTCCAGAGGCTCCTTCTCTTCTGGCTGAGCCATCAAAGGTCCCTCAGGAAACAGGAACTGTCATAACCAACTGGGGGGAGCATTTGTCTTGCCCAGTTACCTGTATCAGGCAGATCTCTCCAAGGACTGTTTAGGAGGGATACAGCAGTAATCCCATGGAAGGCAATTGTAAACTTCTCTGCTTCACATTTTCTCTTAGTTTCTCTTTGAAAATTGTCACTGAAGGAGGCTTCCTACCTTCTTCAGAATTAAGTTTCTTTGTAACATTTACTTTTATCTTCTGGCAGAGTTTCAACAGGCTATGAACCCATTCTTTGGGAAAGC
Source organism: Campylorhamphus procurvoides (assembly GCA_013396655.1). NCBI lineage: Eukaryota > Metazoa > Chordata > Aves > Passeriformes > Dendrocolaptidae > Campylorhamphus > Campylorhamphus procurvoides. The sequence goes on along the minus strand of WBMV01007695.1, from coordinate 1,076,618 downwards.
ACTTTCATTTTTTCTTTGTACACATCAGTTCATCACTCATGTGGGACCAGATGCTGAACTAGGAGAAGGCAGTCTAAAGCTTGTCCAAACTAAAACCTTCTTTAAAAACTCAGCCTTTCAGGTCTTGTCAGCAACTCCAGCCATCACCAGAGCATATTGAAAAACAATTTGTGACATCTGCATTCTGCAATTTAAGTCCAGGTCTTGCCACAAACAGCTTAAACTAGAAGAGCATTAAAAGGTTAAAAGGACAGCTGCACAGAGCAAGCCCTCCCCGGGGATCCAATAATAGTTGATCTCGTGGTCCTGGAGGTAGAGAGAGGTTAAGAAACAATTGCAGACATACCACTGAGCAGGGCTGAAAAAGTCACTCTCACACTATGATCCTAACCAGGCAAAGAGGAAGCTGAATTTCGAGAAAGACCAGCACTTCATCTTAACTGAGCATTTTCACATTTCCTGAGCAACTTAATTGACTTTCCTTGTAAACTAGCACATGATGAAGACGGTGCAAGCTCATGAAGGGGAATACTGATAGCTGAGCTTCCATCTCCTCTCTGCAGAAAAAACACCACTGCCATTCAGGATTTGGCCCCAAATAGTCATGCAGAAAATGAGCGGCAGGAGGTACAGCTCCTGTACAGTGGTGGGGAGGAGCTCTCTTCCCATGGCCCTTCCTTCTTCCTCTACCAGGTGTTCTTCCCTTGATCCCTGCGTGCAGCCCTTTGGGTGTGGGGCCAGAGCTATACCTACCTATACCTATGTAGAACTCACCAGCCTTTTCCTCCCAAGTGATACACACTGCATGGAGCTCTGTGCCTTCCTCCAAGCCTCTCCTGCTGGCCTGTGCAGGTTCTCCATCCCATCCCTCCCATCTACCCCAGCATGTGCTCAGTCCCTGACAATCTACTGTCTCACCAGTGTTCCCTCCCTGGTGTAGAGTGGGGCACAGGGGGAAGGCAGGAATCTTTCCCTGCTGTACTGTGTCTGGCAGGGAAAAGGAAATGTTGCCTGATAGTGGGGTGGTGATGGGAATCTTCATGTCTTTAATTCCCTACACAGGGGCAAGGGAAATCAGGCACAGTTAGTTTTATTGTTTTCCTCATTCCTGTCATACTGCCACTGCTCAGCAGTTTAAATAGTTTGAGTGGTTTTCAAAGTAGATTTTATGGACTAGACTATGAACTTTATGTTTAACATTTAACAAAATGATGTCAATTTAAATTCTATTGCTATAGTTCTGAACAGAGATGTTCTATACTGTTTGAAATCAAAGCCAGTTCTTTTCTCTGGCATACAGGAACCAGAAAAGCAGGAAAGAAAACAATTCTGTCTTAAGTGTCCAAGCTACAAAAAGCCCACTCAACACTCATAAAATAAAATAAAGAAGCATAATCCATCAGAAAAAAAAATATTTGATTTTAAAAGCTGGTTTGTGTAATTTGTAATATGGGTAGATAATTTCCTTAACTATATGAGTGTAAGTTATATTACTTGCATCCATATAATTAAAACAATTGGATCCCTACAGTGTTACATGCAACCATGTTACATATACCATGTGGTTACATATAACCACGTGGTAAAAAACAGAAAACAAAACTAAAGGAGACCTGGCATGGGCTTGGAGTTTTCCTTCTGAGAGGTGAATTTTTATTCCCCCTGCAAAATCTGATTTCATGCCATGTGTGCTAAATCGTGTGCTAAAATCATCACTTGCTTACTAGCAGGTACATTTGGAAGATAAAACTAAAGAGCACAGGGTAGTGTTAATAAAAGAATTGTTCCTTGGTCACCAAGTACCTGCAGAGACCAGCAAGAAGATCCCTGCATGAGAACCAGCATGGCGTGCAGCACTGCTTCAGATTTCTTCTCTTTCCTGATATAATTTGTTCCACATGCTGTTTACCCACTGATTCTTCCAAACCACATCTTGGCTAGAAGGCAGGTGATGACAGGTCATTGAAAAAACAGAGGAATTTTACAGCTTGTCTTGGCTGTACCAAATATGCCCTTGTGCTTGGAACCAACCAAATGTTTTGTGCCATTAACAAATTGTGGCAAGTCCAGTGAGCCTTTCCTCCCTGGCAGGGGCTGGAAAGATGTACCAGTGCTATAAACAACAGAGAGTTATGGGATGACTTCGTGTATTGACACTCATAGCAGAGGAAACACGATATGGGCTGACTTTTCTGAAAGCAGATGCACAAGCTTATTTTGGTTTGGATGGGTGGCAGGGGACAGGGAGACATTGTTCTCTATGACCAGTATGTGTCATGTCTTCCTTTACTGCCTACCTGGGAGCTGTCCTTGAAGAACAATCATCCACAAATTCCTTGCTAAAGATACACTAGGAAGCAGGTTGGGTAGTTGATGAATATGGCAAGGTTTACCTAGTTCATTGTGTCAAAGCTTCACAGTCAGTAAAAGTAACATCACCATGAAAATGCATGAATTATAACTCATGCTGCACAAACCTTATCTTTAACATATAGACACGAGGAAAACTCCCTCCTTTGCAAGTTTCTTACTCTGGAACATGCAAAGGAAAGGAACCATATACCTCTGGCTCCACTGGGTCCCTTGGAGAGAAAAAGACCTATGCGCTTCCTTAGCAATTTATTCTCTGCTTCTCTGGCTACCACTGAGGGAAAGCTCAAGATTTCACATCTGGAATCTGAGCAGTAGAACTGAAAGGCCAAGAAAAGGCAGAGAAATGTGACAGCTAGAGGCTGTGTGGCTCCACTGCCCATGTCTTGTCCCAGCACGTACATATCCAGGAAGGGAAGTACAAGCAACAAGACTGAGCTCTTGCATGGGCTCAATGGCAGCTGAATAAATGTGCACGGATTTGCGTCAGTATGTTATTTTTGCTGCTGGACCCCGCTGAATTTATTTGACCTGGAAGTCACTGATCATCTCACCAGCTGGGAAGAGAACAGCAGCACATGGTATGATCTGTATAAAAATCTAAACTACAATGGCTGAGAGAAAGAGAGGAATTTGTTGAGGTATATTTATGTGTCTGTGTCAAAAGATCAAGTCTACAAAATCACTGAATTGTTATACCAGTATGATATGTCTCTGTAGCTAAAGATGAACAGAGACAGAGGTGAAAAAATGCCTGTTGTGCCACGCAGTTCATCTAATTCTTCTCCATGACAATGTATGTTCATCTTCTGCAACACATTTTCTAGTTTTTGGCTAGTTTTTCAATGTTTCAAGAAATGAAACTTCCCATGAAAAGTTACTTTACAGATGACATTGCAAAGATTCATGTTCTTTTATTTTTAAAAAAAAATTCAGTCAATATTTTCAACTTACTAATTTCACTTCAGTACTAATAGACATATCATTCTTAATCTCACTTAATGCCTGAATCTTTCAAAAATCAACAGATAGGCAGACCTTTATCAATATGGTTCTTTTAATTAGTCTTTTCAGCAATAGAATTATTTTACCCTGCCTGAATTCTACCAGTTTTTGCCTAGTAATACCATGCAAAGTTCCTTAGACCACAGCCGTCAGCTGCTCTGTGAGTTTGTTTCCCACGGCAAGTCAGTGTCTGATTGCCCCTTGATTGGCTAAAGAGTCTAGAATGCCTTAGATTTTATTGGAGTTTCTTAGGCTATCCTTTTAGGGAAAATTAAAATAACCCAGCACTACAATGGTGTTAGAATATGGCCTTTTATTGATATGAATATTCTACTCAGCTGTAGAGTCTTATGCAGTTATTTGACATGGACATTTCCCCTCGTGACTCAAAAGCTGGGTGTACGCTGGAGGTTGTGCAAAGGAGTGAGCTACCCCAATGCTGTATGCCCTTGTTACCTGAACTTAGCACAGCCTTAACTTCCAGACTTCGTCTTTCAGCTTATTTCTCCTGTAAAAATCAGCAGTGCACTGAAATCCAGATGCAGTCACCCAGAATCCAGCTGTGCTGCTTCTGGGATTATTAATTTAAAAAAAAAAGTTTCTAGCCTAAAACCTGGTATAATTTCTGCCGCCTTCAAGATTGCCTCCTTATTAGGTTATGATCGGCAGTTTGGAGTTGGCATATCAGCTTTTCCTTGTGTGTGCCAGCATTAAAGGGAAAGTACATGCTCCTGTCTCCAAATAAGAGACATTTTCCATATGTGCACTCTCGGATCTGTCCTGCCTAATGACTATACATTAAGATATTATGCAGGAAAGGTTGCAACATTTTGTAGCATATGTCTGCACAAGTGAGAAGCATGTCTCACACCTGCTTCTTGGCTTTGGGACATTATTTCTCATAACTCTCTTATTGTCTGGCTGGCTTGTGGTTCTGCAGGCTTCAAATGGCAAGACAAGGCAGCAAGTAGGCCTTTCCCTGCTTGGCATGGCAAGATGCATGAAAGCCTGTAGTTCCTTCCTTGGCACTGTGTTCATAGGGAGAGGGTAATGGTAAGAGGTAATGGCCAGCCCTCTTCAAAACAACATTGTCAAACCATTTCTAAAGGACTCTCACAATCATTTACACAAAAAGAATGCTTATGACTTCACATTCAAAATTCAGAACACTGGTCTGAAATAAAGACCCTTTTCCTTTAAATAACAGAAACAGTGCTGGAGCAGGATTACATCTGTCACAGATAAAAATGCTCTATTTATGCCTTATTGTAATCTATTTACTGGTTTATGGTTCTCGTGTCCTTCAGGGACTGTTGGAAACCCACACGGTGCTCCCAAGTGCAACATTTTGCATTCAGATCTCCAATTCTGTTGACAGATGTGTACAATCACATGTAGCAGTCAGACAACTCCCTCTTGACTCTGTATTGGAGGAAGAGCAAGAGGGTAAATTACTTCAGCTGAGGTCAGCATTGACTTATACTCAAAATAACTTCCACCAGATACACCTGTTTCAGCCAGAAGCATATGAATAGAAGGTGATCTTCAGCGAATTCCAGCCACTTCCCTATTTCACATCCCAATTTGGGGCTCTGCCATCACAGATGTAGACAGCACACATGTACTCAATTAAACAAAAAAGTCTGCAATCAACACGATAACTGAAAAAAAGTTGCCCTCGCTCTGCAAGTAGAATGTAATGGGTTAGTAAACATGTATTTCCCGCTTTATATATAAGTATTGAATGTGTAAATACAGCATGTTCCTGGATGCCTCAGGGAAAACATCATAAACTTACTAAGAACAATCCATTAAAAAAATAGGCTGATGAATGTATTAATGTTAAATTAAACAAAGGTTTCTGAGAAGATATCCCTTAAACAAGACTGTTTCCAATTTGTCTTTATTTCAATTGCTGGGGGTATCAGCTTCCTTCTTCCCAGCTATTCTATATCAAAAAATAGCTTCTTCTCTCATTCCTTATAATGGGACATTCCTAATAAAGCTAAGTGGCTCCAAGGAAATTCAATGAGTCATTGACCCTTATTCCTTGTTGCCTTGTGATCTGAGATCCACCTGTCCTCCTGGGCAGGAATCTCTTTTCTTTGACCTCCTTCCACCCAGCCTTAGGTTCAAGAGTTCCTGGCCTCAGAGTACCCTGCTCAAAATGGAACATCTGGAAACAAAATCATGTTTTTGTCAGTCTCAATTATCAATATTGTGTACTTGGCTAGTATATACCAAGCTCTTCACAACTGCATCTCAAATAAAGTCACCCAGGGTTTAAACAGAGCTTCTCAGAAGGGCTTAGGGAGCGAAAAGAGGACTCTGCTCTTGAAACAATCATCATTCTTGAAATGACCCTTAGTAGCATTAATCTGTTCTCCTTCATGTCCACTCAAACTGAAGTTTAAACTCTCAAGAACTGGAAGATTTTCCCTGAGTAACCACAAAGCTTCTTATTGCTGGAGGCCAAAGCTGAGGGGAAGTACCACCATGTTAACCTCAGGCAGCTTTGGTATTTTTGTCAGCTGTGTCCTCAGAAAATAATGGTATTAGCAGCTCTGACTTAAAATGCAGAGAGCTGCAACTCCCTCACAGCAGGCAAACAATCTGTGCAATTGGGCACAAATGCTGATAACACACCTCATTCCAATTAGGAAGCAACAAAACAAACTACACTAGCAAAAATTCCTGTGAGGATATTCCTTAAGGTTTCTTTGTGCTCTCATAAAACACAAACATTTTTACTATGCAATATCACCAAATTCAGCAGCTGCTGACAGGTATATTTAAGCACGTTTCTTCATGAAACTGCACAGAAAAGATTGCCTGATGCTTCTGCAGCTAAACCTGGGGGTCAGACCTGGAGGGACATGTTTGCACAGGAGAGAAACAAAGGGACATGCACAAACACAGAACTGCAGCCTGTCTGTGAAAAGGGAATTTGCTAGGGTAAGAAGAAACCTTTGTGTAGAAATTTTAATTTTCAGAAAGCTGCTTGAATGGAATGTACTTGAAAAACAGATGTGTTTTGAGAGAGGTCACAACAAACATCAAATACGGGTAATGTGGGTCTGAGATGATACCACCAGAAACATCCTGCCCTTGGTCCTCTTTGTCTGAACATGGAAGGCTGGTTTCTAACACTGCAGGAAGGCAAGAGGTATGCAGAAAACAAATTGTGCAGTTCATTTTTCATCTGTGTCTACACAGTTCTCTAGAAGATCTAATTACATTGTTTGACAGTCTTAGCTGTTTCTTACATTGTCAGAACTGCTTGACCCCCAAGTGAGCTTCCCTAGTGATGGTGCATCCTGGGAGTCTGTGATCTTCATCGTCTCCAAGGTCCAATTCATAAACCATTGGCAGCATGTCTGTGCACTGCACATGAAAAGCAATTGGATTTTAACATTGTTCTGAAGCAGTGAGGAAAGAATGAAGGGAATCAAGGAAGACTTAAGACTATGAATTACCAGACTCATAATGAAATGGTCAATGACTGTACTTGAGGCTAGTTTCTGATTTCTGGAAGGTCACTTATGAATGACATTGAGAGGTCTTGGAAGACTTGGAAAAAGTTTCTTAAGTTAATCCAGGGTTAAGGGAGTAAAACACATGATCAAACAAAAAGACCAAAGAGAAGAGTTTATAAGATGGCACAAATCCTGACGTCAGTGTTGGTAACATTGAAAAATATCTGTTTTTTTTAATGTGCAGGCATGGCTACTTTTTCCACATTGCTGGAAGGAGCAATTCACTGTCCACCTGGATGCCAAGGGCACTGCTAGAAGATGAACAGCTCTTTCTGGGGCCCGGGTCACCTGGCAAGACTAGGGTGGGAGCAGGAGAGGGACCATAGCACAGTGATCTGGCAAAACAATCTCACATACCCTTGATGCAGTCGACCTAGACACTTCCAGACAGAGATTTAGTGGTGAGCTAGGAAGAAGCAGTTTTCCTAGCAAAGGGTAGCAACACTGCCTCTGGGAGACTGGAGTTCAGTAGCAGGGAATAGAGTTCACCAAGAGCAGTTTTTAACAGCCACTTTGGCTGTGATCTTGACAGCCATTTCTGTCAAACTGGGCTGAATCATCTCCAGCACAGCTCCATCCAGGCAAAAGACATAAGATTTATAACAATCACTTGGAATGGCTTTGTAAGTGCTTTATAAATGACTTCTTTGATTTGCACATAACTTTCTTCAGTGCAGATACTGAACATCATAGAAGTGATGTAGTTGTCTGTGGATTGGATAAATATGAGCTAATCTTTCTGGTGGCAAAGGCCTTTCCTGCAGCTCACAGCAGGAATGGTCCCTTCAATTACAGTAATGATTCATGATTATGTTGAAAGTTGATTTCTCAGCATGCCTGTCTCTATGCCAAAAGCCTGCATAGGATGCCTGGACATAGCCCAGGTGGGGAAGGAAAACTATGGTTGGTCTGGCTAAGAGACCCAGCTAAGTCCAAAGAATTAGTGGCAAACCAGATGGCACAGTAAGGTAGTTCAGAACAAATACTTCTATTTAGATATGAGTGCGAGGCTTAGACACCTCTGCCATATTTGAATATTTGTCTCACAATATTAAAGAGAGGTGGATTGAGTGGGAACCATTCCATATCAGCATGATCTGCCATTGTGCACTCAGTGTGGCCATGCTTTTTTCTCACAGTAAGTAGCAGGCTCATAACCTTTAGCGGTGAAGCAAAAAGCACATGTATTTTCTGCAGGGTGTTTGACCTCCTAAAGAAGACTCCCTGGTAATTGTGGAGCCCTTAGATGTTCCAGATTTTTCAGGGATGGGGCTGAAGTTCTTTTCAAACATGGGTTTTATCACCAAGGTCACCTGAAAATCCACCACATACATATTCTGGACATTCAGGTGTTGCAGCTTGGGCTTTTCCATGTATGGACAGAGTATAGAATGAGGAAATAATTCCAGTTTATCTCAAGACCAATATTTATGGGGTGCAATGGTAACACAGAGGCCTACAAAGGTGTTACACAGCTGGTAAAAATTATTTTAATGGTTCCTCTCCCGAGAAATTCTTAAAGCTAATGAACAGGTAATAATGTGAAAACAGAAAAAGAAATAGGTTGTGTTAAGTGCTAGAAAGTGAAGAAGTGCCATGCTAAAGAAAAGATGGAAGGCAATCAGATACATGTCTGAGGTGTGAGATGTTACTGCTGAAAATCCCACTGGTCTTCACAGGTTTTATGAAAATGGGTTGTGCAAAGTGAACTACCAGAAATATATCGAAGGGCACAAACAAAGTCAAGGGCGTTAAGGAAAAATAAATAGGTTGTTTGATCTTCACCAAAGTGTCAGGAACAAGAGCAATCACTGGATGGAAGGTTCCAGGACAGCAACAGTACACAGGAGGGTGCACATCCAAAGCCTACAGCAAGTAGTGTTAGTCTGATGCAAAAGAGGGAAGAATCAAAATCTATAAAAGACTTTATTGAATAGGATGAAACAGATGCACCATCAGGAGTTAATAATAAAGGATTGTTGCAAACACATTTCATACTGTTGGGGATCTCCGCAATTTCCTTTGATTAGAAAAGAGCTTTTTGGTGGAGCAGTTTCAACAAAAATATTTAGATACTTGTGTGTGTATGCATATGTGCATGCCTCTGCATATTTGGACTGATGTGAATGAAATTCTTCAGGAAACAAATCATAGGTTTTTGAACTGGTCCACTTTTCAACAGTAGTGCTCATTTTACAGACTTTTGTTGCTTTTCAAGGATTCTCCCTGTACAAGCAGATAAACTGTAAGAGTTCTGCACTTTTGAATATATGTCTCACATAAGCTGTAAGGATTGTTTACATTCTATTGAAGATTTTTTTATGATTCTTTTTTGCTTTTACTGAGAATATTAAAAGAGAAGCATACAACAGTTGAAAACTGACTGTTTTGATTTTCACACTGATCTTTGTGCCTGGAAGGTGTGAGAGATAGGTTTGTTATGAAAGAAAAGAGGAAACACCTTGTGTATTGCCCTTGGAAACTTCCACTGATACACAGGCAGCTATTTCTAATTGCTTATGCTGCAATGGAAACGTGAGTCCTCCCTTTCTTTTTCATCTGAATATTGGCAAGTGAATGACATGACTGAAATATATCAGTAAGAGTCTTGCCATAACCATAGTAGTACAAGGACATGGGTAAGACAAGGCATTTGTTCAGAGCTGCCTTCACAAATAATTACCCCTCTTTTGTGCTGATGTCTTCCCCTTGCACAGCAAAGAGGCAATTGGGAGTGTGGGAACTGGATACTTCACTACTATCTGTAATGCACACTTTGCCCCACAGGCAGTCATTTATTAGACTCACTAGTATGGCTGGAAAATATTACACAAGGTTTCTAGTACATAGCACCTTTGCTAAATCTGAAATATAGCAGGTAACTTCAGAACTAGCAGCAAACCAGAGCTCAGAATTTGGTCCTTCCATGGACAGTGCTCTCTTATCATAGCATTGCTTTCAGTCACCTCCTCTAGCTGAAGTCAGTCAGTATGATACTGAAGCCTGAAACATTTGCTTGAAAGAGACTGTTTAAGGTAGGCATCTGGGAGAAGACAGGAACAATAAACAGACCAAATGCACTGCAAGGAGAGCAAGTAAAACTTACTTGGTGTGGACAGTGAGCTCAGCTATGGGTACAACACTGGGAAGGACAATGCAAAGAACAAAGTGTATAAGTACTTGTGCAGGCATTGCACATCATTCACTCTATATATGTTTTAAAGGGCATGCCCCTGCAGCAAATAAAATAATGCTACAGTGCCTATTACTGTGGGGTTGTTTCCTCAGGATGCTTCCCTTGATTAACAACAGGATCAGGATGGCTCAGCAGCCTACTGCTTTGCTTTTGTAAAAGCAAATGCCCAGACTCTCAGAATTATCAAGCCTTCCTCTTTCTTAACGGGTTCTGGGCCCCGTAGTTTCCCCCACACTTCCCCAATTAAAATGTTCCGGCCCTGGACGGGGGAAGCCGTGCACAGCTGCTCGCCTGGCTTTTCAGCCACTGTGATGGCTGGAGCTGCCGGCCAAAACCTTGGAAACAGATCTTTAATTTAGATTTTTGGCCAAGCTGTGACCTATTTTAAGCCTTTAAAAACACTCTGGATCTCGTGCAGCTCTCCTCCGCCTTTAAGTTAACCAGTGGCAGCAGCACAACTGAGCTTCCCAGCAGCAGCTCCGGGTAAAACAGGGAGAGCGAATCAGGATCCTGCCCATTGCTCTACTGTTTGCACAAAGAATAGATTAGCTTCAGGTTTTGTTCCAGGCTCTCCGCAAAGGCAGACCTTCTGCTGTTTTGTCAGTTTAATGGGAATTTAATGTATCTTTTTCTTCTCTCCAGATGTGTTAACAGATACACAGATCTGCATCTTTATAGCATATATTTGTTCAGATCCCTGAACAAATGTGCAAAGCAGATAACAGCGCAAAGAGCTTTTCTTTTGTTCCCTCCAGAACGTGTCACTGCCTGGCCCAACCCCCAGGGTGTTTCTGCTACCTACCCTGCTGCCCCAGAGGACCTCATGGCTGGCCTAGGAAGGCAGCACCAGGGAGCCAGCAGCCCCCGCCAGCAGCTGAGTCCTGGCAAAGGAGCAGGCTTTCTTTTCCAGAGTTCTCTGGGAAGTCCTGTTGTAGGGCATCATAACTCTGCTATCAGCACTCTGCCAGAAATCCCTGGCACCTTGCACAAGGTGTCCACAGCCCAGAGCTCTGCGTCTGGCAGGGAAAGAGGAGGCAGTGGGCAGGGGAACCACATGAGCTTGGCCATCACCTACGGTTCACGTCAAGTATTTCCCAGTCAGGAATATATTTAGCTGGGAAACAAGAAGGTTCTTATGAAATCAGAGCAGTAGAATTCTGTGGTGAACTTCTAAAAATAAGAAGATCAGAGGATGAGCTTACTTAAAGTGTAGTTTAGAAGGTGACTGGGCTTGCATGGTGTAGTGACTTGTGAGGAGTGGGACATGGGCAGCTGTTCTGTAGCAGCCTTTGGCTACTCCACACCTGAGCAAGCCAGCCTCCCTAGGGCAGATGGGGGGGCATCTCATCTTCCACCAGGAACAGGGATAGGTCAAGTCATGTTGCCACAGCATAACAGGGCTCCTCTGACAGAAGCAGTATCTTCAAAGAAGGAAAAGTACATTGACTCATCTTTTACACAGGGCAAGCAGAGACATTAAGGTTTAACTTTCTTCTATTGCCAGTGAGTGGGGCTATAGTTTATATCAGAGATGTAAGGAAGATGATCTGAACATGAACTGTGCTCCTCTTCCTGCCAGCACAAGCTTTAGGGATGAAACTTGCCTCAGTTCAAACAAGGTCTTGGTACTTAATTGTTCTGTTCCTTAGTTCCCTGCAAATGGAAATCCTGCCATGATGACTGTGTTGAAGACCTAATCAGATATGAAGCATCACTTCTTTGCTCTGGGTGGCACAACTAATTGGGTTCATTTAAGCAGAAAATGCACTGTTTTGTTTAATAGTCTACATCTGGTTTGAGGTATTAGATATCAGGCAAATTAAAATACATGCAGCATTGTTCATTTTCAGTTACTATTCCTCTCATTTGCTATTAAACATGGAGCATAGATCTATAGTTTGAATATAAAGGCACCTGGAGACTAATCCATAGCACTGGCCTGCATCTCTGCCATCAAGCACGGCTGTGGACTCTGAGGTATTGTTATACTCAGTGGCATGCTTTTCTCTGTGCACAATGATTGAATGAAGATCATAACCTAGTTTGCTGCAACAGTTTTATAAATCCCTCCTCAAACCTAACCCTTACTAAGATTGCATTCTTCTCAGTTGTGTCTTGATATTAGTATATTATGTCACCCATCACTACAGTGAAAATGACAACAGCCAATTTCTGTACACTGGAATGAGATAGGCTAGTTATAAGGTGTCCACGGTGATGCAGCATTTGCTGAACTGTTAACACATTTCTTTTCAGCTGACAGTGCTCACTGTAACTGGAAGTCTAACTGGAGTAAGAGACTTGCACAAATGTGCTCTCCTGTAAAATTTGATTTTGAAATCAATGGCTGTGCAGCCAGCTCAACTGATGTTCTGTTTGGGTTTTTTTGGGTTTTCTGGGATTTTGTTTTGTTTTTAATTAATGTTTTTCATTTAAATAGTCTACTGGTTTATCATAATTCATACAGAAAAAGAATTCAGGGGATGTGAGGGACACATTAGAGTTGCACAGCAGCACATAGAGCTCTGCAGATGAAGATAAGTAAAGCAGACATTTCATGATCCCTGACCTAGCAGCTCTCCATCTGTAATAAAAGCCTTTGAAGGGAGTCAAGACTTGTGTGCTTCAGGCAACATTGACTAGGATGAGATTTTAAAACAAAAATTTTGATGCAGCTTCTCACCACACCACAGCACTGCCTGAATGTTCAGGTAAGATTTCTGCTCAGTGACAGCCACTTGCCAAGTCCATCTCTGTGATCTGTTTCCCGTGTATCTGCTTCTGGCCTTTTTGGAGATTAGGTTAGAGGAGAGAAAATGTTGGATCCTCAAAGTGAACTTTAGGAGAAGGATGGAGGGTGAGTGAAGTGAACCAGAAACTAGGTACTGATAGTCAAGGGGAAGGAAAGAGAAAGGTGGTGTTGCAGGTTTGGAAGTCAGAGATGAAGTCATCAAGGGATATGTAACACAAACTGATAGCCAGCAATAAGTGAATATGGGGATTCAGATAACAGCAATTTTCAATTGAAATAAATATGCCATCCTTCCAAGAGGACAGCTATAATTAGGAAGTCATTTCACAAACAAACATACACAGAGATCAGGTCTTCAGGCTAAAAGAAATGAGAAGTGTGGTCGGTTCCCCTTGAGACAACCTCAGGATAAGGACCAGACTTGGAGGGAAACATCAGAAGTCAATGTGACTTGGCGCTGTCCATCGTCAAGGGAATGTGATATGTCAGACTCATTTCTAAAAGTCCTGTCTCAATTATCAAGGACTAAAGCACACACAGCTTTTGTGCAGACTGCACAGGATGGGGCATGGGCACACAGTGGCTTCCCAAACCTGTTCTTTGGCCTTGCCAAGGTCTGACCCCTCAAGTAAGAACCACTCCTCCATTTTTTTCCTCCAAGGCACAAATCTCTTCAGAAAGAGATGGGAAACAGGCCAAGGTTCAGTTGATCTTAATCTTTTCCCTTCTGCTTCCACCTTATGATTCAGGTCTCAGGAGAGGTGAAGCTCCAGTTTTCATCATGCAGCTATAGCCTGGTAATATGGCAGACAGTGCAGATACTGCACAGACAATGATCAGTAGTGGCACTATTCCTACGGTACCACAGAATAACTGTGTCTGGTCTTTACATCATTGGTCACTTACCTTTTGATCTTCATTCATTTTATAGGTTGGGTGATAAAGGATCAAAACAGAAGTTTCCTGGCACAAAGCTGTAAATGTCACCTTTGTGAAGCAGCAGTTACTTCCTTCTTGTGTGCAAGTTAGCTGCCAGTTTGCATACAAAAGGGAGGCACCACTTCTTTAAGGATATTAAATCCTAAAGTCAAAAGAGGATTTACTGTGGAGTTTAAGACAGCTCAGCTTTGTCAGCTGGCATTCTTCAGTTTAAAAATCAAATGAAAGACTGCTTGCTTGCTTGCTTGCTTTTTGGTTTTATGAGAAATGTGGTTTAAGAAATAAAAGTATAAAAACGTATTGCATCTGCAAAACAAGCCATAGTAAATAATATCTATTCATATTCTATGTAAATTCACGCCCTAGATTCGCAAACACTAGTTCAGAAACTTGTTGGCAGGAAATGCAATAGACAAATATACAGGCTGTTGGCAGAAAAAGCACTTCCATTATTCATTTGTCACTGGTACCCGGGACTGTGATGCTATTCAAGGTAATGTACTGTTGCAAAATAAATCTTTTATCACTACTCACTTCAGCAGCCAGGGCTTGTGATGTATAGAAGCACATACAGATACAAGGCCAAATGACAGCCATCTCTTGTTGGAACTGCTCTATTGCAACAGAGTTTCATTTAAATACTATGCACTGTTCTTTTAGAGGGTTTTATCGAGTTAATGGTCAGATGTGTCTGCTGATGTACATACTCTGATGTGTACAGTGCCTTATGTGCACAACATCTAATAAGGCACCTTTAGAGCAAAGACCTGTGGCAGTGTGTGCAGAAAAGTAGTAATGATGAGAGGCTGAAAGCACTAGAAAATGTGAAGGGACTTTGTGCTTCCCTGAAGTCTGGACCACAAGAGTGATAAGACCCAGAATAGAGAGAAGCAGCAAGATAAATTTTTAAAAAGGCTTTCTTCGTTAGACAGGGCTGATGCTAATGTAAATGAAAACTGTTTGTCTCTGAAGTGATGAAACAGCATACAATGTTGGTAATTTTGATCTGAACTCGAGAACACCTGATTTGAATCAAATGAAGTTTTTCATCAGTTTATGTGCTAGTATAGACTTGAAAATTGATGAGAAAGAAAAGCAAAACTCTTCAGCTGAAATTTTGAATAACAAAATCAATGAGAATATGTATGCACACTCACATTTAACTACAATATAGCAAAAAACAGAATAGTAACTTTGCCAGTGCTTAATATTCAGGTTTAAAAATTAACATTCAGAGTCCTTTGTTCTGCCTAGTTTTGGTGTGTGGAATCTGAAGCATAGCAAGGGGGACTACTTTATGGTGTACAAACTCAAGGAAACAGGAAAAACAAGGCAGAGAAAGATGGTTCCCACAGAGACTGATTCACTTTTTTTCTAATTAAGTGGTGATACAGGTGTTTCACCAGGCTAAAGGACTAAAATGAGAAGTACCTAATAGCCTAATAAAATATCTAAATGAGAAGCTTTCTAAAAGACTTTGGTGGAGATTTCATGCAATGATACAAAGTGAAGAGGGCATTTATTGCGTACTTTAGATCTAGTGCATAACACTGTGCAGACTTTCAAATGCAGTTGTATTCCTCTGGTGTCTCCTCCTCCAAACACAGAATAAGTGAATAAATTGTTGCAAAGAGCAAAAAAACTTCCTTTTTGAAAGGAAGTTTTCAGGAGGCTATGAATAACATTTGTGAGGCATGAGGCACACGGGGGGAGCCACTGCTCCCATTGTAATTATGGGACAGGAGGACTCTTCACAGAAGTAGAACCTGGCTCCAATAGACTTGGGGGCTGGTGGTGACAGGAGATGGGACTGTGCTTTGAGGAAGTGAAAGCAAGGCTGACTGCAGTGGAGCCAGCAGCACAGAGGGGAGGGGGCTTAAGCAGACAGCATGCTCAAGTAAAATGCAGGGTACTGTGCAAACAATGTTCAGGTGAGGGGGTGAGAGAGACCAAATGACAGAGCACCGATAGCACTGGGTTTCTAGAAAAGAGGGGTTAGGACACCTAACTCTGGCTGTGTGGTGCTGCTGTGTGGAAATGGCTCAAATGTGTGGCAATGCCATTGCCCCAGCATTGGGATCCCCCATAACCTGATGGCTCACAGTGGGACCACTGCCCTGGAGGAACACTGGGCCCTGCAGGGCTTTCACCTGCTTCCTTGCTGCTCCCTGAGGAACCACTAGGCTTTGCTGGTGTTGGACCACAGCTCTGTTTCTCTACCATGCCACCCGCTTGCACCATTTCCTGCAAATACCTCAGTAGAGCTGTGGTCCCCCAGCTGCTCTGCGTGAGTCCTCAAAGGGCTACAGAACCATGAACAGAGAGTGGCATAATGGTCAAGACCACCATCTGCAAAATAAAATTCCTTCTGTGAGGCCTGCTGCTTGAAGGTCAGCCTCACTGCTTCCTCCTCCCCTCCACCACCAGCACAATCCCAGGAGCTGTTCTCGTATGGATGGGCTCAGAGAGGTGACTTTAACAGCACCCCTCCTCTTCTGTGTTTGCTTGGCCAAGCCTGGTTTTATACAGAAGGTACAGAAAATGGCAATTAGATACACAGATGAGTTGGCTGGAGGCTAGGATATGCAGTGTAGCATGCTTAAGATAATTGTGTATGTAATTCTTGGAAACTCATTCCTCCAGGGTCTGATTAACAAGAAACTCCTTGCTTCTCAAAAGTTGATGAGGAATTGACAGAGATAGTGCAGCTTTAATCCAGATAAGGAAAATACTGTCTTTTAAATTAATGTTACAGTTCCTGCCATTTGCTGCAAAAACAGTAATGATAGTTAGAGTCCATTTAGTAACACTAAAACCCTTGTTTTTTCTTGACCAATATTTGTTTCAATATATAGATTCTTGTCCTTCAAAATCCTTTGAGCAATATCTAGGTCTCCATATCATCTGAAATCACTGTATTTATTGACCTTCTATGTTTTAATCTATTGTTCACTAAAGTATGTAGATATCACAATTCAATAGCAGAATCAGTCTCATGGAAAAAAATTTCTATCTCATCTTCTGATGGGTAAACCTAGATTGTCCACTTTGACTGAAGCTTTTAGTCCTGCTTGTTCTGTTGCATGTCTCTATGGAGTATAGACTTCTGCTTTTTGTGCAGTGTCGCCATTTCTTCTGAGATCCAAATGGTCTTCTTCCACCTTTGGTGACCAGGCCATGAGCAAAAGCTAAGGCACCTGCTTCAGTTTTGACCAGCACTGCTAAGTCTTTTCATGCAGGCAGCAGAAACACTGTCTATGCAGTGGGATGAATAACATTTTTGGTGGGTTAGATCACAGACTCTGTCAATAGCAGTCATGTGAGACATGGAATAATTCAGAGGAGAATTCCTGCATTTTAGCATCAGTATTCTAAAACAGAATGTCAAATTCCCACGGGGTCATACATTCCCAACCAGAGGTACAACACTATCAAGAGGTTAGCTTTCACTGGTCTAGTGCTGGTTGTTGTAGACATATGAGCTGAAAGGATGGTTACAGAAAACCAAAAGTAAACAACAAAATTTACGAGCAAGTGGGAAGTCTCTTAAACCAAACAATGCAACAACAGGAGATCCCACACTAAGGTTTTAAGGTTTGTTAGCATCTGTACAAACAAATCAACAATGTTACTCATCAGGGAGAACTACTGGGCTTCCTCAAGGCTTATGCATCATGTAGGCTTGGGTCATCTCAGAGTAAGCGATTGTCTGGAACAGGAGTAGGCTTGAGCACTTGCTTCTGTACCTCATGGCAATCAGAGTACCTAACAAATAGGCAGTCTGACAGCTGAAGAATTAATTCTTCTCTTCTCCTGACCTACAGAAAAGTTCTGGCATAGAGATGGATCTGCTCTCTTCTGCCAATGGCATCCAGGCTTGTATACGCAATTGTGTGGCTAGCAGGAAGTGCCAGGGAACTGAGCATTCTCCTGGCACTGGTGAGGCTGCACATCAAATCCTGTGTTCAGTTTTGGGCCCTGCACTATAAGAAAGACATTTTGATGCTGGAGCATGGCCAGAGAAGGGCAATGGAGTTGGTGAAAGGTCTGGAGCACAAGTGTTATGAGGAGTGGCTGAGGGAGCTGGTGTTGTTTGGGCTGGAGAAAAGGAGACTTGCGGGGGACTTTATCACTTGTTGCAACTACCTGAAAGGAGGCTGTAGCAAGGTGCCAGGTGGTCTCTTCTCCCAGGTAACAAGTGACAGGACAAGGGGAAATGGCCTCAAGCTGTACCAGTGGAGGTTTAAGTTGGATATGAATAAAACTTTCTTCATCAAAATGGTTGTTAAGCATTGGAAAGGGCTGCCTGGGAAAATGGTGTAGTCAGCATCCCTGAAGGTATTTAAAAGATGTGGCTCTGAGGGACATGATTTAGTGCTAGACTTGGCACTGGTAGAATAGTGGTTGGATTCAATGGTCTCAAAGGCCTTTTACAACTTATATGATTCTATGTTTCTATATTCTACCCACACAGTTCTTTCAGCTAACTTGTTTTGTCATTTTCGTGATGTCCTTTGTCTTTTCTGGTGGTTCTAATGACCACAGTCATGTCCTCTGAACATCAAAATATGCACCAGAATATATAACATCAAGAAGAACCTTCATATACTCACAAATTTTCTTTAGCTAGACCTGTATCTTAATATGAACCTAATATTTGATGGTCTTGGAAAGTCAGAAACCATCAGGTTTGAATAATTGCCACGGTTGTGTGCCCAAAGACTACAGCAACCATTCCTACTCTTTGGTCACCCTGGCTTCAAACCAGCATCCCTTGTTTGTTTTTATACCACTCCAGCAGTGCAAATGCAAAAAGCATTTCTGTGCTGTGTTTGTAAGAAGGACATAAATACACTGGGAACATCTTCAATGAGGAGAGAAAATGTGGGAGAGCATAGGCTTTCATGTGGCATCACAGTAATTAAGGGATAAATGGATGCAGAGAAAATGGTATTGTAGGAAGCTGAGCTCTTAGCATATGCAAGTCCCTGGGCTCATTGACAGCTTTCTATAATACAGCATTCCTATGTTACATGGTCAGGGGGTGCTGTAGGGAGCCATGAGGTGTTTGACTAGGCAGTACTGATGGCTATTAATCTCACAAAATGGTCTTGAGCGTGAAGAGTTTGTGTTCCACAGAACAGTGAAGGCAAGGCTGCCCACACAAAGTATAGAGATCACCAAGAGAGAGAAATGTGATACAGCCCTGTGCATGGACTGGGGTGTTGGTTACGTGTGAAAGGTTGGATGTGCAGCTGCTGCCTTTTACCCTGATTGTTCAAAGACTATTTCATCTTACTTACTCATCTTCAAATCAAATTTCTCATTCCCTTAAAATGTCAAGCCTCACCTTTTCTATCTCCATCCTGTTATAGGTGCATTTTTGGAGTGCATTCACAGAGCTGCTTTGCTAAAACTGAAATAATTTACTCATGTGGTTGGATTTTTACAAGGGCTTAAGCTCATTTGATAGGGTCTACCTCTGCCTGATGCATCCCTATGTCATTCCCATACATAGCAAAAGTCTGTAAGGCACCTACAGAAGCAAATATTCATCTCTCCACAAACTTCACTTCTGAGGCATTTTTGGTTCGTGGGTTTTTTGGTGTTTTGGGTTTTGTGTGTGTATCTGTGTGTGTCGTTTTTTGAGGGTTTTTTCTGTTTTTTAGGGGTTTTTTTTGAATCTGTGTCCTTGTTTCTTACTTTGACAACTGTTTAGTCAGGTAGTTTAGCCTAAAACACAGAGTCTCAAAATGGTTCCTTAGGCAGCTCACAATTAATTGCAATCCATCTGCCCCAAACTTCTTCATGGTAAGAAATGACCATGCGCTGGTTTTTTATCTTAAATAAAAAAACCCACACAGATGTTAGTTTAACATGAGAAAGAAAGTCTGATTAACATCTTATAATGCAAACAATCCCATCACTTAATTTGCTGTTTGCTGATATACACATCAGTAACCTGATGGGTAATATCAGAAAGATATTTGTAATCTGAGAAATTCAGAATTCGCATTAAATTAAAAAGAAAAATAACAGAAAATACGTAGAAACTCACAGGGCTTTCACAGAAAAAGAATGTGGAGAATTTCAGAAATACAGAAATAGCTTAGACTATCCAGTACAAGAAGTGTAGCTGGTTCTGCCCAAAATTGAAAATTCTTTGTACTAAACTGCAGAGCAGCTGTACGTATTTCTAACTATGTGTGTTGTGCAGAGAACAGCATTGCTAAATAGTTCAAGATTTTCTCACATACAGGAGTCTTGGGTAATTGCATATTTCCATTAATTTTGGCAAATGTTTTTCTTTCCATTAAACAGGTGTATAAAAGCCTGCTCTTTCATTCATATTCCGTACTTACGGTGCATAGAAGCTAGTGGATTTTCCACTTGGCTTGGTGAGTTTTCAAAGCAGCTCATCAGTAAGATAGGAATTAAAAATTCACAATACATTAATTGCTCATAGATTTAAAAATGGCATTACTGTTGATGTAAGGGAAATGCTATACACACAACCTATGTCTTATATTTGGAACAGATAAACCTGAATCAACCCACATGTGTACACACAGAGAAATCTCTGCTGCTGCAAATTCAAACAAAAATTGCTTCTGTGTGCAGTTTCACTTCTCTGTGCCACTGGGAGTACGAGGCCTAAGCATCACTGGGGGCTGTCAGTCACTGAAACCTATCCCCTAGGGACCATAATTACCCAAACCCAACCATTCAACAAAGGGCACTAGCAGCAAAGGCTTCTGAATAATGGCATCTTCCTAATTACCTAAGGGTTTCTGTCTTCAAGAGAGAGACTGATCAATTCTCTTCTCAGAACTCCAGAGCTAAAGTTCATGCCATGCTAAGGGAACAGCTTGGTAAATCTGATTGCATTTGCTTTCCTTGAATATCTGCAGTGACAAAAGCTGTTCCTCATCCTAGTGATTCTGCTGGAGAATAGCAAAGACCCAGATGGATGACGCTACATATACATAAGCATCCAAACATCAGATGTTCTTTCAAAATGTATCTATAAAGCACCTGAGCAGATTCTGATCTGCAGATTCAGATGAAAATCACATGACAATAAGCTTTTCTGTGAAATCTGTGAAATGCCTGCTCTTTAACAGGCCAGAAGTCTCCCATGAACCAACTTGACTGCTGTGCAAAAATACAGTCCCTGTTTGAATCCTACGGTATCCCTGACCTTTGGGAGCGCCTGCAGAGGACCACCACATGTTTCATTAGCCTGTGACTGGAAATGGGTTCCTTTGTCAGAAATACGTGGTCTGTTATTTCCGGAGTTTGTTCCCTTTTCCTTTTTGCTATAAAAAGAAAGAACAGAAGGCCCTGAAATACTTTTTCTGTACCAATGTTCTTTAATATTTTCAGCTCACATTCCCCTTTCCTTTCTGTATGTGTTCAACTCTTACTGTGCTCCTGGCATCTGTTGTCTGCTCTAGCCTGCCCTGGTGCTCTGTACCCCAGCATCTAGCCTATCCCTTCAGAGCTGACATGTATCCTGTCTTCTTCCCCACGAAGAAAACCTATAATCCCCATTCTGCAGCAAAGGGAGCTCTGTTTCATTCTCTTTTCTCCTCAACCCAGCTAAGCTGCCTGGCAGGCTCTTGACTGCCTGCCCCTGCCTGGGCAGCCCTGCTCTTTCCAGCTCTGGCCACCAGCCCCTATGGCTCCTGCTGTCAGGGGTCCAGATGAAATGTCTGTATTCACTGAAGTGCAGCTCCCTATGGCTTGTGTACCCAGCCCTGCCTGTGCAACAGATGCAGCCCCTGTAGGGGGGAGAGGGGACGGGCACATCGAGGAGGCAGCACCATGCCCACAGCCACAGGTAGTGCCACAACCACAGGGCAGCCTCAGCTCATGGTCATTCTGTCCACCCCTCCTCCCACCTCTATCCATCCACTCTCACTACCCATACCCTGTCCTTGAGGCTCAAGGCAAATACCTTGTTCTTCATTGTGCTGCCTAGGAAGCAAAAACACCTGGGGCAGAGAGAGATGAGATACAAGATTTGGCAGAGGCTCCAGGGTCCCCTTTCCTCCCCAGCCCTAAGATCTGTCCTCGGCTTCAGCACTGTGCCTCTCCCCTTTGTGCAAACCATTCTTACTGGCTGAGTGATCCCTAGTCAGAAATGCATCCCTACCTTCATGCCATTATTTGTTTGTTATTCAAAGCATGTCAGCTTTGAAATTTTTATTCAAAGCATTCATGCTTCTGCAGTTTGCCCGGGCAAGTGAAGCCATAGAAGCAGGCCCAAACATATCAGTCTCAATGCTGAGAGAGTTGTACTCTTTAAAGGAGGCTTATGCAGTGATAGATTTCAAGAATGAAACATAATTAACATTCACTGGGTGCATTTATGTCAGTGTGCAGCTCCAGATATATAGGTTGATGCTCAGTGAATGCATATGACTCTCTGGTTACTAAACAGATGTTCAGTTGCTTCAACTCTTGATGAGTTAAAGGCAACTTTAATGGCAACCATAGGTTGGCCTTGCTCATGAGAATGAGTCACACGCAATTTTTCAGCTGAAGGAATGGGATTTGATTCTGTTTCAGCAGAAAGATAGAAAAGCTCTCATTGTCTTCCTTTGAGCCGGATAAAAAGAAGAAAGGAAAAAAAGAATAAAGAGATTTTCCGTGGCACGACTAATCACAGCAAAAAGATTTGTTTCTGATAAGTTTTGTAAGTTTCATGAAACTAAAAGGTATATGAGTTTGATTCAAACTTTTGTAAAACATTGGCTTAAAGGAAAACACACATCATTTCAACTGAAAAGAAGAAGTTTCAGGCTTTTATGGGAAGAAGAAATAAGGGGTTTAAAATGGAAGTCCCAGAGCAACCTCAGCTAATGTTTTCTGCACCAAGGCATGATAGAAAGACAAAAAGCTTGTGTTCCATATACACCAAAAGCACATTTTTAACAAGCTGTTCTTTATTGTACTGAATCACACTGTTTATGTTTTCCCCCTCTACAAACAATTTGTGTGCTTTGGACAGAGAAGGGAGGAACAAAGAAACTTACAAAAAAAGGCAAAACAAAGCAACTTATAAATGAACTCAGATTCACTCAACTGTGATAATCAACACATGCTGTACTTCAAAACTGTTAGAAAGGACAACAGAACGACTTCATTAGACAGGCTGTTGTATAAAAACCAGACCAACTGAGGCAAAATACCTTGTGAAACCATAGAAAATATCTATCAGACATTAGAGCTTGATTCCCTTCCCTGTAGTATATCCTATTGAGAGTGGACAAAATGTGACATCTGGGTTGGAACCACTGAAGTCTGTCAGTGAGGTAGTCCATTTCATCTTACATCCTTCTCAACATCCCTTTCCCCAGGCATGTTCTCTCTTCATTCTCACTACGCTGCTTAATTGGTGTTTTTGATGCAACACTGCAGACTCTGATGGTTTTCTCAAGACAACCATTGTTTTGGGTGCCCATGAGAAAGGCAAAGCACATTAAATCCCACAGATGTCATCCTGAACCACTGTTGCCACATATTCCCTATGCAAAGAGGAAATTTTCCCTAGTAAAGAAAAGAAGAGCAGTAAACTTGAAAACTTACTGAAGCCAACGATCTGCAAAGAGCAGAGATGGCAGAATAACGTGAGTGATTCTGCCTGGTGCTCCTGTGGATATCTTGCTCTCCTTTGATTATTACTCATTTGCCAGGCCTTTCTGCAGGCACAGTACCTTGAGAAGACATGGAGTAACTGAGTCTGTTGTGATTTTGCACCAGCCACTAATTACAGAGATGCAGAACCACAGGATATTTTTAATGTTCCTCTGGCCTGCTTTAATTATCTTGTAGAACTCACTCACATGAAGGGGGATTTTTTCCTCTAGTCACAGAGCTTGTTGCATGTATGCATGGAGGCCAGAAAAAACCCAAAGAGCTTATAGACAAAAATGCAATAAAGCATGAGATGGGCTCCATCTCTGCATTGTTCCTTTCCCTGCACTAGCTAACACAAAGGCAGAAGAAACACCTGTGTTCCAATGCTTTAATAAACAACAGCTTGCAAATAATGTGTCAATGGTAGCTATCCATAAATTTGGAAAATACAAAGCAATAATGAGCAAGAGCCATATGTTTTCCTGTGTGACAAGTGAAAAGGTGTGAATGGAGCCATGACCTGCAGAAAACTGATTAATACAATGAGTGATGCAAATTTTTGCATGGAACCCAGGGATACTGCTCTGCTAATCAGCCACAGAGGGGAACTGCTGTTCACAGCTGCTATCAGATAGCAAATCTTACTAGGAAAACTGCTTGATTTTTATACATGTTATTTTAACTAGACTGATACCTTTAGGGTAGCTTGTACTTTGAAAGCAGCTGCATTACACTGAATATGTGAGGCAAACCCTGCTACGTGGATATAAGGTATCAGTCAGGTGTAGCCTTACTAAAAGCTGCGTGCAGGTCTGCTACACTGCTGTGCTGGTGCAGTGTAGAAATCAGTTTAGAACTGGTTTAAGAACAGAATGTCAGAATCTGCTTGTGAGGGCAAGGGACACAGCAGATGGATCTATGGAGCTGACCATGCATGGAGTTATGAGGGTGGAAACAAAAGCTGGGGGTTCTTGAAAGGTTTTGGCTGGCATGCCTGGCAGCTTTTGGGCTCTGGGCAGCCTTTTCCAGAGCATGATGGTTGGAAACATGCTGGCAGCACAGTGTACTGCTTGGTCAGCACTCCATGCTGGAGATGTTCCATCCTTGTCACAGTCAGCTGTGGCAGACCCTAATCTTAACCCAGGACTTGGCCACCATGAGCCATGCAGGTCAGCTGCACACCAGGTTCATTGAGTAGGTTTTCATACCAGTGTGCAGTGGGGAAAAGCTACAGGTACACTTTGTGACAGTGATCAGGCAGCACAAAGTGGGGTCTGGTTGTCCAGCAACACATGTTCAAATACAGCCTTTCCTTTGCATACATATTTCATCTTCTTTACATTGCATAATGTGTTCTTCTTGGTCAAAATCTTCTATCACACACCTACTGTACATTGGTTTAATTAGCTAAATATCCATACGTTTAGCACATATGAAGGTTACAATCATTAGTAATACTTTCACATTCGGTTATTGACATATCACTATGTATTTGGATATTGCCTCATCCACTCAGTTTTCTTCACATAGTGCTTTCAGTATCTTGTCCAGACCTCAGCTGAGGAAAGTGGTAATTTTTCTGCTTGTTGGTGCAGTTGTGTTTTCAGGCTTCCTGATACTGCCCTTATACAACTGCAAGAGTTAATGTCTCATTTTTCAGGTCTCATTAGCAGTCCTTTCACCAGCTGGGGTGACTATCTAAGTCACTTGCAGCACTTCAAGACACAGTTGCTTGTGCAATGGTTAAAGACAGCATGGGAGGACAGGGCACTACTGCTTCACAAGCAATTTGAGAATCAGAAATATGCCTTCTATATGAACAAATCACCTTGTAAATGGCACTGGCAGTTGATGCGGAAGGAAGGGTCATAAGAAACAGAATTGTTCAAGATGGACACTGAAAACTGATGAAATTCAAAGCTGCTGTATATTTCTCTCATGTCATTTGCACCCAAAAAGCAGAAAGGAGGAAATTCACTGAACATTGCCAGAAAAGAGAAGTTGGAAATACCTCAACAGTTCCTAAACATGATGATAGACCTGTTTTGGAGGCACGATTAAGAGTAGAATTAAAAAAAAAAAAAAAGGCCCAGAGAGTGTTGCTATCTTGTCTGTGTAGTACTGACTTTTAGGAGTAATTGACCTTTAGAATTATTGACGTCAAACCTCTTCCTGACATTTGGGTACTCTCCCATTTCCCATCCACAGAAAATGCTGGTATATACATTTCAGTCACTGGTAGGAAATGCAAGTGTACACCAGCCCCTTGTCAGCCTGCCCTCAGGACTGAGTCTGCTGCGTGTGTCAGGCAGGCTAAGCATAACAGATGGGACTGGTGGATGGATACTTGCCAGCAAGAGAAATCAAACTGGAAGCTGTGTTCTTGTGTCTGGATGAAATATCTAAACAGGCGGAACAACTTATGAACTTGGGTAATTGACAGACAACCTGCATCTCTCAGGTAGCAACTCCTTCAAGCCCGTCTCAGGTAGATTGGGCTGTGACTGGAGAATGTGTGTGCGAACACGTGGATTGGATCCTAGGCTTGATGAAAACTTAGGGTCTTGGGGCTAAACACAAATTCAGTTCTTTAAAATGTATATTTTTCCCCTTTTGTTCTAGTCTCACCTGCTCTTTCTCATCTACTCTGCATTCTGTTTTCCATTTGTCTTACCCATGCTTATTTAACCTACACACAGAGAGAGAAATAAAATCAAGCAGTCTGAGATTACTATGTTGCATGAATGTTCCATGCATTAGATGTTTTTCTCAACACTTTCTCTGGCTATTGAGCAGTAACTTCCATGATTCAGTGGTAGTCAGCTAATCTTGTACAAGGATTCATCCATGGCTGGTCTTCAGACACTACCACATTAACATGAATAACAGTAATGTTGATACATCCTGCACAGTGTCACACAAGTAGCTTCTCCCTGACCTATAACAAATCAATGAATCAGACTTACTCTAAAGGTCCCTTGGGCTCAGCATGTTCATGAAGCAAAGTTTGTTCCCTGAGCTCTCTGGGACTCACACACCTCAGAACCATCTGCATCCAGGACTTTAAAAACATTATTTCATCCATAGAAAATAGAAAAGATGGAAAATAAGGCTGTATTTAAGTATGTTTTGGCAAGTTTTGTGTTCTTGGAAATGTGAATTGGGGAGGCTCTGTTTGTCTTTTCTACCATTTGTTCCTGCTCTGCTGTGGTTCTGGTGACTGTCCCAAAGGAGACAGAAATCCCTGTTTCCAAGGCAGAACACTTGCAAAAAGAAATTCTTTTCAGATGGGGTAAACCTCCCCTCCTTCTTACTGTGCAGAAGGGCGGTGCATGCCCTCTGGTCCCCATGCTCCCAGGCTGTAGTGGAGGGGAGGTGGGAAGGGGGTTCCTGGGTGACTCATAATGTACAGAGGGGTGGCAGTGCTGTGTTCCTCTAAACAGAGACTTGCCCATGCACTGGGTAAGTGAGTTTGCCTAGGTGTTATTTGTCCACAGCCAAGAGAGGTGGAGATCATTCCAGCTGGGAGAAAGGAAGGCAGAGAGTCTCATAGCCCCTTCTCACCAGAAGGCAGGTCACTCTGCCATTGAACTTCATAGCTGTACATACCATTTGGGAGCCTGAATCCATATGTGAGGCAGAAACACCCTCAGATACAGGAGGTGAAAGGCAATGCTGGATGGATAGCTCAAAGCAATTAAATTATGGGTCTTGAGATACATGTTTCCCTGTAGGGCAAGGCTGTTGTTGGTAAGTGAGAATTAAATGGTTTTTTCTGATCCCCTCAGGGTGACAATACCTGTCAGATGTATCCATAACTTGCCTTCAAATCTCTCTCACACCCTTCAGCTTTTGAAAGTAATAGTTATCTTCAGCACCTCTGGACCTCAATACTGTCATTGAGCTGGCAGGGAACTGAAGCTGCCACCAACTCCTGTAAGGATGTGATGGAGGAAACAGAAGGAAAATAAAGAGGAAAAAAAATAGAGTAGGAGGGGGCCCAGATAAAGTTTGTTTTCTAAGATGTCCACTGCATGGTCTTCCTGGATAAATTGCTCTACAGAGGTAAACAAGCACAAAGTACAAAAAAAGAAAGGTTGAAGCCTTATTCTGTGACAGCAAAACTGAATCTCCAAAAAAGAGACAGAAAAAGCCCTTTTCTTACTGACATCAGATTCATTCATAGGTAATTTGTTGAGGTCACTGGCATTGTTCCTGATACAGCTGTTTCTAGGACAAAGTTCCTCTTCAGGTTTGGTTACAACAAATTTTTGGAAAGTCAGAAATGAAGTCTAATGCTTAGGTCAAAGAACTGTCCTTGATGACATTTCCTTGTCTAAAAGATGTGTCTGAAGTACCGACACAGTGCAGAGGAAATCTATACATGAAGAATTTATAAAATAAGGGGTCAGCGGGTTTTCTTGATCTAGAGCTAAGAATAATTGGGGCTGCAGCCAAAGTGCCTAGAGATATGGGTGACAGTAATTGGTTTCATGCTGTGTTTAAAAGTGAATGTTTTAGATGTAATCATCAACAGCTCATGAGACAAGAGAGGATAGGTTCAAATAACTGGTAGATAAAAAAAGGTATGTCAGGTCAACACTGCATGAAACAATCAGTTTTCTTTTTGCCTGGTCCTTATTAATGAAATATGTAGAAAATATGCACACATTTGATGCAAAATTTCTGACACCTATTGTTCATGGAACTTAAGCTCTTGTGATGGAAGGAGCAAAAACTTCCAGCGCAAGATTTGAGTTTCAGGCTTGGCATTGCTCACTCTCCCCAGAGTTTTAAAAGCCCTGCTTTGTAGACATCCAAGTTGCTGCCTTCTCTGTTCAGTGATAATATTTACCCTGGCTGTAGGGTTGTAGGTAGGTGGTTATGAATGATTTGAATATTCACTTCCCTATTACACCCACTCCTCTGCTCTGCTCCCCAGAGCAGGGTGTGTCACAACAATGCCAGCACTATTCACACCGGCTCTGGGGTGGGGAAGGACACTGCCAGCCTGAGAGGACTGCAATAGAAAATAGCATTTGGAGAAGGAAAGAAGGAAATAGGATCTTGTTTTCCCTTAACCTTTTAACCAGAGCAACACAGAAAAGATGGAGAAGGCAGCGTAGTGCACCCTGTGTCTCTGAATATCTGGAGTAAAAGAGGCAGGAATTTCAACCTAGGTTTTGTGTGTCATGGTGAACTCCTGTCTTCCAACCTGAAGCTCTGGGAAAGCTCTGCCTAAGGCACAGCAGAGTGAGGAGGAAGGCAGCCAGGAATGGAAATTATTTTCATGAGGTGTTCAGAAACAGGAGGTGAAAGCCTGTTGGCGCAAGTAGGAAGAGGTTAAAAAGGCAGACAGCATCAATTACAAAAGCTGGAAGCTCTTTTTCTGAGTGAATATCAAGTATGCTGGTTGTGGGCTTTGGAATAGTAAGGCAGTAGTTTATTCAGGTTCACATTATTCTCCTCAGAGAATCACAAAGGTTGAGAAGACCTTTAAAATTGTAACCTTAATTACTCGGCAGCATGAAAGAGATACATATATCTGAAGAGATGATACATAAGCTGCTTAAGAAGGCTTACTGCATGTTTGGAATGTTCATAGTATGCAACTTTTCTCTTGGTTAATGGGAGAAACATTTCTGTTTCCAGCAGAAATCAGACAGAAACTTTTCCACTCATGCATAATTTCCCTTATGCTGTATACAGAGAAGAAAGTTTCAAAGGTGATAGCTACCTGATAGGAAACTGGTAGCAGGTATCAGCTCTGCACCATATGTGGGGACTGCCAGGTGTCCCAAGGGGGATTCCAAATTTCTGGTAGGCTGGACAGGGGCTGGCTTCAAAACCACTGAGTTTCAGGCTTACCTGGTGTCCTAGTTACCAGCAGCCGGGACCAGCTTATCACTATGTGTGTGTAACCAAAACTGTGCATTCTACACCCCCTGTGTCATTTCTGATGAACTGTTAGTAACGGATCATTTGCAGCAGCTGCCCAGGGCACACTTAGCCCCTCAGGCTACAAGCTGGGTGATAAAGAACTCTGTGAGATATGGAAGTGTTCCTGTCTTCACACCAATGACTCAGCTGTGATAACTCCCTCCAGAGAGGCATTGGAACCTTCACACCAAGCCTGAGGGGTCATGTCTGCTAATGGGCCATTAGGGACTGAAATAATAGGCAGTTGCAACAACCTAGACCATCAAAGATTCCAAAAATATCCCATGACTCACAGAGTTAAATCACCTATTGTGAAACTCCTCAGCCTGTGGGAGATACTGGGCATTCCCACCTGGACCTGAGCATATATAACCTTCGGGTTTTGGGACTTCTGGTACCGCTCATCAGATCCAGAGGAGGACTAGAACCTCAACAGGACTCTGACTGCCACTCTCAACAAGACTACAATCATCACTTTGATAGAATGGTGAGCACCATCCTCGCCAACAGGTTTTCCTTTCCTTTTCCTTTGCACTCCGGGGGACTGTGTGGTGCTCAGCACAGGGGCTAATGAACACCATTCTATTTGTGTCCCAGGATGCTGGGTTATACGTCTGTTTTTGTGGGATAAAACCAGTTTTCCTCTATATCATTGTATTTCTTGTAATCTTTTCAGTAAATTGTAACTCTGATTTGTAATCCCTCTTGAGCTGGGTTCATTTCTCCCATCAGTTTACGTTTAAACCAGCACAACAGGCTAACTTCTATGCACAAATAGTTAGCAGCTATTGGTCAGGCCCATCCTGCCCGGCATAGGATGGGTGCAGCAAGGGTGCGGGCCAGTGGGTGACAGTGAGGATGGGACGTAGGCTGTCAGGACTGGCTCGCTGCCTCTTGGCCACTACCTGCCTTGTCCCAGAGTTGATGCACACAAGGACAGCTCCCTGCTACTGCTCCTGCTGGACGCTGACTCCAAGTGACCACCAGTGCAAGCCCAATGGATGTCATGGATGTCACGGATGTCACAGGTGTCACAGGTATCACATATGTCACAATGGGCACTGGGGCATGGAATTAGGGTGGGACTTGTGTCCAGGATGGCCAATGGACAATGGCCACTTTGCTCTGGGGAGGCCAGAGCTGGACCCCCACGAGGGCAAGGATTATCCTTCTCCACCTGTTCCCAAGGCTTGGCCTACTGCAGCCTTACATGCACTCAGCTGCCTTTGCTCCATGGATACTTTGTTGGCTCCAAATTGGCCAGTCTGGCATCCCCTGGGACCCCAGGTGTCAGCACAGTTGCTTTACAGCTGCCTCTTCCTCCAGCATCTGATGGTTGCAAGAGCCTGTGTACTAGTTTAAAGGTAAACCAGCAGGAGAAATGAAATCAACTCCAAAAGAGATTGCAAGTCAGAATTACAACTTAAGAAAAAAAACACAAATACAATGATGCAGTGGAAAAATACATTTGACCCACAAAGAAATAGATGTACAACCCAGCACCGAAGGGCACGAATAAAATGGAGCCATGCCGAGCACCACGTGGCTCACCCCTTCGTACAAAGTAAAAGGAAACCTGTTGGGAACCTGTTGCTGAGGATGTTGTCCGCAGTCTGGTGAAGAGTGGCAGTGGCAGTTGCAGTCCTGTTGAGGTCCTGGTCCTCCTCTGGATCCCCCAAGTGGTCCCAGAAGTCCCAAAGCCCCAAGGTTATATATGCTTGGGCTCAAATGGAAGTGCCCTGTACCTCCCCCAGGGTGAGGAGCTTCACGATGGGTGATTTACTACACCATGAGTCATGTGATACTCCTTGATGGCCCATTAGCAGACACGACCCCTCAGGCTGGATGTGAAGGTGCTAATGACTTGCTGAAGAGGAGTTATCACACCTCTCATTGGTGTGAAGACAGGAAAACTTCCTTATCTCACAGAGTTCCTAAATACTCAGTTTGTAATCTCAGGGGCTAGGTGTGCCCTCGGCACCTGCTGCAAATGATCAATTGTTAGCAGTCCGTGAGAAAATGACATAGAGGGTGTAGAATACAAAGCCCTGGCCACACCCACACAGTGACAAACTGGTCCTGGCCACTATAGCCAGGACAGAAATATATGAGACTCCAGTTCTTTATGCTGCAAGGCTGAGCCTCACTTGTGAAATAACTGGATCAATTTAAAGGATTTCATAGAATCATGGAATTATAGAATACCCTGTTGGAAGGGACCTCAAGGATCACCTGGTCAACCTTTCTTGGCAGATGCACAGTCTAGACAAGATGGTCCACTACCTTGTCCGCAAGAATTTCAACAGTGTCCAGTTTGGGGGAATCTACTATTCCCTTTTCTCAGCCTTTCATCTCATGGAAAGCTTCCCAGTCCTTTGGTCATCTTGGTAGCCCATTCCTGGAGCCTTTCCATCCTGTCCACATCTTTTTTGTATCGTGGGGATCAAAGCTGAACACAATATTTCAGGTGTGGCCTGACAAGCACTGAGTAGAGTAAGTTAAGGGTTTCTTTTTGTCTGCTAGTGATGCTCTTGTTGATGCAACCCAGCATCCTGCTGGTTTTCCTTGCCACAGCAGAACTGCTCTTCACTCCACTGGGAACCCAGGTCCCATTCTACAGAGGATCTCTCCAGATATGCAGATCCTGGACTGTGTGCACTCCTGGATTATGTTTTCCCAGGTGCTTATTGAACTTCATAAGATTCTTGTCAGCTCATTCTTACAGCCTGTCTGGGTATTCCCACAGGGTGGCTCTCCGTTCCCATTGTCTATTTCCCTACCCAGGTTAGTATTATCAGCAAACTCCATCAGGGTAGACTTGATCCCATCATATAGATCACTTATGAAGACATTAAACACTGTTGGGGCAATATCAATCCCCCAGGGACTCCACTTGTGACAGTTGCCTGTTTGAAAAGGAGCGATTTACTGTCACACTCTGTGCAGCCGGGCAGCCAGTGCCCACTCACCACACAGATCTCTGGTCTCTACTGTAACACATCAGTTTCTCTAGAGGAGGCTGTGGGAAATGCTATCAAAAGACTTAGAGAAACCTTGGATTCTTATGGTGGATAATCTAGGAAAGATGATCTCGGTAACCTATGCAATTTTCCAGTTCTGAATCAAGCAACTTAATTCAGATTAATTGAAATGTAAAACAGGTAATGGGGTTTACTTCTGTTTTGTAGTTCTCTGAAGGTAAGTGGTTCAGCCAGTATATAAGATACCAAATGTACTTCTAACTAAACAGTAAAGTGAATGGTATGATGGGATTGGAAAATCTCCAAGGACAAATACCATAGGCAAACAGAAATATACTGTGGAAGAGAAAGCAACTCTAGAATACTTGAGATGGAAGATGTATTGAAGAATAGATAAGAGAAACACCTAGCAGAGAACAAAGAGAAATAATTGATCCTACTGTGAACTGTAAAGAAAGATTCAGTGGCATTTTACAGACTTTGTTACTTGATTAATTCCCATGGAAGCCTTCGATATGCCATGACATTCTTTGTAACCTTACCATTTCTTTGTCCTATGATCTCTATATAAACCATTACATCCACCTTTCTTTACTACTTTCAATGGGTTTCTTCTTTTAAAATACCAGGCAGTAATATCTGTAACAAATCTAAAGAAACACATTAGATCCAGCTATCATGTGATTAAAGGTTGTTTTGGTGGGGTGTTGTTTTTAACCAAGAATAGTGGAAAACTAAATAATACACTCTGGATGGTAACTAGTTTTTTTATTTAGTTAGGTGAATAAACACAAAAGAACATACATTCTAAATATCTTATAATTTAAGATATATAGATGAAAATCCATTAAAAAGTAAAATTATTTCACTCTACAATGAGCTACAGTGTGTTTTAAGCCTTGTCTTTCTGCTGTTGAGAACTGCATGGAGTGTGAAATGCCTCTGGCTCTGATTTTTATCTCACTTGTGTTAATGTAAATCCAACATAACCACTTTGAAGCCAGTTTAAAATGCTGTAATTGAGGGAAGGATTAAAGATTTAAGGCCATTTTTTTAAAAAATAGGGATTTAGGTACTTGGTCCATGAAATATCAATTTAAATCAGATTAAAATTGGACTGGGAAGTATATCCTGCTGTCAGTTACATGTTTCAGTGACCTCGGTGGCATTTAACACCTGGGTATTTCAAAGATAAAAGCCCAGTTTCTCTTCATACAAATTCCGACCTACTGATGCAAGTATTAGCAAAATGGGTTTTGGCTCTTGCCTGGCATCAGAAATATACTTTAATTTTTGGTTAAGTCTCTTAAACTTCGAAGTCTCAATCAATGCACATACTTGTGATTTCTCCCTTACTGATACTGGACATCTTTGAATATTTGTTCCATATTTTCAAGGAAAATTCAGCATTTTAGCATATTTTCTTAGATGACATTTGGATGAATGTACATTTCCTTTGCTTTGCCCTTTTGTCTGTCTAATGAAACTTGCTGGCCATGCAGGGGTGTTCATTTAGTAGAGGCAGTGAGATTATTCACTGCAAATGAATTATTAGATAAGATCAGCTTCAATACTTCAGTACAGAACTTACATCTAAAAAATCTTTCATTATTTCCAAATATTTTTGATAATATGCATGTGTTTATTTCAGCCAACAGCATTTTTTGAATTCTTTCAACAGTAGACCACAAATTACTTATTATTTTTAGTGTGCCATGGTCACCTAGCATTATTTCTTCTCCCTAATTAGATGATTATATTATTTTGAATCAGAAAATAATATGGGCAGACAGGGATCCATAATAATTAGCACACATCTGTAAAGTTTATTGATAAAGTTCAGCTTTGGCTCAAAAACATTCTTAATAGCCACTTTAATATTCCCTTTCTGTTTCCACTGCAAAATATTTGAAGTATCTGAAGTGCTTCTTTGCACACAGAGATGTTAGTACACAGTCAATCAGCTGGGGGTGGCTCACCCCCATTTCACAACTGATGGGGTGACTGACTGTGGCTGCTATGGGACCTGGGTTGACTGGCCCAAGGGACTGAAGTGGTGGGGGTGCAGTGATGCCACTGCTGACATGGGTTACCATGGGACAGACCCCTCTGTTGAGCAGAGTCACAGTGGTAACTGATGTGATTGTGGAGTTTCAGGTGACCCAGCTGCCTTCCACGTGATGTTACGAAAGCTGTCCAGTTTTCTCCCTGCCTGACAGACATGGAAAGTCACCTGGATGCGTGTGTTCACTCTTTAGAAGTAGACGGGCCTTGAAAAGCTGCTGCTTTCTCTAACTAGTTTATTGGTTCCTGATCTATGCCTTGTGTCTGACAAAAGGTAACTGCAGCCCTTTTTGTCAAGCCAACTATTTCCTTGTGTAACCCCATCTGTGTGATAGGTGTCTGGCTCTGCTGGAGGTGACTGACTTCCTTTGTGTTACACACCAGATCAGTCATTACTGGGGCAGAAGCCCCTTGCCTGTGAGTGTGTGTGTGTGTAGGGGAAGGGCTGGGTCTAGCCCTTCCCACAACACAAGGGCTGCAGGTGACATGCTCACGGGAGTTGAGTGGCTGGGCTGGCGGTCAAGGAAGGTCCACCTGGTAACCTGCTTGCACCACACACCCTGGAGCTTTTAATTGTCAGTGGCGCCCCTCCCTTTGGCTAAGGGGTCAGTGACTGGTCAGTGAACCAAAGGTCCTGCCTGCAGAGAGTGTCCACAATTGCCAGAAAGTATTAAGAGGCGTGCACGGGGTCTCCACTGGGCCCTGGCCTGTTCTTTTTGAAGTCATCAGCACATGACCTTCTAAGTGGTAACTGTGTTCCTTCTCCCCTCTTTTTCTCTCTTTATTCTCTCTTCTCTTAATCTCTCTTCCCTCATTCTTTTCTTCCTCTTCTGGGTAACTTAAACACTTCCTGTAAGTTCTGGGTACCTAACTTGCATGGAGTTTGTGTTTGCTGAGTGTAACAAAGTTCCTTACTATAGCAATGCTTGCTAGTCTTGGTAATCTGTTGTAATGCTTCTGTGAAGTTGCATGTTATCTTTGTAAAACCCTTTTTGCCAAAACACCTGTTTTCTCACCAGATTAAAAGAAATCTCTTAGAGAAAAATTTGTAGTCTTTCTCCAGACATGAATTCAAGGTATCAAAGAACCAATGACTTTATAAGAGTTCATGTAGGTGAAATCTCTTGAAGCCTAAAATTAAAAGTGTAACACTCAGAAGAAGTTAGACTTTCTAGACTGGGTTGTAACACTTTAGGAACAGCCATTTTCATGCTTTTTGGATTTTTCCATATTTTTAATGATGCAAGTTTGCATAGGAGCTTCTTTTGGTATTACTTAAAAAGTAAATCAAAATTGATAAGAAAGCAGGAGAAGAAAAGTGAGGCAGAGCTTCTGGAACCTGGTGCGGTCTCATCTTGAATATTGTATGCAGTTTTAGGCACTCCAATATAAGAAAGATATTAGAAATAAGATGTAAGAAAGCTATTACAGAGTGTCCAAAGGAGGGCAACGAAGATGGTGAAGGGCCTTGAGGGGAAGCCACATGAGGAGCAGCTGAGGGCACTTGGTCTGTTCAGCCTGGAGAAGAGGAGACTGAAGGGAGACCTCATTGCAGTTACAACTTCGTTGTGAGGGGAAGAGGAGGGGCAGGCACTGATCCCTTCTCTGTGGTGACCAATGACAGGACCCAAGGGAATAGCCTGAAGTTGTGTCAGGGGAGGTTTAGTCTGGATATTAGAAAAAGGTTTTTCACCTAGAGAATGGCTGGGCACTGGACAGGCTCCCCAGGGAAGTAGTCACAGCACCAAGCCTGCCAGGGTTGAAGAAGCATTTGGACGATACTTCAGGCACATGGTGTGGCTCTTGGGAATGGTCCTGTGCAGGACCAGGAGCTGGACTCAATGATCCTTGTGTGTCCCTTCCAACTCAGCATATTCTGTGAATGTGCAAATCACTTCAGTTAGTCTAAACTCAGAAGTTTTTGAGTCACTCATTTGTTGTGGGCATAAAGAAATGGTTTCAAGTCAGGAAATTTCAATCAATTAAATTATCAGCAATTAGCATAAGACTCCAGTCATAGATTTCAGTATTGAGAAAAAAACCCAAAACAATCACATATGGAAAACACTTCATCATCCCTCTGATACCTCTCCCTAACTTAGTGTTCTTGAGTTCCCTTCCTACATATTTCAGGATCCCTGCAGCAAGGTGACAGTAGTGCAGGAGTGCATACCTCTGAGCAGGATTCAGTTTGGGCTGGAGACACCCACATCTCAGTGACCATATGCTCCCAGGCATCTAGATCCCAGTGAACACGGTGGAGGGTTGTGGTAGAGGTTCATAACCAAACATAAGCATCTAGGTGACTGAAAGGCATCCCAAACATCCACATGCAGAACACAATGTACAGACTTCCTCATAAAGGTGAGTCAAACAGAAACACCTAAAATAGCACAGGTTGCAGAAGTGTGGGCAGCTGAGCCCTAGTCCTCACAGGCAATGCTGATGACAGGTGACTCAGCTGACCAGCCACTAAGGACCAGCTCAATAAATATCAGGGTCCAGTCTACTTGCACACAAGACATTGAGACTCATGAGGTGAAGGAACCATGTGGGATACACAGCCTGCTGGGATAGCCGCTAGATACTATGCTGGGCATGATATAGCATCTAAAATGATGACGAATGTCTGTACTGAATCAGCTGAATAAATATTTAGATGGCTATTTTAGGACAAACTGAATCATTCCCCAAGCTCTGCTAGTTACTTTGACTTAATTACCGCTGACTATAACAATAGATCATATGCAGGTGCCTGCTTGTGAACACGGTTGTGAAATCCCACCCTTATTGTCTATACATGCCTTTGCGGACATTGAGTGACTCCTCACATCTAGTTAAATTGAAAACTAATTGGACATCAGTGTGATCTGTGGTTAGAAATCAGAGGAGAGAGAACCTGGGAAATGTAGAAACTAAAAGCGAGCAAATGTGACTGTGAATCTTTACCTAGAGAAATAAGAAGTCTGTAGCCTAAATTAAGCTGGAAAATAGCATTGGTGGACAGATCACCCAGGAATAACAGAAAGGCTCAAAAGTGTGATGTGTTAAGATAATAGAGATATGTTCCACTTGTTAACACAGATATTGAAAAGTATGCACTGGTGAGGAACAGCAGAAATTAAGAAAAATGTCATGGAGGAGTACTGTAATAATGCAAGAAATATGACTTAAATATGAAGAGAAAATATGGGGGGAAGGAATCTGTTTAAGTCAAGCTCAGTTCAGAGAAGGAGAGGTGAAAAGATTTTAGCAGAATGACACTAGAGATCTCTGACAATTTCTTATGGTTAGAAATTTACAGAGATGGCAGTATTGTTAGGGAGTAATACTCTCAGACACTACAGTGGTATAGCATACTGTAACAGGATGGCTACTTTTTCACAGTTTGGCCTTAGTCTGTGTGCGATTCATAATCCTGCATTGTTCCAAGATAACACTAATATTGTTGTTACATCAGTCTGTAATGTTATTCATAATTTGATTTAATCAGTCTCTGTAAGTGGATAGGTTTTAAAAAAAAAGCTTCCAAGTACTTTTCTAAATACATTACTATTATTATTATTTCAAAATGGCAAACTTTGATAAATTAGGGGAAGTAAATGGTGAAGAGGATTAGATTTGCATTGGATTGGTGATGAGCCCTAAGTCATGAGTGTCAGAGAAGTATAGAATTTCCTCAATCAACAGAACAAATTTATTTGGACCTTGAATCTCCAGTAATGGAAGGAAATCTCTGTGAAAGCACTTCTTAAGGACAGTGCCAGGGTATGAAGAAAAGGAGAAAGATGACAAAACAGCCTTCAAAAATGTCAAAGCTAAGAAGCATTTTTAATGCTTTAATAAAATAGTTTTCTTGTACTACATTCTTCTCAAATTTTAATTTTTTTTTTGTTACCACTCTGTATGCCTTAATTAAAAAAGAATAGAAGTATGAAGGAGGCCATTTCTGAGAAGTGTTCTTGAGAGAGCTCTTAAACCCTATTTTCTTTTTGCTATTCTGCATAAAATGAAAGTAAATATGAATAAGAATCTGAGGAACCCTGCAAAGTGAAAATGACATTTTCCCAAGGCAATACATAGCTGCCAGTGTAAGAGTTTTTGTGTCTCTCCTTGCACCTGTCATGTGGTACAGAAGGCTCAGAGAGTGGATGGAAGTGAAGAGTATCTGCTCCCTGGAACTCATTCCCATAGCAGAAGGATGCCAAGAGCTGATGGTGAGAACTGTTTGACATTATGTGTTTTCTCATGGTTCATGGAGACCTCCACAGAAACAGGTTTGCATGAACTCCAGATGTGTGAGAGAACCTGGGGGGACACCAAAATATCCAAGCCCAGAATATATCTGTCCAGGGATCCACTGGGTAGAGATTGCTGTACTGCCTCATGCCACGCCAGGCATTACCATCCATGCTATATGGATTCTCCTTGGTCACCACCTCTGCCTGAATGTTTGTCAGGGTATTTTAGTGAGGGAAGGGGAGGAAAATAAAACCTTTAGAGGTAAAAGTTGAAAAATTCTTATTAGCACTCACAGACTGCTCTGAGATATTATGTTGTCTAGGAAGCCTTGAGGGACAGATGTTCTCTCCTGTTTTGTATTTGCACAACACTTAGCAGTGAGGATGACTAGCTCCTATTTGGGACATTTGGGAATAACACAATACAAATGAGACTATTCACTCTTCCTCAGAAAAATGCATCATCCCTTTAGTGGTTACTGGAGTCTGAAATGTACTTTGAATGAAAAAATGCTACAAAAAACACTGCTAAAAAAGCAAGAAACTGATTTTGCTCTGAGAAAGCTGGAGGCAAATATGTTTCCTTTGCCTAAAGGAAATCACTTGGCTATAATGTAATTTCTTATCTTATTATGTGCTTTCCCCACTAATTATTACTATTCCTTCTCAGTTTGGACTTTAATTATAAAATACAAATTACAATTTCTGCATGTTCTTTGGATGGAATGGCTACCCGATCCAACAATTATCTGGAGTACAACACTGAATTCAAGCTCAAAGTTGTATCTTTTTAAAAGAAAAAAAAAAATGAAACCTGCCAGTGTCCCTGACTAACCACAGGAGATAATTCCTTCATACCAATTTTGATAATAAACTATGAAAATTGACTTCTGAATATCAAGTAAGGTGTTTTCCAAAGCAATTCTCCGGTTTTGCTATATTTTTAATGGTTATTTTTGTTGAAGTTATGGGGAACTATTCTAAAAGATAATTACATAGCTTTCAGCATGAGAAAAAGATAAGATGGAACATTTTTATTACACAGATTTGGATATGTTTGATTCAGCTGTTTCACTGCTTCATCAAGTGCAGCTGCTGGCCCCTGCTACTGCCGCTGGGCTACACTGTCCAGGAAATGTCCATATTCATATTCTTGGGATGAATGGCTAAAAGAGCTCCAGGGCAAGTTTGTATTTTAAACAGCAGTCTGGCTTCATTATAGAAAAAAACACAGGGGTATAGCACCATTCGTTTCAGAGGAAGTGTTTTTTGCACTTGCATTAATAAAGTGTGTCATCCTTGCTGGTCAGTTTTTGCAGTGCTTGGGATAAGTGTTGCACATCTGGACTACTGTCTACAGTGGGACTGCTGTTGCAGTAAAATGTGATTCAGCATGAATAAAGGTGGCAGGAGCTAATGCTACCTTGAGTGTTTCGAGGGTTGGAGTCCTTCATACAAACCTTGGAGCATCCCCTCTCCTTGCAGAGTCTATTTTCTGCCACAACACTATTAAGTAAGTTCAATTCTAATCAATTTCCCTGACCTGAGTTTGCTGCAGTGTGACTGATAAAATAAGAAATCTGTCCAGAGTAGGAAAACACGTACTGGTGGTGTCAGAGCCTTGCTGGCCTGGCAATAGGTGGGGGTGGGTGGAGAAGTATCCCACCCTTGGTGGATATTCCTGTGGCAGTAGCTCGATAGGCTTTCCTCTTCAGTTTGCTTGATCTCACACAATACATATTCATGTATGCTTTGCATCCAGCCTTCCTTTTTCAGAGTGCTTGTGCCCTGTGCCTCCGGTGAGAACTTGCCTTCAAGTTGTTCTTGCAGTTCCTGCCTTTCTACTCCAAAGGGCACCTCCTTACCCAGCTCCTCTTTCCTCACAGTTTATGCTTTTGCTGTCTCATTGGTGGAGCTCTAGATCTGCAACCAGTCATGCTGGGAGAGCTCTGATGAAGTGAGCAAGGCTCTGCAACCCTGGTGAAGTCTCTGATGCCATGCCATGATCCTTTCCCCACTTCATCTTCCTCTTTCCCCTTTCTCTGCTAAGTACTTAACTACCTCATGACTTCTAACAGATATCCAGAAGTGCCTTTTCTCAAGTTCCATGGTTAGCCCTGCAGGCAGGAATGCAGCCATGGCTCCTGGTCCCTTCTGTGAGAGCTGGGTCTGCTGCTGAGATCTTGAAACATCACCTGTGCTCCTGCACCCTGCCTTGGGATTCACCTTTGGCACTTCCCACAGAAGTCCCTAAACTCTGCTGGTCTATGAGGAAGGGAAATAGAAAAATGAAGAAAGATGGGACCCTTTGGACGATGAAAAAGAACAAAGAATCAAGTGGAAATTTTGGGGAAGAAAATGAGTAGCTGGACTGAGAGTTGCAGAATGGGCAGATTGGAAGGCATGGGAGCATGGGAGAAATTTTGGCACCATACTGCTCAACTCTTCCAACACACAAGACTTCCATCCCTTCTTGGGGGAACCAAATAATATGAGTTTGTTAGTCACTTTTTAGTGGCTGAAAATAGAGGAACACTTGTCAGGTTTGTTCTGAAAAATATTTACAGTTGCTGCTTCAGCCAAGTATCAGTTTTAGTACACAGTGTCATATGAAAACTTTCATATACAAAAACTATGATAATCTAGAGCCACATAGGGTTGGCAGAGAACAGGGCTTTTATGAGAGAGGTTGGCTGAATATTCTCCTTAACAGTGCAATTGCTTGGGCATTGCAAAGCTGATGATCATGTTGCCTAGCAGACTGTGGAGATGTCACAGGGAGTGCCCAGCAAATGGCTGTATATGAATGATGACATTTCACCAAACAGTTAAATGAGAAGTATTTGTGGACAGGAACCACTTTTTTTGCTCTGTGTTTGTACATATCTTAGGACAGTGAAATCCTGGGCTTTTTTGTGGGTGGTAAAGTGTTACTGTGCTACAAATGAATAACAAAAAGCACAGCAGGAGGAGCTGATTGTAGGCTTTCCTATGAACTGTACAAATGCATGTGGTTGACAATATACATCATGATTGTATCACAGCTTCTTGCATGTTGTTAACATTGCTGTCAATTAATGCTTTTCAATGCCTGCACTCATCCTTAGGTGTCACGTTGTGATGGAGGCAGCAAGACTGTTTGCCACCAGTCACTCTGACACCACACCAGTGTGAGCTGTCCCAGGACTTGGTGTGCTGCTGATATATTAGCTGTACTCAGTTGAATGGGACCACAACAAATGCCTCCATGATGTGGCACTCAAGCTGAGCTGTATGTAGCACACAGCTGGAGTCTGGTACTGTTATTGCTGTGCCCAGCTCAAGTGACAGACGTGAGAAATCTCTATGCTTTGGCAAGTAACCGGCATTCTTATGATTGTTTGCAGCATGCTGATGATGAATAAATGAGCGCGGGTACAAACATGCTTCTGAGTTCATGGCTGGACTGCACCCTTTACAGACATGTTTCTGCCTGAACCAAGACACAGCAGTGACTGCTGCATCTCCCTGTTGCTCCTGTCCATCACATTCATTGGCTCAGTGTTCATGGGCCATGGGAATCACTGGGTGAGTTACTGTGCTTGCTGGACACAGAGTGCTTCAATACATATATTCTAGTATGCCATAACTAGTCACCTCAAAGCTTTGTCTAGAGACAACAGTGATTTCTAGTAGCCTTCTACCACTACTTCTGCCTTTGACATTTCTTTACCTTTCTACCCTTCATGCTGCTTCTCTTTGTTCCATTCACAACAAATTCAATCTGTTTGCCCTCATCCGCACAGAAACCCCAGCAGCCACAGACTCCACTGTCTGAGAGTGATTGTGCTTTGCCTTCTATTCTTGGGAACAGTATGAATGTATCCATATTCCTCTGCTCCCCTGCAGTCTGACTTGTCTGACATCAGCCACCCTTTCAAAACCAGTGTCACAGAAATCTCTGTGTTGCAAAAAACAGAGCTTGGAAGGCAGTCAGACTTCCTTACGCTATTCCTTGTTCTTTGACTAACCATTTTGAAAACAAGCTTGCATGTGTTTGCCTGTACAGGGTCCTCATTATCCTTAAAAATATCCTTAACCTTGCATATAAATGTGTGTACCTGTGATTTAGTTCATGCTCCCTTCTATCTTCATTGCTTGTTTGTCAGCACATTTTTGAGACTCCTTACCTTTATCTCAATGATGAACTCCTGTCTGAGTTCTCCTGCTGAACTGCACCAAGTGATTTGGAAAAGCTGCAGCGCATGATGCACCCAACCCAGAGAACCTGATGCCAAACTTCCTGATACTGCTCCACAAATACGATTGCAAAACTAATTTTAAGGATTCACTTTCATGGATGAGAAAGCAAATGAGAACATTAAAGAAATGAAAAAAATGCTGAGGAAGCTCAGAGTACCAGACCCTCTTGCCCAGTATGCTATTTAAGACAGTGGCATTGGGAGATGTTAATCTGGAGGTGCATGGACACCTAAGCTGGACACCTTCCATGGTCCATTTTCCTCATACTCCACCAGTATTAAGTATCTATGATCAGACTAGAAAAAAATACTGTCTGTGAGGAGATCCATTTCCTCTAGGAAAAAAACACTGGTATTTGGAATTTATCTACTTTAGAGAAGATGAGGCGAGCTCATGTGTGACTACTTCCAAATTAAGGACGAGAGTAGCTTCCAACTAATCATACCTGCTCCACTGGGAATGCAGCATGTGCTAGAGACAGACGCAGCATAGACTTTCCTTCAGAAATAGACCTGATACTGTCTTAAAGCTACTTAGGATTTTTCATTCCTCTAAGGCTGTCCCACTACTCTAGTTGTCATCAGCTTCTCTCTTATTTCCTTCCCAAATTTATGACCAGCAGCAGGTGTTGACCTATTTCTTTTTCGAATAATCTTCTCTTGCTGGTGTTTCACAGCCCAGCATAAAAAGCAGTCTTTCCCTTTCAGCTTCCACTTTTCCAGGTTAGCCAAGGCAGGCTCTTGAAATCTTTATGTTTTTCTCTGAATAATACGAATGGCGTTTTCCTGCCTATCCTCCAGTAAAGATTTATTCCTGTCTGGAATGTTTTCCAAATCAGTCTTAATACAGTTATGCCAGAGTTTAAGGGCTGAGTGAAAATTACAAACTTATTTCACACAGGGTGTATCCAAAAAAAAAGCTTCAGAGGAACCATTTTTAATTAGTAGCTTTGGCTAGATTTGAATTATCAAGCTGTTTGTCTCCAGTAAGCAGCATCAGTCAAATTTTTATGTCCCATAAAAATGGGTGAGTCAGGAATTCACTGCTAAAAAAATGTACCAAACAACAGAAAACTCAGACGGTTTCATAAGTATTCCCTCACCTTGGGTGGAAGTCTTGTGCAAACCACTGGGGCTTTTCTGATCTATTATTCTTAAGCTGCAGCTGCATCCAGATCCAGCTCTACACAGAAAAACAACATGACCTACTCCCCAAGGCCCATCCCTTTGCAACCTCACCCTCTACAACATTTCTGGACTCCACCAAAACCATAGGGATGAGTTCAGCTTTACATAGTCATAACCAAACTAAGGGAAAAAAAAAAAAAAGAAAAGTTTTCAATGATCAGATTTTGACCAATGTTCATTACAACTGTTAGACTAGAAATCTAAGATCACAGTTTGCAGATAAGCATGTTCTCAATCCAAGATCTTGTATGGAGAAAGCAGAAGAGACAGTGTATATTTTGGGGATTTTTAAATAATTTTTCTATGGAACATTTTATTGTTGCAGAGTCTAGTGCTGCACTACCAGGAACTGTGGGAACCTCACTTCAGCAAGGCTCTGAGGGCATGGCTAGAGAGGGAGAAATAAACCAACAAAACTTAGGAGAAATATTCTCTGAGCAAGAAAGACCACTTCTTCTGAAAATTTTCACACAACAGAGCTGTAAATTCATTTTTCTTTGAACATCTGTTGTTCATTTCATTTTATGGAAGCACATTGACCTGAGACTTTTCCAAGACCAATATAATCTGAATATAGTATTTTGAGGCACACTGACATTTCATGATTTCTTCTGCAGAAAGGTAACTAGCTAATAACACTCCATCCT
This sequence comes from Campylorhamphus procurvoides, assembly GCA_013396655.1. NCBI lineage: Eukaryota > Metazoa > Chordata > Aves > Passeriformes > Dendrocolaptidae > Campylorhamphus > Campylorhamphus procurvoides. The sequence continues at coordinate 1,031,873 of WBMV01007695.1, read as the reverse complement.
CCTTAATTTGGAGCATAATTATTTGCATTTTCATTTTCTTGTGCAGTTTATCTATACTTTAGGACATCGAGTTCGTCTTTGGCTCTTTTGTGTAAGAAAAGTTGGTCACTTTGGAAGAGTTATGATACAAATTAAGAATCTTTCAAAAGTTGTAGCTTCAGAGTGTTTAGTGCCTAGCAGCTAAGAGTGGGCATGGAATGCAACAAAAATTCTCTGTCCTTAGGAACCTAGCAGCTTCTGAGAGCCCAGGTTATACATGCATATATATACATATATGTGTGTGTGTGTGTATGTCTATCCATGTTAGAGTGAGAGAGAAAGATGCTTTGGTGCAGAGAGACTAAGGAAAACTTCACCCTCCCAGAAGAGTTGGGCCCTCCAAAAGCCCCATAAAAGGAAGGTCCTGTGGTTTGTGGTTTTTCATGCTTTGGGGAAGTAAAAAAAATTCCAAACCCAAACACACTGATACTTGAGCTCTGTTAAAGATGGTAATTATCAGATTAATGTCTGTGTAAGAGATACATTATTGCTTCTTAACACAAATGCTGTGGCAATTCTAATTACTCCTGTTGCTCTTACCACGCTAACTATTTGTTAACGCAACAAGCATTTTAATCACACACTGTTTTCCAAAGCCGATGAGCACTTATCTGGCTCTAAATGTGCACGAAGGTTAAAGGGTCTCAGCTGTTCTTTCTAAACGAAGGAGAAGGCCACATGCTATGGGGGCCAGTGCAGCCCCAGTGAGATCATCGGCTGCTCCACCCAAAAACTGGCTGCAAAGCTCGAAAGCAGCTCGCTGCTTCCCAGCTCTCTGTGTAAAACATGGAGGAGGAGTGAGGATGAGGGAAAGGAAACGCTGTGTGGAAAGGGATGAGCTCAGTCCAGGGGCAGAGCATCTCTCAGTTCTGGTGATGATGGATTTGACTGCTCTTGGAAATGCAGTCTCATAGAGACGGAAGGGAAACATGCAGGGGCAATCATGGGGAGAAAATACATCAAAAAATACTGTGGGATTTTTTGGGGTAACGGATTTGTAACAGGGAACAGGCAGGGGGTTGTTGTTCTTTTGTAAGGCAGTGGTAGCATTACTGAAGCTGAGGAAGAGTAAGAGGTAGGGCAAGTACAAATGTCACTCTGAGGTTTCACTTCATAAAGACAGATGGCCAAAAGGAAAAAGCATAAGGGAAGAGGATAGGCCTTTTGGGCTATGTTTCTGCTGCAAACATGAAGGATGAAATAAAGGAATGGAATAATTATGTCCCTCAGAATGATAATTCCTCATCTCAGGCAGTAGAAGCTGAGGAGAAGGGATGTGAAGGTTTTGAGGTAGTAGAAAGCCCTGGGAGGGAGATATGGGATATCCTGGATGATGGCTTCAGGAGCAAAACTGAGATTTTGTGTAAGCACAACACAAGCTTCCCCACAAGCTTCGGAAATCCTCCAAGGAAGAGTATTCTCACTTGTTCTGTACATTTTTCAGACAGTGTCCATAACTTTGTGGCTTGCAGGATTTAACTGAAGATTTTAATTCCCTTCCTCCATGGCAGTGAGTAAGGGCATGCTTTTTTGAGAGCACATGGTTTATTTTACCAGGTCTGTTGTAGACACTGGAGATGTGACAGGGTAATGGAACTGTGTAATTAAGTCCTGAGTACTGCAATCATCTCAGACTTCAGTTTATTAATCACTTACTTACACCCTATTTCCTTGTGTTGGAGGGGAAAGGAGTTTGTCCACTGACCTTCCAGGCCGTTTCTGCAATGGCTGAGGTTCATTGATCTCCCTGGAAGTTGCAAGAGACTTGCTGGAAAAATCCAACTACTGTAGACATAGGCCAAGAGGCTGGAGAACAGGTGTAAAGACCTGCACGTCCTGCATACAGTGTGAATGAATGTTATTCATTGGTGCTTGAAGACTTGCCCACAAACCTTCATTACGCCTGCATGAGTGCATCTTATCAGAAGACCTCCAAAAGAAATGGGGTGTGTCCATTCATAACAGTGGCGACCACAATAATGAGGTGATCAAATACGAAGTGCAGTATGCAGTAGTGCCTGCTCACAGGTGCACTGTTAAATGTGAATGTACAGGGTGTGCTGCAGCCACCCAGGACTCTGCTGTGAAAAGCTGTCACTTCATAGCATGTCATTCCAAGCAAAGCAGCCTGGAGAAATAACTCAGCCATTCCACATTGCTGAGCTTGTGGGTCCTATGAGTGGGTTTCCACATGAAGACTCTGTCACTGCTTCCATTATCAAAACACTGTTTTCTAATAGTAGCATGAAATGAGTCTGCTTATACTGTGCACTTCCTTTCCTCTGTTCTGAGCTTCCCCTTCCCTATTCTATGCTAAGGTTGCCCACATCTCTACCCATGCCTCTGCTCTGTCATAGGACTCCTACTCCCTTTCTGTGTGCCCTTCCTGAGCCACCCTTTTTGTCACCGCTGATTTAGTTTTCTATCAAAATAGCTGGTTATTTCTGAATAATCAGTAATGAATGTCAGTGTAAGGAGGGATAGCCTTGCTGGGGCTTCACTTGGCTGGGGAATCCCTACATGTGATCCATCTGCTCAACCAGGAAGGTATCAGCTGCTTCCTAATCGGCATGGCAAACGGATCCCCACAATTCAGAAGGACAGAACCAAAGAGGGAAGAAGACAGGAGGACCCTAACACTGAGCAACTTTAGGAGAGGTGAGGATACATGAATGAGGGTAACTTTCACAGCTTGGGCGTGGATCAGTCATTTCCCAGTCACCATCAGTTTATTTGATTTCTCAGTGCACCTGGTATGCAGCAACCAAGAAATCACTCTGCAAAGGCACCGTCTTCCTCCTGTGCTCTGCAACACATCCCAGAAAGCACCATCTTTACACCATTTTGGGACCCTGTCAGCCCTGAACATCTGCCACGTGCCTTGGACTCCCAGATGGAGAAAGGATCTGTGTAGGCTGCATTCCTATTCTCTTCCACCTGATGCCTCAGTCCCACTGTTCAGGGCCGTACTATGCGAGAGTGAGAGTACCTGGATGCTAGTTCCCTGCAAAGGGTACACTGCAGGGAACCCTTTCAGAAAGGGCACAAAACTTCATGCTGGATCACTGAAGAGGCCAGAATATGACCCCAAAAGAGACCAGAGGGGGAATGGTGATCCTGTCACCTAGGTTCTCAGTGGAGCAGCTCTCACGGTGCTGATCGTCCTTTGCCCTTCCTGTACCCTCTGTTGTGAAAGAGTCACACTAATTCAGACTTTTCTGCTGAAACTTTACTCTTATTTATTATGCCACTTGCTTTTTCTTGTGGGCTGCAGTAGCAGTACAGTGATGAGATGTCAATATGGACACTGAGGAGAGGTATTGAATGAGGCCAAAGGCTCACAGAACTCCAGGGCCTGAAAGCGGATGAAGCACCCGACACCATTGCTGGTTTTCAGCAATGTAAATTGCTGATATGCACAAGCTTTGCTGCTTCCTGAGGCACTGCGTCTTGGAGTGGAGTTTTGAATTCACTTTGTAGTCAGTTAGCAAACCTGCTGAAAAAGAAACTTGTCACAAGAGTTTAGTTATAACAAGGCTGCATTCCTACCTTCTGTGTTATTAATATATCGGTAAAGATTACTTGTAATATTTTTCACTTCTGTAATATGTTGTGTATGGGCAGTCTCAGAACATTGTGCAAACATTAATTAATAAAGCTTGCAATGCCACTATTTACTAACTGTTGGCCTTATTTTTCAAGAAGACTTTTCTGCCTGCCATCTCCCACATCCAGAAGAACCTACATCAGGACATGTGCAGCAGATGGACATGGTATTAAAATGCCCACACTACCCAAATCCTTTGTCTACACTGTGGCATCAGATTATGCACTTTAGAAAAGCAATATGGTCCTAGAACTGAGATGCTTGAATAATCAGAGTACTATGTGTGTTGCAACATCTGGCTTAAAAAACAAGTGAATGAGATGGTGGCTAAATTCAGACGAGGGTTGTGCTGGATGGAAAGTGGTTTCACTTTTTGGAATTTATAAATCTTGTTTTCCATGGCTTGTGCTGCCTATATTTAAACTTTTTTTTCCCTTGAGTTGATCTGCTAGTAGGAATTTTAACAGCTTTTAACAGTTGAAAAAGTTGTACGCATCTGCTGGTTGTACTAATTTTTATCTGCTAGCCATGTGTCTTTATTGGTGTCTTGTTTTTTCAGACATCTCCATGCAGACCCTCTGTTCACATACTGCTTGTGTAGACATGATTTGTCTGACACAATTACACAGAACAGTCTAATTTCTTATGTTTTTCAGTATGTTTCTGTATTAGTGTTCACCCTCCAAACTCAATACCAAATTGTTTTCTCAATAAAGGTATCAAGGCTGCCAGAATTATTTTATTTGATTCTTGACTCTTAAACTTTAAAGTTATACCTTAAAGGCAATTCCTCTTGTGGTCCTGGGGTTTATTTTCTTGCCAATTACTTTTGTGCATTTCCGCATTTCTGTGCTGAATCAATGTAATGCCAGACAATCTGAAAAAAGCCAGATAATTATCTGTGGAATGATAAATAAATCTGCCACTTATAATATGAGACTAGACGCTTTTTTTTTTTTTTAAAAAAAAAGCATTACCAGCATCTGACACACTGGGAAAAAAGCATATTGCTACTGTTGCTATTGCTGTTGAGACCATTTCTTGCTTTTTCTAATTACTTTAATTTGAGTTGATCTAGGTTTTGCTGATGCCCCATTCCAGGCAATTTTTATGAGTGAAAAAAATGACCATTTTTTATGTTCCCCAGCAAAGTAGCAGATTTCTTCCCCTTTTCCATCCCACTCAAGAGCCACTGTTCCTGAATAGCAAGTATTGTTGAAATTGATTTGCTTTAAATGAGAAAGTCCTACTATAGGAGGAACTGACATGCCACAGAAGGGCCGCAGAGTTGAACTGTATTGAAATTCTGATTGCTTTACTTCTTTTTACATCCTTAGCAACAGTTGGGGCAGTAGCAAGAGAGTCAGATGCCTTACTGAAGCTCAGCAATACAACATCCCACAACAGCAGTAGGGTAATAGAAGTGCTGTGATGAATTGATGGGTTCATTAGCCTACAATCAATGGATAGGACTTCATAATAGAATAGACCTCACAGGAGCTAAATACCAGTGCTTTAATTGCAGCAGGTGCTCGGTGCCAGGGCAAGTATTAAAAAGAAAAATCAAATATTTCAATGGAATAAAAAATCCCCAGAATCACGTAGACTGCAAGAACAAATAAGAGATTGCCAAGAGAGAAAAGAAAGGAAAAGGAACACATTAACTACCATGTGCATTTGCAAACTGGAGCTGTGTACCTGAAAGCTGAGTATGTTGCCTGTTTTCTGGCCTCTATTGCAGTACTATCTGAGTATATGCAGTCTGAAACATGCTTGTCCCTACAGCACTTTTGTGAGATCTGAGAAGCTCTCTTACCACCTTCCATAGGCAGAGAAGTGACAGCTCAGAGGCACAAGTGTGTCCAGGCTCTTCATCTCTGCTGGGCTGGGCAGAAAGCCAGCATGCAAGGGGTTGGGTAGAAAGGTGTGGGTAGGGATGGGATGGAGTCCAGTCCTGCTGGCCCTCTCCTGCCTCTCAGCACAACACCCTGCTCATTTGCAGGCACTGCCATTTTGGGAGCAGGACATGAAAATGAGCTGTCAAGCTTTCTCTCCTGCAGAGACTTCAGTTGTGTCTGCAGTAGTTCTCCTTCACAAGCTGTTCTTGGCAGACAGAGAATTAGGCTGGAATTTTAGTGAGCTGCACCTTCTTCCTGCCTCTACAGCTGGGCTTCTGTCCTCACATCTAGGAGTCACTTTGCATCATAGTTCTCTTTGCATCAGATGCACACACAGCAGGACCCTCACCTCAGCACGCTGCAGCGGTAACACAAACTCCAGGCAACTCTAACAGCAAGATATACATCTTTTGCGCACTTAATAAAGATGAAGGATTTGTCTCCTGGAGGTGTTCAGCCCCAGACCCTCACTGATGTGATGGAATTATATAAACCAAGTGGGAGAAGAAGGCATCATGTGTGTGGTACAGCAGCATATTACAAGAAAGAGAGAAATAAGTACCACCAGTTCAGGTTTGTGGTATACACAGCATGTTGATTATGATTTGAGATGGGGCAAATTCTGTTCTCAGTTATTCAGTTTAGCCTCTATTGAGGTTCTGGGGTGCCCAAATGCTGGTGATATGGGACACAAAGGGACTGATTTTAATCAGTCCCCACACCACTTACTTCAACAGAGGTGTCGTGGGTTGACCCTAGCTAGATGCCAGGTATCCACTAAAGCCACTCTTTCTCTCCCCTCTGCAAATGGACAGAGGAGAGAAAAAACCAACTAACCACAGAAAAGGATTCATGAGTTGAGATAAAAGCTGAGAGAGGTCACTCACTGATCACCATCATGGGCAAGACAGGCTCAAGTAGGGGTGTTAATTAAATTATTACTGACAGGATCAGAGTGAGAAGTAAAATACTATTAAATACACCTTCCTCCCACCTCTCCTTCCTTCCAAGTTCTACCTCCTCCTCCCCCCCAGCAGTGCAAGGAGATGGAGAGTGGGAGTCAGGGTCAGTTGTTGTTTCTGCCTCAGTCAGGGAGAGGAGTCCTTCGCCTGCTCACCCTGGAGTCCTTCCCACAGGAGACAGTCCTGCTCAAACCCCTCTGGTGTGAATCCATCCAACAGGCAACAATTCTTCACAAGCTGCTGCCACATGGGTCATTTCTCATGGGGTGCAGTCCTTCATGAACAAGCTGCTCCAGAGTGGGTCCTACCAGGGAAAAGCTGCTCCAGCATGGGCTTCTCCCTCCATGGGCTGCAGGTGGATCTCTGTACCCCAATGGTCCTCCATGGGCTGCAGGGGCACAGCTGCTCTACCATGGTCTGCCCCAAGGGCTGAAGGGGAACCTCAGCTCCAGCACCTGGAGCACCTTCTTACCCTCCTTCTCCACTGACCTTGGTGTCCACATTGTTGTTCACATGTTCTCACCCTGCTCTTCCCTTGCTGCAATTTTCAACTGCCCAGTGATTTTCCTTCCCTTCTTAAACATGTTATCACAGAGGCGTTACTGTCATTCCTAACTGTCTTGGCCTTGGCCAGCAGCAGGAAGCCCGTCCCAGAGCCCGCTGGCATTGGCTCCACCAGATGCAGGGGAAGCTTCTGGCAGCTTCTAACAGAAGCCACCCCTGTGGCCCCTCTCTGCTACCAAAACCTGGCCACAGAAATGCAGCACAAGAGGTTATGTAGTTTATATGAGAATTGATTATTTCCTACTGCACAGGGTCAAGTTTCCATAAAACCATACTTGGAAAAGCTAAAGGGAACAGGCTAACAGCAAGTGCCCTCAGCAATGTCCCTGGCCAACAAAAATGTGGCTGAGTACAGTACCTTAAATATAAATGCAAGAGACAATATTTATATAAATAAGAGCAAACTTGTTTTAAAAAAAACCCCTATGATATGATAAATATGCATATCTGATAGGGTATCTACATATGTATGATTTTGAGCTTGCTTTTACATACATGTGGGGAGACTAGCATGCTTATATATAGAAAGAGATGTGAGTGTATATTTATATATCAGCAATATTGCAGTGTATATGGGTAAATTTCTTTAAGTGGATTTGAATATATCCATATATAATTACACACACAGTGTGGGAGACTGTGATACTTATGAAGATGCCTATTCCTGTGGTCATGATAATCTTTGTAGTGGAATTGCATAGTGAGAATATTTTTGTAAGATTTAAGTTTTCGTATTTCAGACTTCACAGATTTGTTCAATTTACCATAAGCTGGAAATTTAGCATAATAAAAGGGGAAATGAGCTGCTTATGACTATTCTCTGCCTCCTCATGTGGTATGTCTACACGTCACGCTCTTGTACCTCTCAGATCTGCCATCCACTTTTTGTGGGCATCCATGCGCTGCCCAGGGCCCTGTCTCTTGGCTCTCTTAGCAAAGAGTTTCCAGTAGAAGCACATATATTGCCACCATGGATATCTTGGACATAGTTGAGGTTATAAGCTTCCCAATAAAGCACCTTCAGAGTCTGACTCACCTGGGGGTTTTTTGTACCCTTTCCTAGTGATATTAGATCTATTTTCATCTTTGGCTTCATATGAATAAAGAACTGGAGAGCTGAACTTTTTTACTGCTGTGGGAAGAAAAAAGGAGAACAAAGGTGATGATGATGATCCGAGCAGAGAGGACTTAAGCTTTTTTCTGCCACAGGCTCTGCTTTTCATCTTCAGAGAGTCACTTGCACCAGCATTTTCAAAATGTGGCTCCTGGTTGCTGGTACTGAATATAGGACAACTCATTTCAGTACTTGAGCTTCAACACCTATCTTTGTCAGCCTGGTCTGAATAGTTTATCCTTAACTCTCAGTGCTGCTTATAATGTTAAGAAGGCTTTACACACACCATCAAAGATAAGAAACAGTTTCAGTAAGAGATGCTTTTCATGCACAGAGTAACTTCTATCAGCAACTACTGTATTACCTTATATGCACTGTCCATAAGCTGAATATTATCCACTACGAATTCTGTTTTAGTGAGACTGCTGTGGGCAATTGTTCCTTTGTACAAGGTGTCCTGGGAGAGCACAGCTATTTCTCACTATTATTTCTTTCTTCTTTATTGTAGCTGGAGTTAATTTTCTACTTTCTTGAGCTGATAGCTCTGTACCACTATTGGTCCAATACTGTTAGGGCAGAGAGGAAAAAAGACTTGGGATCAGCTCTACTTTTTGTACCATCCTACTGCATTTTATCAGTTCATTGTTAACAACAGCTGAAGGCAAGGCCTAATGACATGCTGTTGTTAGGAGGAATGAATCTGAATGTGTGAGGGAGAATATCATAAAACAGAAATAGGGGCAATAATATTAATGTTTTATCTGCTATGAATCTGTTGAAAGATAATGGGTTGTTATTGAGCAGCCTAATGAGAATGAATAAAATATGCATGTCAAATAAATAAAGGGAGTAACTGCAAGGGGCTGGGGGTCTGAAATGGAGCAGGAAGTAGCTTCTGTCACACTTTATAAGAAAATGCTGATACATGAGTTGCTTTCTGCATGGCTGACAGAAATTCTTTTCAGGAGCCCAGCATTACCAGAAAAGCCTCTGCTGGCAGCTGGACATGGGTCAAAGGTAACAAGGATTCTCAGGGCTGTGGCTGTGAAGACTTGTGAGCTATTTAACATTCAGGAATAGGAATGAACAGAAGGGAAGCCCTGGATACCAACACCTAGAATTAGAAAATCTTGATTTTTTTAATTTTTTTTTTAGGACATAAGTGGTAAAATTTTCATTAAAACACTACAAAACAAATTATATTTTACCAGCAGGACAGTGCTTTAGTACTCTCAAGGTGGATGATAATAGGAGAATAAGCCCTAGAGACAAAAGAAAAGCTTCCTACAGGAAATTAAACCCAAGCTTTGCAAATAAGAACAATAGCCTACAATCCAGGTAAAACTACAGACACAAATGAATGAATACAAAATGAACATTAACAGAGCCTGAAGCAGTGACACCTCCAAATACAAAAGAGAGGAGAGTGGTTTCATAGCACCTACTGAAATGAATTTATAACAATATGCATACTAATGAAGCTGAAACGCCACTTAGTTTTTTGCATCCATTATTCATTGTTCAGCTTTATAGGAAATGCAGCCATACAATGGAACGATTACAGGGAGCATCACTGGGAGTGTGATGATAACAGGGAGGAAATAGGAGCAGCATCTGTTCCTTCACCCCGATCCCCTTGCATGAAAATTACCATAGCATTGGAAAAGGAAAAGGTTGCAGGGAGGGAAACCAGATGAGAGGCTCAAGATGTCTCAGAGGTTTTTTATTTCCCCCCCTGCAATCTATAGGATCGCTGTCCCTGAAGGAGCCGGGGGAGCCAGAGATTAAAAAAGAACACTGTACAAGGGCCTTTGCTCTCCCTCAGTTGTCCGGGGGGTTGGTTTTGGGGGTTGACATATTCTTCTGAAAGCAGAAACTGTCTGTTGATTATTAAAGAGCTTTCTATAAAAGGAACAATATAGATAACAAGTGGAGCTGGTTCAGACAGCCAAAGCTATGACAGCTCCTGGACCCAGGGAAGCTGAAGGAAAGCATTCAGAGAGAAACAAAGGCAGCAGTGGTAGCGCAGGTAGCTCAAGTTCTTCTGTAGTCCCTTGATGTCTGCATGGGCAAAGATTTTCCTGAATCAGATTGTTCAGCCACCTGCAGCACTGCAGGACATGCTGAATCTGACCTGCTAGTGAGTTGACACCATCGGCCAAGACAGACTTAGAACATATCCTTTCCAATGAACTGTGTCTTTTTCAGTTGTAGCCAAATTTGAAGAATTATTTATATATATATATATGTATTTCAAAGTTCCTAATGTTTCTCTTAAACCATGTGCCCTTCACATTTTATTTTCTGAATATCCGAGGCCATAATAAAGGCACAGAGGATGATGCAGACCTGGGATAACAATAACTTTTCTACACTACACTGGATTTATCTGCACTCCTTTGAGCAGACAGACTGCAGCTTTCATGGGACTAAGTTTGATACACGGAGAGTTTGTTTCACATAAATACACTGGATACATAATGGCTAAGGCTGGAAGCATTCTCTGGAGGTCATCTGGTTCACCCTTCCACAAAAGATGGATCTCAGGCTGCTTCAGCTGTGAGGGCCAATAGGTTCCAGGAAGTGTGTTCATATTTCCATAGAAATATACAGAATACACTGCACATGTACAATTTTTTGATGTAGAGTGTGCGGCTAAACTACAAAATTTAACAAGGAATAAATAATTTTTACCTATCAAACTACAGAGAAAGAGGATAGGACAAACAGATTAATTAGAAACAGAAGTCATAATAGCTTTTGCTGACTTTTGCATTTAGTGTATCTTACAACCTGAGAAAGCTTTTGAGTGTTGCACCTTCTGCAGCCACGCTCAGAGGGTTCATGGAAATTATTGCATCCACTGGTATAGGCATCACAGTTAATGACCTACCAGAGCTTTGTAGTTGAAAGTGTTAGGCAATCAGGTGTTATATTCATGGGAGTTCAAAGCAATGCTGAAATCTCTGTAAAAGTTTTAAATTTTCATGAGATGGAAAAAATTTTTCACACACCTGGGTTATACTATAATGGCTTGTATATATTTTTCCAGGAGTACTGCTTCTACACCTGGGTTTGATATTGTAAGTTCTTATCGAAAAGGAATGAAGGTAACTGGTTTTTACAATTTCACATTTTGGAAAGCAAGTGCATTGGGGTAAAGGCTTTTTTAGGTTTTTTGGTGTTTCTCTTCCCCGGCCCCCCCCCCCCCCCCCCCCCCCCCCACCCTTC
>WBMV01007695.1:808868-1020371 GCA_013396655.1 Campylorhamphus procurvoides | reverse complement strand
AAAAACAACCAACAAGAAATTGCTGTGAAAATTATCATATCCAACACCTATACATCATCACTACCTTCCATGGGAAGGTTTTGAGCAGTTGTACTGCTGAATTTTTTTCCACTGTTCTCAGTCATTGTCATGCAGAGGTATTTGCAAAACTACAGTTTGATGAGTGAATTCCTATTTTGCCTGATTTTCCTAGAAACAGGAAAAAAAAAAGCAGGTATATAATTAATGTTAAAAATGCATTTTCTTAACTTGAAGGTATAATATGTCTCTCTCTGTGACAGTATGCTCTATCTCATGATGTCTGTGTATTTATTTTAAATAAAAGACTAACTTAAAAGACTCCTGACACTCCAATACTCCACACTAGGAAGAGAGCAAAAGGTTCATCCTCAGCAATTTTTTCTCTGTTTTGTCAATAAAAAGCCTCAATGAAACCTGGATTTATAGCATTCAGATGTGTTGTTCATTATCTCTTTATGTATATAATGAATAAATCATAAAGTCCAAATAAAAGTGTATATTCCTGTATGCATGCAGATGGGGTTGCAGTAAATCAGTATTATCTGACCTGCCTTGTGGCATCTTTTTATTATTACTAAATATGTAGGAGCTGAGAAACTATAAATGTTCCTTCCCATCCCATCACAACATTATGTTAAGATTTCCTGACACCTGCAACTTAGAGATTTCATTCATGTTAGGGTAAAAAAAGGAAAAAAAAAAGAGAAAACTCAGCTACTTCGTTGACAGAATCAAATCAGACCTAAATAGATGAGGTGGTAAAACATTTTTCAAAAATCCCATCAGTTTGAATTATAGCCATACTCAGAAAATGCCTGGGGATTCACTGCACCAGAGAGCTCTGTCTCTCAGCAGACCACAACTCCTCTCCAGGGAGAGAGGCAGACTGCTTTCAGCCCCAGCTCTGCTATAGGCTGGCCTCTAATCTCCCCCCTCTGCTACCACAGTAGTGGTATTAGCTTGTCTATTTTGAATTTCAGGCATGTTTATGTGTTCAGTTCCTAAAATATGTGGTTTTTGTTTTAACTGGGTCCCCCAGATCCTAGAGTGACAACAAACAGTAACACCAAGTGGGTGCAAAGTTCCTGGTGGTTATAATCTATTGCCATCCCTGAGACACAGGACATGTGGTTCTGCATCAGATGAGGTGGTCAGAGAAAGCTGAGTTTGGGACTTGGATACAAGCTCTGTTTTTCCAAATGTATACATTTCCAGAAAGCTCTGGGGAAATTCTGTTTCTACCAAAGTCAGTGATAAAACTCCCTGGGACTCAGTAGGTTACAGATCCCTGTTCAGTTTGCAGGACTACCAGTGATGAATAAAATAGTTTTTCAGTTTGCCATTGGCTTTAATCCTAAAATCAAGGAGAGTGACTGCAGGAGTATGGAATGTCATAGCATCAGCCAGTTTCTACAGCCAGTTTTTCCCTCTCTCTGACTTTTGATATAGTTAATGTCACACACAGCAAGTCACATTGAGTGTATTTTATCACCTCAATGCTGTCATCTCAGGATCTCATCTGATTAATCTGTAGCCTCTCTGTGTACTGTCTTTGTGGAACATTGACACTTGTCCAGCCATGTACGAAGCTGGAAAAAAACTCTCCAAGTGCTTCCTACTCACATTGCTGTTCATATCTGTAAATCATGGTGATTGGAAATAAAAGTAGGCCACTACCAATAACAGATACGTCTTATGGGTCAGAGTTGATTACTCTGTGTGAAGCTTATAAAATAAAGAGGATTCCTTTTAGGAAGTGAGCCCATCATGCTCAGTGACGGATAGCAAAACAGACTGCTACTAAAATGAAATTCACATTATGCAGCAGGCCACAATGTGACTGAAAACAACATTAACAAGGTCATTCTGATCTGATTTTTCAAGTTCATGCTGTTATTCTGGCTTTCTTGAAGCAGAAATCTGAATAGTCTGATTGATGGTGGTTTAGGAACCTCTGAGCATAAACCTGGAAGAAAATGTTCTGCACAAATTGTAGTTTGGGGTTAAAATATCAAACACTGCCCATGGTTTAATTCCTCATCCATATTCATGTGCAGAACTCAGATGATGATGTCTGTTCATCTGCTTCAATAACTACATCTTCAACTTTTGCTTGTTTCTATTGTGAATATACACATGAAAAGAGACATGTTCTTCCTTTTATAACCAGCAATTCCTTTGCTTCTGTCTAAAATAGTTTGCAGGAAACATTTTCTCATTTCATGACTGAGCCTGGAGCAGGAGTAGAGAGTAACTGGTGGTGGAGAATGGTAGGATTTTTTGAGCTTCTGGTGGTCTCTTCTCAGAGCACTCACACAGGCTGCTGCTTACCTCTAATAGAGAACACATCTCAGGTTCTTCAAGATGATTGGGGAACCTTGCCATGAAATTACAGATTAGTGATCTAAAGGAGACAGTTTTAAATATTATCTGACATAAATTCCACAGTAGGTGCAAAACTTCCCTTCCTCCAGCTTACTTTCTTTACACATAAGCGTTTTTGGCTGAATTACCTACTTCCAACAACCTCCCCAAAATATTCCACTTTTGCCTTACCTCTTGAATACTGCATTTCACTTGCCTACTACCTTATCTTCCTACCCAGCCTACCACCTTCCTTAAGTATTCCCAAACTCCACTCCAGCTGCTGTGACATACTGTTGTGCACACCTATTTTCCACCCCCACCAACACCCAGATCCCCCCACAGCTGCCTTTCTCCCTAGGCTTCTCTTCTCTCCCTCCTCAGCATGCAGTCCTGCCTGTTTGATTCCAGTTTATTCTGTGCTGGTTATACCACTCTAAGCAGTGTAATTCTTCAGGATGGTTTATTAAACAATGCTACCAACATCTGTCATGTGCTTTCCCTCTCATTCTCTCCCCTTAGGAAGATGTGTGCACAGCACAGTGTTTGCTTTTGAGATTGCTTAACTATATGTGTGTATAGATGTATATCTTTGTATATATACGTGTGTGTGTGCATACTTTTATATGCAAATATATACATATGTATTCATTCATATATATATATGCACACATTTGCCTTGCATTTATATGAAAGAAAACGGCACAAAATTTTGCCTTGCCTGTAAGCACGGCAGGGAATGAGGGCTGGGAATGCCTTAATTTTTCAGAGAAGCTTCTTACTACCATTTGGGCTAACTCCTGTGAAATGTCTCCTACAAGAGTGCATTTTCTTTTGATTGTGGTAAGTTCCACAGGGCTGGAGGAACAGAGTGCAAATCACAGCTTTGTCCCAGAACTTTAGAAGTAACATAACTCTTTCAGAGACTTATATCTTTTCCATGAAATCTGAAAAATGAAATGCATTTGAGAACTTGAGTCCATATTAGATGGCGTGTGGAACTATTCAGCATACAGAGGACTCACTTCACAAAGGCTAGATGCGCTGTTCTGTACATTTGTCATTGGTTCTTTGAATGAATGATATTTCCACTTAGGTATTTTCAGGACCATGTAAGGGACGAAAGAGCACAAGCCTGCTGATTTGAAATATTTTGGCGAACAGCTGCTTGGCAAGAGCAAGAACGGTGCTTTTTCTGTGTGGTTCACCAATTGTACACTTACTAGAATGAAATAATTTAAAATATTCTGATTTTTACTGTTTCCTCTGTTATTTATGATGATTTATTGCACTCCATCCAAAAGCACCTTCTTAGCTTTTTGTAATATAGATCTGTGCAATCCAGCACCTCAGCTGGTATCTTGCATACTCTGTATTGGTACATGGCCTTCCTGTGGTCTAAGGATTCACATTTGGAATCAACCCACATGTATTTTTGCAAAGGTCAGAACCAAGAGCCCACCCACCTTCTCTCTGAAGGCTCTCTGCCTGCCCAGATGGCAAAGGAAGGGTCTGAAGGACCATGGTCCTTACTTTTCTTCTAGCACATGAGGAAGTTGCACCCCTACACCTCTGACACCTGATGCCCAGAGTGATGTGTGTTCACAGAAAAACATAAAGTAGTGGAAATTGCAGGGTGAAGTTTGGGGCAAGATTTTAATGTGTGATTGAGAAGCTGGGTGGGAGAAAGACTTTTACACAGTTACAGCCCCGGGTATAAGCTTCTGTTTCCCATTAACTATGCTTCTGATGGTCATATACAGAATGCTTCACTGTATAGGATATTAAACATATTGTTATCATCAAGAATAAAATTGATTCATTTTAGTGAGGCTGTATTAAAGATATTGATTGTTCTCTCTTCCATACCCTTTACTGCAGACTCAGTGATGACATGCTTATCATTTAAAAATACCATAAGCTTGGACATGACATAGGAAATTTTCCAAGTAGAAATAAGACAGAGAAGAAAAAAATATTATCTCAAAAGTATATTTTTGTACACAGGTCTCCTGTTACACAGTATCAAATAAAGGTAATCCTTTACTTCTCTTCTGTTTGCTTGGCTTTATTTCTTAGGGCTATATTCTTCCATCAGATTTATAGGTGTATCTTAGAAAAGTTAGAGAAATGAACGATGTTCTCAGGATGCAGAGTTCATCTGCTGCATGCTCCTAGACTCCAAGTAATACTTTCCTCTGGGTGCTTTATCTCTGCTGCTCTGGGGTAAATGGATCTCAGAGAGGGGCTACAGTTGAACAGAACCAGGATATTTTTAGTTCAACACCAGCTGAAATTTTGGCTGGTTCAAGTGCAAAATGCCTGAGGTGAAGTAATTGCCGTGCAGCAGTCTCCTCAGATGTGGTGCCAAGAGCCACATCAATGGCTATACTGAACTGAGCTGCATTGCTGCAGCCTCCTTGAAGTCACAGCCACAGTAGTGCCACCCACCAGGGCGGGTCCCTCACAGAGGGCATCCTTCCACACATGGCAGCCCTGATGCCCAGCAGCTGCTGCCCTGGGCACCTCAGGAAGGCACTGACTGGGTCAGCTACATTTCCTCACACTCCCTCCAGCAATACCTTCTTGAAGACACAGTCTGATGCTGCCTAATGAGACCTGCATGTGAAGGAGGTGGGTTTGGACCCTGATAGTGTTAGTGGAGGCCTCATTTTTCTGACAAAAAGTTTTATCAAAGAAACTATTTTAGGATGACCTTTTCCTTGTAAAAGCAATTCAGTTTAGAAACTCCAAGCCAAACCAGCCCAGGCTGCCCTCGAGCCCTGCCTGTCTGGGGTGGAGAAGGAAGTAGTCTACCCTCGCACAGATTCAAACCAAAAATCGTGGGCATGTGAATTGGCCATGTCTGGAGCCAGATATTTCAAACTTGAAAGGATTTGTTTTGGCTTGTAGATTTCATAGAGAGCAAAAGCTAGTTTAGAAGAGAGTAGAGTGCAGCATTTTTAAACCTGCAGTCATTTAAAGAAAGCATCAGGTAGCAGCACATCTGAGCATCTCTGTACCTTTGTAAATTAATTTTAAGAGATGTATTTTTTAGAACAGTTTTTAGGTGAACATATCCCATTTCATTGGTAAAATCTGGAGGCTCCACATCTTGAACAACTTTGAATCAAGACATATGCATGGCTTTGATAACGACTTGGTATAAAAGGCATGCAAAGTAAGTAAAACATGACGTGACTTAAGAATTGTTGCTACAACTGGGAGCACTTACTGGGGAAAATTGCTAGTTTTGTTACAGAGAAACAGCAAGCCGTGACTGCCTTCAGGGACATGGTGGAGATGGACTTTCCTCATTACAGGATGTGTGGGCTAGGAGCCTTCCAAAATTCATGACAGGATGTGCTTCAGCTCCTGACTAGAGGCAGTGTCCAGGAACCTCCAGAGGCCTCCCTGCCTTCCTGTGGCTTTTCCATGGGCTTCCAGGTGGAAGGGGGTGGTTTGACACAGGGGTCACACAGAACTTTATAGACATGAATTAGTTAGCAGCAAGCTACGATCCCCATCCACCCTGTACAGCTCTTTGACAGGACTCCCAACCCAATTCCAGCAGCATCAGAGCTATAGCAATCAATGGCATCACTCCCTTTGCAAGAAGGGGCCTCTCCTGGGAATTAGAGATGGTGTTTGGTTAAGGAAAAGCTTGCCCAGAGCCAGATGGCAAGAAAAGAAATGATGGCCAGAACTGCTTTGGACAGAGCAAGGCAGCATCTGTGTGCCCCTGCCTTCGATCAGGTCTCACAAGTGCTCACCCTTTCTGTGCTTGTGGTTCACATGGCAGGGGAGCCTCCAAGTGCATGGGCTGGGGCCATTTGGGATGAAACAAAACCATAAGACACATATCAGTGGCTAAGGGAAACTCAGCCTGCTCCAGTGTCACCCACCACTGCAGAGAGGACATTAACTTCTGGACACCATCTCTGCTGCTCTGGGGCATCTCTGCTGCTCTGGGGCATCCCTGCTGTCCCATGCTGGCCACTGGGGCTGAGCATCGGAGGCAGCACCCCTATGTGGCCAGCTCTCAGGTTCAGCTGAACCCTTTCTTATTCACTGTTTCTGAGGAGAATGATGCACAGAGAAATGTGTGCCAGAAGGACAGCATGTCAGAACTGGGAACAGAGCCCAGACCATCTTTGCCTAGGACCAGACATCACTCAGTTGCCTTCGCCTATATCTGTTCAAGACATGATCCTCCATGGACACTGTCTTTTAGCAGAGACAAACCCGATCAGGCAGGACACAAAGGCAGCCTTCCAGGTGTGCCAGTCCCAGGCTGTGCCTGCCATTCTGCTCCACCCAAGAAGCCAAGAAGCAGCAGGATACTGACTGGGTAGCTTTTTACAGGGAAAACAAAAGGAAAGAGAAAGAAAAAAATAGTTTTCTGAACTCTATCAGGACTTCTTCAGCCTGTTGTCCTAAAGACAAGTTTTGGACAGATCAGTAAAAGCTTAAAAATATCAATAGAGTTATGGTCTTTGTCCACCTGCTTTTACAAAAAAAATTTGTGTGTGTGTGTGGAATCTGTATTTTTCTTGTCCCCAAAGGCCCTATCTTTATATCTATGTGGCAGGTTTGCAGATTTCATCAGTGCAACAGTTAGTCCACAGTTAATGATCTGTGCTCCTACTAATAGGCATAAAAGTCAAACCAAGGGAACAACAAGCAAGATTTAGCACACTTTTAAAGAACAGTTTGTGACTCTAAAACTTGATTTTGTTGACAGCAGACCTTTAAGAGTGTGTACATATGTATGTTTGGTTCCTAGCCATGCAACACTTATTACTGCATCTGTCTCTGTAAGAAGTGCAAGACAAAAAATATTGTACAAAATACACATTTTTGAACCCTTCACAATAAGCAGCAGTTTTAATGTGCTACTTTTCTTTACAAGGTCATTACTCCAGCAAGTGCCCTCTGCTTTGATTTTTATGTAGTACAACAATACAGATTAACAATTACAAATAATCTGCCTGCTCAGAATGAACAAACAGTGCACTGATAACCAGCTTTAGATGGTATCTGTGTTCAGTGTTGTTCAGAGTCAAAGGATATAAGGAACACAGAATATTTGCCTCAGCTTCCTCATGTCCACCTCTTTCATTCCAAACTTTCAAAAGAGATTCTCAAGTCTCGCATGTTTACGATTCCTCGTAGAAATCCATGGGAAGACAGGAGCCATTATAATGACAGCTTTCTACTTACCATCATACATTACTGTCTCGAGCTATTCTTAGGGATGCCTGGAAAGCAGTCAGAGCAATCTGTGAAACTAGGCAGTGATGCTGACAGCATCTCCCCACTGTTATAATGATATATATAGGGCTAGCTAATAAAGCTGGGGAAAAAAATACCAAAGCCAAAAGAACACATTCTGTTTTCCAATTTTTTCAGAGGCATTGGCATGAAGGAGTTAAGGTAAGGGAGGAAGGGAGCTAGGACTGAGGCAGGACACTGAGAAGGACACCAAAAACTATCCAAAATAGAAAATGTTTCTACAAGCTCCCTTATTGTTCATTATAGATAAATTTGTTTGTCAATAGTTCTGACTCAAAGAAATGGGAATTACTGGGGTGGGCTTAAGAAAGCTTAAAATTCAACATGATCTCAGAAACAAGAGAGGAAAATTTAACCTTGTTATACAGGGGACTGATGTTCTTGGGAGGCATTCTTGCTGATGTAAATGAGTGCAAACTTTATGCTTGGCAGTGAAACCATGCTGATTTATGCCAATTGAGGCTTTGGCCTGGGTAGAGAAATCTGCTATTGCGTTCCTTCCACTGCAATGGTTTTCAGAGCTTTGTATCTCTCATGATGCCCATTATAAACAGTTATTTTCAAATGATTATATTAAAACCTAGGCATAGAAAAACAAGCAAGCTACTGGCATGAAAAGAGTGCAGGGGATACATCAGTGAAAATATAGCAATGGTAAGACCTATTACATTTTTGAATGCTTGCTCAGGAGCTGCAAAAGTAACATTACTTGAATCTTTGGTCTTTGAGGGGCCAAATGCATATATTTCAGGGAGGAATAATCCTGCCCCTGTGACATGGACATCTAATTTTTTGCACTGCTGACTTCTGCTGTGTGTGGAACAAAGCAGCTGGGAGAAGGAGCAGTCAGCATGAGTGCTTAGTGAGCCTGAGGCCCTTGTGCTGTCAGAAGTGGTAACAAGATGAGCAAGGCACAAGGCTAATTTCTGTCCATGGTAGTAAGACCTGAGTTCTGATTAAAATGTAAAATTTTTCAAGTGGTTTGTAGCTGGGCAGCAGCCTTGGGAGCAAAGGGGCTGCCCAGCAGAAATTTGCTCTTCCTCACAGAGATTCTATTGTGCTGACAGCACAGTCCTCCTACTAAACCTACCTTTGCATCAGACTCACTACAAAAGCCCCTATCCTACTGCTGCCCCATGGACACAGCAAATACACTCTACACTCTGGGTAGCTCCACAGGAGCTGAACAGATGCTAGTAGCAAGCTTTTCCCCAGTTCAGATAGTTATTGCTTACTGAAAAACAACAGAGAACTTCAGCTTTTGAGAAGTAGAGTCCTGACCTACTCTGAGAGGACTGGCTCAGTCCAGGCCCTGCGCATAGAATCTGAGGGATCCAATGAGGACAGCATGCATGTAGTAAGCACTGCAAGTAACCCTGATGAACATCTTCCTTTCCAGCCAGTCCTTGGAAGAGGCAACCAACAACAGTGAAGTGATCCAACAGACCTCTCTCGCTCCACTGTGGGCACTGGGAGCAGAGTTTAGGAACTCGTATTGGGACTTAAGTGATCTAAAAGTGAAGTATTTAATAGAATCATATCAGTCAGACTCCCTCCACAGTGCATGGAAGGAGACAAGCGACATACAGAGGACATATACACGAGCCTTGGGTGTCTTCTGTAGTATTCATCTAAAACACTCTTCAGAGGTGGCTTTCCACTTATGATTGCATGGCCTGAATGACTGATCCAGAACTTGTCTTTTATACAGCTAGCATTAATTTATTCTCTTCCCAGTTCCGCAGAAAAGAATACAAAGCTAATTGAAATTGTGCTAATTCCCATGACCTCTAAATCAAGCCCAACACTGGGGAAGACAGCCAATGCTAAAAGAAAGGAAACTTTAGCAAAGACTACAAGTAATTCAAGTGATACTCATCTTCCTGCTCACAGATTCCTTTCAGTCTTTGGGGCAGCAGCATTGAAAGGCATACAAACATTGATATTGCACCAAAAGACAGAAACATCTGGAAAAAGGAGTTCATTTATTATTATTCATATCAAGCACCATAGGTCCACAGAACAATTAGGAGCTCTTCTACTTGACAACACCGAGATGCACACCTCACCTGGCTTACCTGGAAGTTACATCTAGCTTGGCTTTAAAAATTCTAGCTCCCAAAGGACTGCAAAATTGGTAACAGGTTAAAGAGAAAGGGTAGCCAAATGCTTTTAATGCTCCAGATGACAACAGTAAAGCTCTGAGCAGAGGCCTTGCTGCCACTCGTGCTGGTTCATCCATCTTGAATAAGTCTGATGTTATGGACATGCTTCCCTGGGCATGAGTAAAGCAGAGGAATAGCACAACCTAGCAACTCAGTGTGAATTGTGCCCTGGGCAAAGGTGGTGAAACCTTCCTGAAGATGTGACAGTTGCACAGGAGTGCCCAGTTGCTCAGGAAATAGCACATGCCTCAATATGAAAAATGTGAAGATTAATTTCATTTTACTGGAGAAGTGGCTTCAAATCAGCTGCTCTGTTAGAAGTCAAATGGTGATGTGTCTTCCAGTTTTCGTGATGCTAGTGTTTAAAAATGCTGTGCCAGGACCCCATTATGCCAGCTACCGCACAAATGAAACAAAAGACAGACACAACAGGCAAACACACTGCCAAGAAAGAAGCAACAGCTATACCAATCCCAGGAGGAAGGACTGGTCACTGCAAATCAGCCTGCTGGGTGGGCTGCCAGGCTCACCTCTGGCCCTGCCTCTCCTGTGCCTGAGAAGGAGCATGAAGGCTGATTGGGAAAAGGAGAAATGGAGTGGCTTTGCAGGTGTTTACAGAGAGTTTCTCCAATGGGATGAGAAGCATGGGAGAAACCCCAAACCCCTCAGCCACTCACCAAATAGGACCTGAAGATCATGTTACCAGTGCTGGTTCATTCTCAGAGGCATGCTATGGCTCTCCAGTGTGTTGCACAGTGCAGCCTCAAGGCAGGGTGATGTAGGCTAAGCATAGGGTGCTATGCCTTAACACGCAGTTTCTCCTCCTTTGTGGTGGGTTTAATCCTTTGCTGCTGGCTTTTATGTTGAGTATGTTAGGAGTTTTTTTTATTCTAATAAGTTTTCAGCATGTCTTTGTTCGTTGCCAGCTCTATAGACACACACGTTTACTGCAGCTCATTCTCCAACCAGAAAACCTATCCAAACATTTCTCAGAAATATTGGGAATGGAAACAGGAGATAAAGCATTCCAAGTAGAAAGCAAGTGGGTGCTACAGCCCACTACTGTGGCAGTGTGGCAAGTACAGCATTGGCAGTTAAACCAGCACATGCTGCTGAATTGATGAGCACTCCTGGTAGGATACCCTCTCTGAGCTCTGCATTCTCCATCTCTGGGTAGCTACTGATACAGATGCAGCCAACACAAGTAATTCCCAGAAACCTAGAGGGGCTGTTGTGACCAATGGGCAACACTGGGAAAAGGAGAGTGTGATTTCTAGAGAAATTCTTGCAAGTCACTACTGGTAGGGGACATGGAAACAGAGGAAGTATCAGGCACCACTCTATGGAGATAAACCAGTGATATTCCTCATTAATGCTCTGTCATGTTTTAAAGTTCAAGAGATGCTGCATCTTAACTTGCTTCCCTTGACTGGAATTCATCACTGCTAATAGAGCAGAGCCACAGGGTAAGCTGTTAGACATGCACTGGCAAGAGCAAACTGTTACTGCATGAAAATCAGCCCACATTAATGTCCTTGAAGAACAAAAGTCTGAGTGGAGGATGCGCTTACCTGCTATGCCCAGGGCAGGTTCCATTTTCTAGCTGGCTAGAGGGTCAACAGCTCCTTTGTTCCTGACTTACCAGTGTTAGAGTCTGCCTTTATTTCCCTTCATTCAGCTGCACCCACAGAATAATGTAAGGGAGAAATCAAAACACTGAAGCTTCAAAATCCCCAGGCAGGGCATCTTGTATGTGTTTGCATGTGCATCCTTAGAAGAACTGTAACACGTTTTAAGGAAGAATTTCTTCTCTACAAAGAACAGAACAGTTGTGAAATTATCTTTACAAGCTTTACTTTTTGATACGTCTAATTAGATGCAGTGTTATTCCTGCAATCAGACTTATACCAGGTGAGAAGACTTTCCTATGATTCAGAGAGGAGTTGTAGCTTCAAACTGTGATGCCTTTTGTTTTCTGTGTACTTGCATTGCTATATTGCTCAGATCATGCCTGTGCCACCCAACAGATCACCTGTTCTGTCCTTGGAGCTGCTGAAGCCTTCATACAGTGGAGATGCTCTGTGGTCTCTCACATTGAAACTTAACTTTTGTTCTTTCCATTTCTTTTCTTTCTTCCAAGTTAAAACATAAATCAGTAAATAAGACTGCTTGCTAGTTTATAGAAACTTTCCCTTCATAAATCATTTTGTCCATATGAAGCCGACCATCAGTGCTACAGGCAGGGGCATTGAGCATCCAGTACTGTTGGAGTCCAGGAAAGGAGCACTCAAGCTTGTTTATGTACATTAACTTCCTTTCCTCCTCTGCACCAATTCCTCTGTGCCATTCAAAGAAAGATAGAGTGTTCTGCCAGGATTCCCCCCTCCAGGAACTGAAACAACCTCAGAATATCTGATTATCAGTTATTTTATCCCAATTGCATGACCTCTTTATAGATTAAAAATAACCCTCTAAAAAACAACATAAATACTAAGTATGCAAGCACTCCTTGAAAACCAGCCTCGATTTGTAAACTCATTTCCCACAGCTTGATGTTGCAATATGAACTCTTTGAATGCAGATATGTTTAGAGACAAGGAAAGTAAGCTGAAAAACAAAACGATACATGCACAGAAACCTGATTTGCACATTTATGATAAATGATAAATTCTTGTAGTGTTTTGGAAGTATAATAACATATTCACCTTCAAAGAGCACCTAAACAATTCATCTAAAACAGATTATATGCCATGATTGATGATAAGGCTTTTCCTCTTGCAAACACAGTATATGTAACTTTTTCTCATTTAGAGAAATTAAGTAATTATTTTATCATAATATGCTTTATTATTTTCAAGCCTAGCTGTTAAACTGCAGGCTGAATCTAGAGCTGCCAACACAGCCTAGTGGTGTGTTTGTCCAGCATGCAGCTTCAAGGGAGAAAAAGCAACATACAACCACAGTGAAAAAAGTCAAGATTCCCCCCCAAATCTGTCACAGAAGATACTTCACAGGAAATAATTAAACCAAAGGCTCAAAGATCTTAGTCCCTACTTTTTCAAACCATGAGGCATCTGTGGACAGATTTCCAATTCTTCCTACTAAGAAGACAGGGAGATGAAGTGCAGTGTTTTAAAGCTCTACCACATGAGTTTCCAGTGCTCATAGGAATATGCATGATTGATCAAGGACTTTTTGAATTACCTAGGGAAGGAAAGAAACACAAACCAGTGACATTTTTGTGGGCCCATGTGCCCCAGTGTCTTAGACATTGCAAATTGACAGTCTTTCCTTCCATCTGTATTAAATTCAACCTTCTGCTCAGGGGAGGATGAGTCTGAAGGACAAGAGACAGTTTTTGCATGATTGTTTGGAAAACATTTTAAAAAAATAAAAAAAACCCCTGAAAACAGAAAGCAAAAGCAGGAAAGGATTGGTGTCACTAAGGAACACAACCTCCAGTCATTCCCCCCACTAAGGGAAATGAAATTGTTTTCTTTCTGTGACACAATATGCAAATAAATCTAGTTAGCTGCAAAACATGCATTTATTGGATGCAAGAGTTATCCTTTTATAAAATTAAAAAGTAATATAGAGATTCACAAAGACACAGATTTTTTTTCCATCTCATTTAAACTGTGATTTGCTATTTATTCATAGATACAAATGATGGGTTTTTATTGAATGTTTTTGCCAGACATAATTAATAATATGCTTTCAAACAAGAAAATATGCTAAAATGCACATTACTTTTCAATACCCAGAAAACTCTAAACATTTTTTACAATGGAAAACCCAAATACTTCTTGTAAGGATGTATTTGTTTACTAATCTCTTCAGTGCTTCTGTGTTTATTAACAACTATATACTAATTACAAGTGAAGTTTTGTTATTTTGTTCAACCCACTTTAAAACGTCATTGTTTTGTTTTCATGAAGGAGTGCAAACTTTTTTTAGCTGATCAAGTAGAAATGGGCAAAATGTTCCCCAAGCCAAGGTGTGCCTGTTATATGTGTCACAGAGACAACACAGACTTTTTGAAGTGTCACATATACGGTGATTTCTGGATGAACTAGAGAAGCTGTTCATGTTTGTACCAAATTGAGAAAGCAGGATTGTGACCTGCTGTTACTTTTCAGCCACAAATCATCAACAGCACCGCTGAAATTATCAGACTGCAGTCAAAAGAAGGATCGAAAACTGAGATCAGAGTTCATGTTTATAATTAAGCTTGACAAACAAATTTTAATGATGTCAAGTGCAAAATGTCCAGTTCTGTCATCTTCACTGTGCATGTATCACCTATTCAGATGCTCCAGATGTACATGGAGATTTATATTGTCTACATATTCCTGTCAATTACAGCACACTTCGCTCTTCAGTGAGATTTCTTATCTTACTGCATCACAGGGGCTTGAAGACTAAAGAACCATAATCTTACAAGCTATTATGAAGTGATTTCCACTTGTTTGGGCAAGTTCTTTTCAGGAAGAGCAGTTATTTCTTGTGGTTTTTCAGTGGTATTCAAATCTCAGCCAAAGGTTGGCCTCATGTTTGTGTGGGTACAGATCGGACCTGAAATCAGAGGGAATGGATGGGTGCTCAACTACAGTTAAGATCATCTCATCTGTGATGGGAACTGTTTCAAGAACAGCTATTCTCATCTCGGCTTTTCTCTACATTTTCAGAAGGGCAGATGAATAAAAGATATTCAAAGAGGTCATGAAGCTTTTGAGTCTTTAAAAGGGTAATCTTGCAAGCTTAGTGTTTTGCAGATACCTTTTATGGACAAACGAGTATTGAATATTGTCAGAATAGAGTTGCTCTTGAAAGAGAAAAGAGAATTGACTGAGCGTTTTTGCTGTTGGAAATGCCCGCTAACAAGGTCAAAATGTTTCATAATTCACTAGTTTTCAGAAACAGTTCTGGCAGAGCACAGATCTGACTGAATCCTGCCTCATTTTCCACTAGCTCCTCTGCCCACAGGGCCTCCGCTCCTTTCCAGGATGAACAGCAGCCTCGGGGGTTTCGTTCCAAATCTGGACAAAACCTGCTTTGGAAATACTGAAATCTCCTGACAATGGGATTAACCTGTCAGCTGAGCTTCCACTGTTTGATCAATGCTAGCAAAAAATACTTAGATAAATTTTTTAAATTACAGTTCACATTGAAGCTCCACTTAGCTCAGTCCCTATGAATAGGGCAGTGCTTTTTGCTCCCCATGTCAATGTACTGAGGAAACAAACACACTGGCAGAAGTGCCTATAAATGTCCCTGAGCCTTGTGTCCTTGCCAAGTGGCATTAGACAAAGCCGTGGCAGGACACATAGTTTTTGCATTGTCCTACCAGCCAGCTACTCTGAGAGGTCCCTAAAAGGGATAGGGGTCAATAATTTAGGCACTCCTGTGTCTAAAATGGTTGTTTCTAAGCAGAAGCTGCACACCTAACCTAAGTCCCAAGACACCTTTGAGGAAGGAGGCTGGAGCCCATCATCTCAGGAAATGATAATGCATAGGTAGCTCCTATGACACTTTTTCATCCATATTACTCATGTAAGACTTTGACATCACTGACCTTATTTTACAATAGAGGGTAAACAAAGTTTGGGAACTGAAGTGTATTTCCCCCAAGGTCACCCATGAGCAAGTGGCAGAGGTAGAAGTACTCCCAGTTCCCTGAAACACAGGGCCGTGCTCTGTGCTTGAGAGCACATCTTCCCCCAAAACTTTGATTTGATACGAACATACAAGCCCTGCTAATTCTGTCTGGGTTACAAAGGGAAGAAGTCAAATAGGATATCTGCAAATTCCTGCTTTCTATCGTGTCTCTCTGAGGTGTGACTTGTGCCTGTATCATCTTTCATGAAGGGATCATAATCTAATACAAAGGAGCAGAAAACCTAATCTGGCTGCTGTTGAAAGATTATAATCCAGAAACAATTAGGTATCTATCTACCCTTCTTTCTTAAAAGCATGAATAGCACATGTGGGGAACATACACTCTCAGCTGGCCGGAAGAATAGTCTATTTTTACAGATCTTTTATTTAAATCTTCCAAGTAGTAAGAAAGCAATTTTAATGAAAAATGCTATGCATAGAAGAATTGCTCCTTTTCATCTGAGAAGTGAAGAATTTTCTTTATTTTTTACTAATTTTGAATTTGATGCAGATGTGATTCCAATGCTAATTATGCCCCCCACTGTCTCTATGCTCCAGTGAAATGTGACTCCCTGATGTTTCTCATTGTCTTTTGTTTACAATTATAAGAAGTTGATGGAAATCATCTGGTTTTTGCTTCTGTACTGCTGTGGGATTTGTACAGCAGCAACCTGTCAAACTAATGACCTCTAGCACGAGAAACTGTGGACAATTCAGGCTGCAGTCACAGCTGAAATCTTAGCATTGCACTGTTTCCCTCTCACCCCCTGCATATCTGTGATGAAACAGTTCCTGCAACATGGAAGGATGACCCCAGAATTAAGGGTAAACAGTAGAATTTTCACAAATAAATGGTGATACCAAATTTTGCTAAACACTGTCTTGCTCTGGGCTTCTTTCCCCTGCNAAAACCAAAACAACCCAAAAAAACCCAATAATAATGCAGATATGCTGTGAGCATGATCTCATTAATGTTTCCAGTGCTTTGGGACAGGCTGGAGGCCAGAGGGCTCTCTCAGCACCTACACACTGACTCCAGCACCAACATCCACTAGAGGAAAATGCCTATTGTATAATTTGCTGGTGACCTGCTCGTGACAATTCCCAGTCTGGACTGTCTGTGAATGTGTTGGCATTTTCTGTAACTGTATAGTTGTACAAGACATCTGTGCATCAATCATGTATCTTAGGGAAAAGCAAAGCTTATGTTTTAGGAAGATAAATAATAGAGTTCACCGTTAATTATAAATAATGTATCCAGGCATCTTGTACATAGACAGACAACTGCAACCTTTGCGCTGGCAACAAAAGCATTACCCTGAAAAGCATTCTGGATTTCAGTGCTATATTGAAAGCATTAAACAAATTCAGCTCACTATCTAAAGGGCTAATTCAATTAAATCTACTACTTTGAAGTGAAATATGTGGTAAAATTAACAACTATCAGATTTCCTTCTGCACAGAGGAACAAGAGAAAGCTTTTTTCCCTAGTTCCTAGGGAGTTTTGTCCTACTTTTCCTTAAATCCCATCCCCCTTTGTTTATAGTCTCCAGTTTTGCCACTATTCCCAGTGTTTTCTTCCTCCCAGCTAGCTCCCTTATCTGGGTGATAGCCAGCACACAGTGGTGGCAATGGTGCTCTTGATGCCATTGTCACAGGGCCAGCACATGTGTGCTGGGGCAGGTGACAGCTGCTCCTCCAGAGGGATGAGAGCCCCAGTTACAGCTGCATGATGCCAATGAACCTTTATTCACCTTGCTTTTGCATTCTCCCACTGATTTTTACAGTACAGTTGGGAATTTAACATCTCAGAGCTATCTCCAAAGTTTGATTGAAGGTAGCCAAAAAACATTTAACTTTTTGGGGATAGTAAACAGTAGACAGTTGTACAGATGGACATACAGGTGGACACAAATATGTGGATGAATGCTGCAAACTCGTTCATCTGTTTTCTTAGAAAACCAAGGTAATGTTGACATAAAGCTGTTTATAAACACTAGTCAAATATGTACAGGTCAGCAAATGAATAGATATTTCTGAGAGGGAGCTTCAAAAATCTTTATTGTGAATCTCATCTCTGTCCAGGCTGACAGACACCAGTGATGGATGCAGTGGCAACAAAATCGTGACTTTTTGCAAGAGGTGGAGGACAGAGCTGTATGGAGATAATGCTGCCATATCTTCATGGCACATGCAGGGAGATATCAGGCAGTCCATGAATTTTTGTGGGTTTCCCTGAGTTAACTCCCTTGGAGTCTCTAATTAGTATGTCAGCAGTTGCCACAGATGGCCATTCATTGCCAGCTCAGCCTGTGGGCATAGACCGGACAGAAGGACGCTGCTTCCTGGACACAGAGTGCTTACAACCTGTGCCACAAAAGGTATCCCCCCAGGGTGCGGTTCCTGTATCCAGGAGCTGTCTGGTGGCCCACTTGGGGGCACAAACTGCCATGGACACCATGGCAGAGCTACACTGTCAGCATGGAAATCAACCCCCAAGATGAAGGCTTACGCTTACACTTAGGCATCTTTCTCCATGGAAAATGTATCCTGACATTCAGTCTGCTGATTGTACACTTTGTTGTACAAAACTATGTGGAGTCCAGCAAGGGGAAAATCTGGAGGGTTGTACACTGGAATTCTTTAGTGGCAATTTGTCTCAGTTCAGCATCTTTGGCTACCCCTCATGGGTCACAGTTACTTTACACAAAATATGAATATTAATAACATCTAATAATAACAGTGACAATGTGATATCTGCATTTCATAGGTTCAGTTGGACACACAGGTAGTCAGCTTGGGCAACAAAGTCAAAACTGGATAAAGCTTGCAACTTACTGGAAAAATGTGACAGTCAGTGTTTGAAAGAAGGTAGATATTCACATGATCCTCTGTTTAGGTATGTTCTTCCTTTAGAAGAAACCAAGGACTGAGCCAACATGATGAATGAATCATTTCAAATTGCTAGAGGGTAAATCTGAAAAAATTGCAACTTCATGTTGCAACTTGCAATCATCTACACTTTTCCACTGCTAAGCCCCCCTGAGACTGGAGGCACAGACTTTAAATTCATTACAGTTTCACACTGGTGGTATGATTTTAACTTTAAAGTTAAATATTTGAGATTTAAGCTACTATAAATAAGAGAAAATCAGAACCACGCCATACTTCAACATACTAATGTACACGCATTTTATGTGAATTTTTCCACAAACCAATTCATGTGTGACAGACATTTTTTCATAACCTGAAACTTATGACTGCGTATTTCTGACAAATCTGTACTTCTCTGCTGCTCTCCTGCCATTAAAACCAGTTGGTAGTAATGAATGACCAGTTTGCTGCAACCACCAACTAGGTAGCATCTTCCTCACAAGCACCAAGGATGTCATTATTCCTTATACCCCAGCTGGTTCTTCTTCTCATTAAGGCTGACAGAAATGGCAGTAAGTATATGTGTTTTTGTACATAAGGCACTCTGGTCAGTGGTTTGAACTTCAGAAGCCCTGTCTCACTTGTCTTTATAGCCTGTTTCGCCAGGAACCATGCTCAGTGGCACTTAATATTTGCCCCACAAGCACAGCTTAGTGTCTTCCATCTCAGAAAGAGCATAGCAAAACTGGGGCTCTGCAGTTCCCAAGTGTGTCAAGATGTAACCTCTGCAGTCTGCAGGGAGGGAGGTGGAATAAAGAGGCAACTAGAAAAATCAGTTCTGTTATGCCAGGCTCCCTCATGTTGGTAACAATACAAACTATGCAACATTTGAGGGGAAAAGTGAGTTGCAGTAGTTCAAGTATTATCAACCCCTGCTGTTGTATCCACCTGCTGCTGCCTTCATTCAGGCCTTTTCAAATGCTGATGCCTTAATGCATTCCTGTGTGGTCCCCAGCACCTGCTGGCAGCCTGATGTGAACTTCTCCTACCCTGCTTGCCTTTCCTTTTGAAAAACATGCCCCTTTTCTCTTGGGAAGCAACGACCAATGAGCTGCTCCCATCAGGGAGATGGCTCCAGTTCTGTCTCTGCAGTTCTAATATCATCTTTAGGTCAAATCTCTGTAGTTTTTGGAGTCTTTCATGGTGTCCCACACAAGCATTCAACCGTTCAAGCAAAGCCCTCTAGTGCAGTTCAGGCAGGGATCACAAAGTCAATTCAATTGCAAGATAAGAAAAAACTCAACCCAGCAGGAAGTGGTGGGCACCTCTTCCACAGGGCATGTGAACTTAGGCCATGCTTCCATGTGGGCACCTGAGCACCAGAAGGGCTCTGGGTGTCTGCACAGGATGTGCAGCCTACTCCTAACCAGCAAGAAGTAAGAAAGATGGTACAGAATTAATGTTCTTTTAATTAATGGAAAATTGATTTTCTCTGAAGTTACTGAGCACGTGGAGGTCTCTACTCCAGGAACTGACAATGTCTTATCTTGTGAATCTTGGGCAGGACTTCTCTGTGTCTATGTTAGTTCATTAGCAAACATATGATGCTCAAACAGGACATTTGCAATCCATGTAATGCAGAGTGTTTTACAAAGGACATGGAATACCATGGTTCTCACTCAGCCAGTGGGTAAATGGAGGCCCAGAGACTTTAAACCAATCACCCAAGCTCAAACAGCAGCCCAGTGGCACATCCTGGAACACCAGATCTCCAAAGCTATGTGATAATCCTTTATTCACTAAATAGTATTGCCTCTCTAAAGGCAATATAATGATACTCAGTAATGAGATTGTTAGACTTTATTAAAGCTGGTAGAGCACACCATGTACAAGGAATGAAAATATTGTTTCATTATTGTATATTATAATAATTACAGAATAGCTAGACTTATGCATTAACCACAGAAAAAGACTAACCGAATTCTCTATCCTATAAATTTTTGGACACATCACATAGGAATTACAATGGACAAAAGAAAGGATGCTTTCAATGTCATACTTTTGGCTTATTAGTCATTGTATTTTTAATAACGGTTTAAAACAAATTTAGTAAAAATGAAATACTACTCACTGAAAAAACTGATTCCTTGACTCTTCACCCAGTTACTGTGGGTCTGTTGTACTCTATCTACTGCCACATGAAAAAATACTTGGGACTAGGGAGACTTCAAAATACAGGAATATGAGGTACAGCATTGTTTCATTTTTGAATAAAATATTCCGCTTCATTTTCCATTCAAACTGAATCCTAGCTGGAAAATGTAAACAGAAATTAAAGCAAAGCTGAAGATAAAATGGCTACAATTGGAACAGAAGTTTTCTAAGTGACTCTATTTGGATCTTTTTAGATATCCATCATAAGTTTACAATTGCATTACTACAAAGTGACATGTTCTTTTACCGGATGGATTTCCCCAAAGACCAGATTTTGATCCTGTGTGTGTATCGTCAAAGAAGATAAATATAATTTGCATAGGAAGATCTGCAGTCTTGGCTCATACTGAGAAACACCTTATTCCACAGAAATCCTCCCTGAGACTTTTGGCGCTGCCTTATTCAGGGAAGGGTGTCAGAAACAAATCCATAACTTACAAACTTAACAATTCCCTCATCTTTTATCCCTGAAACTCTAATCATTAGACAGCAACAACAATATTTTTGTTCACATATTTTCTTCCTCTCCAAGATAATAGAAGTGATCACCATGACCTGGGGAATCTGAAACCATCACAAATGTCATGCTTGGGTGTAGCCACAGTGTTGAAACAGAGTAATACTGCTTGAACCATTTTCAAATTCAGTGGAAATGGCATGAAAGGAAACAAACTCATTTAGAGAGAGAAACTTGAAGAGCATACAAATAGCACATTTTTCTTCCTATTCTTTGCATGTACAAGAAAACCAGGAAGAAACACAACAGACACAAGAAGCATGCAGAACAGTATTGCTCAAGTCTCATTTTTCTTACAGTAGCTAACAGCACAGGCAGTGAGAAACTGCTAAGACCTGTGCAGAGTCCATGTTCACATACTTCAACCTTCCACCATAATGCAAATCCTTAAAGCCTAAGTATACTCTCCATATTCAATACTCATTTTGTTCATCTCCTTTCCTCCCGTCTATGTTGAAAATGGGGCAAGACTTCCTATTTCTATATGGCTGCTCATCCTGTTCTTTGTTCACATGTGAGTCACAGGTATTTGTGGTTCGTCCCAGGTCCTCTTTTTAGCAGATCCCTTTATTCCCCAAACACATTAGACCATTTCAGTCTTACACTGACTATGCTCAAATAACACACAGACAGAAGCATTCACAGGTATGTGAATAAAGAATAACTGCCCACTCATGACAGAAGTGGCCACAAGTATGTCTGCCGCTAGGTTTGTTACTGCAGACAAGACTTTAGGTGTGCAATTTCCTACCAGATCTCTTGAGAAGCCAGACTGACACCCCAAGAACCACAGCAAAAACAGTTTACTTTTTTTGCTTAAGGATATGCACTAGTCTCCATTTTCTGCAGAGAGGTGTAAATTCATTATACATCAACATGCAGGACAGAAATACTCCATAAATAACAAACATCTCAAAGCACTTCACAGAAAATATGAAAAGTCAGGGAATGTGCTTCCAGTGCCTGAAACGAGACAGAATGCAAATCAGGGATCCTATATCCAAGGGTTATGTGATATGGCAACCTTTAGGTGTGCTCCTATAATGTTTGAGCCTTGTGCTCCTACAATGTTTGAGCCTAAGGTCCCATATGGGATTCAGGTGTCTCACTGATGTTTCTGTCATCTGCATCCCCAAGCCAGTCTCAAAACCTACACAGCATCTCAGTCCTGACTGTTTTTGCAAACTAATATCCCTTCCCTATTTTTTTGGCACAGATCAGGTTGGTAAACACATCCTCAGGAGGTCAAACCCTCATGGAATGATGAGAAATATCTTTTACATGGTTGCCTTCCTCAGCCACACAGGACCAGGATTTTGGACAAGTGCATCCTTGCTTCCTGAGTAGTGTATGGCTACAGCTTCACCCAGCTCCCCAAGTTACATGGTGCTTAACACCCCGTGTCACAGACTTCTCATCAAGCTTCTTTTCCAGTGCAAGAAGCTGTGCCATGGGCACAGGGCAGAAGGCAGGCCACAGCGCTGTGCTGCAGACAGGGTGAGATGTAACCCCAGACAGAGCTGCAGGGGGGGATGAGGCTCGGTGCCTGACCCTTCCCAGGTCTCTACATCCCAGCACTGAATTCCAGCAGGGCACCTGAGGTTACAGCAGGGAGCCCAACCACTCCCTCCAACTAAGCCCTTCTTTCTGCCGAGATCGCTATCAGCCAACACACAGCCCATCAGATGGATCCCTACATTTAATCCTATTACCTAAACATAAGGAGTTGAGCAGCGCGTCACACTGAGCCAGGAAACTGGGGAGCTTCAGCAATTTGTGTTTGTGTAGGAAATGTTTCTATGCCGGAGGCAAATCCACATCAACCCACAAACAAAACAAGCTTCCAAGAATGATGAACATAACATCTTGTTAGCAGCAAATACAGAGACTTAATTTAATTAATTATAATATAACAGCTTTTCAAAATATCTGGGAAACCTTACTGAAAATGAAATACAATAAGAAGGATAGGAAAAGTTAATCTGTAGGTATAAAGCAGGGGAAATTTTAGGTATCCACTCCTTTGTTATTCTAACTCTATTCATCCTTCCCCTTACTTGCTCTCCTCACCTTCATCTTCTCCTGAAACTGATTGCATTATTACCAAGATGAAAGGGAGAGAGGGAAAAATGCTTAAGAAGAAATAGATCACTCGTAACCTCTGCTCAGCTCCATACTGGGGTTGGTCTTGGTGAAAGTGTTAATCTGTGATCTGAAGGAAAGCCTGGAAGGAAAACAGGCTAAAGCAGGCAAAGAACCAATAAAACAGTTAAATTAAGAGTGTAAGAGAAGTATCTTGATGTAATAGGCGTGAAGCGATAAGTGATTTCAGCAATTAATTTTATTTATTGATATAAAACAATTAGTGATTTCATTTATTAAAGTAAATGGAAAAAAATAAAAAAATTAGTGATCTTTATTAGGGTGATTTTAGCTCTGTGATTCTCAGCTCCAACGCCAGCTCTTTTGGAGGGTAAGCCCAATAGGCAACAGCCCTAGGGCTGGGCGATGTGTGGCCAGTCCCTGCTGACACACACTTGCCTTGAGGTGACAGCCCTGAGGCTGGACGAGGTGACCTGACCCGATCCACACTCGTACTGGCTGAGGGCCAAGGCGCTCCTTTTATCCAGTTCTGGCTGTGTAAGCCACGCCCATCTGAGCATGCTCCGTAGCGTCCAGCTATTGCATCATCCTCCTTGCGAAATTATAGTTAAGTTCTCAACTAGGTCCGACTGAATTAATTAAGAGGGGGGGCATCATGATCTCGGGGTTTTCTCGCTTTTGGAGTGATTATGGAGGTCTCATCTGGTGTTGGAGTCTTTATAGAAGCAGCATATGTCCTCTCCACGCTGTGTTCCCTTTAAGATGATAGTTCAAAGGTGCCGAGTGCTCTTGCTGCTTTTAACACTGTACAGAGGCTGCTGGCATTGTGATTTTCTTGCCGCCTGTAGATCAAGATGAACTAGGGCTGCA
This sequence comes from Campylorhamphus procurvoides, assembly GCA_013396655.1. Lineage (NCBI taxonomy): Eukaryota > Metazoa > Chordata > Aves > Passeriformes > Dendrocolaptidae > Campylorhamphus > Campylorhamphus procurvoides. Next base: position 996,290 of record WBMV01007695.1, on the reverse strand, counting down.
GTTAGTATGTGCTCCTGAACGGGACAGAGGGATCTAGGGTGCTGGCAAGAATTTGGATTTTTGGAACTGGTAGCTGGCAACAACTAAGGGTTTGGGGTGTTTTTACTGGTTTCAGGGCTGTGGGTTCCTTTTGGGGGGGGCTCTGGAGTGTTTTGTCGGTGTTTGTACTGTGTTAAGAAAGAGAAGAAACTTTAAAAAATGTGCTCCTGTGTTTTGGGGAAGGGGAAGAGGCAGGCACCCTGCCGCATGGTTTTTAGCTGCACTAAGAAAAAAAGGAGTTACTTTACTGTCTCCAAGCATCTTTAAATAAAGCTTTTTCTTGCAAGGTTTTCGGGCTGCTAAGAAATTTCCGGGGTGTGCTGCTTAGCCTCTGTGGGGGGGACAGGGGACCGCGGCCCCTGTCTTAGCTACCCCCTGAGGCTTGCTAAAGAAAAAAAAAACTTCGGTTGGGAATTGGTTTATTTCGCTGAAAACTGGGGGGTGTGTGTGGAGGCTTTTGGGGACAGGAGAGGATCCCAGCCAGCCAGCGCAGGGCGGGGGAAGGGGGAGGGTGTCTGGAGTTGCCGAAAAAAAGGAGTTTTGGCTTTGGTGCTGCTTTTTCTTTCTTTCTTTTTCTTAAAGAAAGAAAACTTTTAACTTAATAACTTTGCCCTGGCATTCGTCAGGAATTGGGGATTAAGAATCAATGTCCATCCTCGGTTTGGAAAATAAAAGAAGGGTGAGCTAGGTCTGGAAAAACCAGTTTCTAACAAAGAGGCCAGTTCTTACATATTAATGAGGAGTGATAGTTCTGTCTCCACACCGACTGCAGGAAAAGATAAAGAACCTGGAATTCCAGTTTTTCTGATAGAAGAGGCGCCAGCTACTTACATCTCAAAGGAAAGGATCATTATCAGTTCCTCACAGCCACAGACTGAGTGCATTTTAAAGCTTAACAGTTAAAAACTATTCTAAAGTTTCTATCAAATATAATTCCTACATTCAGCAAAATACAAAAATAAAAATAAAACAATACTTGAGTTGTTTGATTTTGGCAAATTAAAATCCACCTATCACACTTGAGCATCATTCCAGCTCTAAGTAGACATCCCTACTGGTTCTTATGCTATCTGAGGAGTTCACACTTCTGCATATGTTTCTGGTTTCATCCTATAACTGAGAAGAAAACTCTTCTGTCAGATTTACACCTCAAATATTCAATATCTTGTTCTTCAGTGCCTGATATTTATAAAAGAAGAAAAACATTGCAGTGAAGACACACTGTGTGGTAAGGATCCTAGAGGGAATTTAAATTTATGACAGCTGTGATACAAGAAATGTATTTTGCTTTTATAGCTGGATTTCTTTTTCTCCTGAAAGCAAAAGAAAAAAAGAAAAGCAGAATAAATTGCAGACAAAAATGTTTTGCTAGAACTGGGCCACCAGTGATTATTTCTTCCAAGTTAGGCCTTCACTTACAGACTAGTCAACAGAAGCACAGAAAAGACCTTTTCTTACATTCCACATTGCTTCCAATATACCAATTTCTTGCAAGTGGGTGACTTTGAACATAAAACAAAACTCTTAAGTCCTCAGGGGAAATTCTGAATTGAATATTTTGCACTGTGGAGCTAAATGATGCCAATAATGAAGCAGTACATAAAAATATTATGACCATTACTTTGGTAGGCACTTGTTTTTGTAACATTAAGTAAATGTGCTGTTTTCAGACCACCTTCAGGTAGATGGCATATATGTGAAATGTCACCAGATTAATGGTATTGGTACTAATTGGCCAAATAATGAAGAAGTCTACTCTCAGCATACCTGGAGGGTGACTACTCCAAAGCAGAGTGAAGACAGATTACCAGGGCACCAGCTGCACAGAAATAAGACTGCTAGGCTGTGTTGACTCAGTATCTAAAGGCAAGAGTACAAACAGTCAGGGTGATTCAGCATAGCCTCTTGCAGAAGATCTACGTTTATCTAAATAAATTTCTTAGAGGGCTCTCTCACTGAATTGCCACCTCTAGGTGTAATTCAGCAAGGTTTAGAATCAGATCCAAGCTTCTTCCCATCCTTATTATTTTACATTTTCACACAAGACTTCATGATTATTGGTTTGGAACATTAAAATGCAAATGATAGAGGAAGCAATACATATTTAAATGTACAGTGTCAGCTTGGTATAAAAGCTCTTCTGGAACAGAATGACACTATTTTCTTCAGTAACTCCTAAAAGTGGCAAAATAAAAAGGAAAGGAGGGGAAAAAAACTTCAGGCCTATTTGCATTCATGCTTTATTGGTCATGCTGAAAGAAAAAGCTTAGTAAGCTTGGAGGGGGAGGCAGAGGGAGAAAAAAATAGTCATTAATGTAAATGCAACCCACAGCTAACTCTGAGACTTCCCAGGCAGCCCAAGGAGAAGGAGAGCACATCAGGAGAATTAGATTTGAAACAAGGCTGACCTCCTCCCTATATAAAAACAAAGAGCAGCTTGGACTTACCTTGTCTCTGTTACTCCTGGAATCAATGTTATCTTCACAGAAATACGAAGGAGAAAGGGCAAAGCAGGGCAGAATGCAGAAAGCCCCTCTGCCTCCTATCCCATCCTTGTGGGATGCCTTGGTATTTTCAAATTTAATTTCTGTCTAAGGAGTGATGGAAGATCCCTTATTATCATGATGGGTTTTTTTCAAAGCTTGTATGATTACCAGAACAATACCAAATGTTTTCCATTTTGCTTTTTTAATAACACTTCCCCACTGCCATAGTCAATGTTTCCTGAAGAGACAAACCTAGACTTAGAATGTGTGGAAGATATTTTTCATAGTCTGAAGTGGGACCCCATAGATGTGAGCCTTTGCACTCCTCATTTTCACTCCAGACTCAACATTAGGGCTTCAATGTTTAATGCTCTATTTTCTGGGTAAAGGATGCAGGTGGCTGAGCTGTCACTAGAAGCTACTTTTGTCCCACTTCACTCACACTGCCAGGGAATACCCATGCTAGCTCCACTTGCTGTCTTGGACACAGTTCTGCTCCCATGGAGGGACTGTGCAACTTGGGTTCTGTTTTAGCAATAGCATGTATGAATATGGATTACAGACAGTCCTAAAAGGGAGGTCTGTATTTAGTTTTTAAACTCCATGAAGCTGAGGAGGATCTGGACACAGGCCTGGACTGGCTCTTTGTTATGGAACAGCATGTCTCGATGAACTGACAAAGTCAGCAGAAAAGCTAATGCAGGCCCCTCTCCTGCATGCACCCACACACTCAGGTACAAACAGTCTCCTTCAGGTAGAGCTTAAATCAGTTCCTGGAATTTAGTCTTAACATGTTGTCAGAAGTGTTTATGCTGGAGGACTTGTGTCTGCATTAGCTTTTGGCAGCACAGTGAGGAGAGATGGGAGAGTAACACCCTTGGTTGAGGGAGCTAATGAGTTGGCAAAACTCCAGTCGTGTGTACCAGCCTCTACTGAGAGCAGAATTAGGAGCTTTGAAACTTGTAACCTTTGCAAGTATTTACATTTCAATTATCACAGGATTGGAATTCAAAAGATTAGAGAAAAAAAAAATTGAAAAAAAAAAAACACAGGAAAACCTCCTCTCTTTTGAAAGACTGAGATTGTTGTATTTTAACTTAATATTTCCTCAAATTCCCAAGGGGAACAAACACTACTCGTTCAAGATTTCTTAGTTGCACTTGTTTCTGAGCTGTGGATAATCAAGCCACAGAGTGAATTAACTTGTTAGAATCCACTGCTGATGTTTCCCTGTGTTATCACTTAGGCCTCGTTGTGCTCACTCCAAGAATGTGGTCACTATGGCTAAGCTGTGGCCAGCAGCTGTGGGTGGGAGCATGGGAGGGGAGTGTTGCTCTTTTCTCTGCTGTTCTTTCCCTTCAGCACATGGAAAGCTTGAGACATCTTATTTCTCTTACCCATCCATAATGCTGATTTATTCTTTTAAATAGAAATACATTCTAGACAGTGTAATCCACTCCTCTGCCTCATCCTTACTCTGGCATTATGCAAGTAGAAGGCCAGCTGTTCCCTGCTGTTCGAGCTCTGGTCTCTTCACCATGGTCACCCCTGACTAGAGACAGGCAAAACTTGCTTCTCTGGGATTCCAGCTTCCTGTGCCAGTACATGAATCACACTGGAAATTATTATGAGTGTGAATTAAAATAGCCCATGAAAACATCTTAAAAAGCTCCTCTTCATTAGCTGAATGTCAGCAACAGGGTAATGGCCACCAAAGGGAATTCAATGCTACACCCCAAAGGATCCAGTGAGTTACCTAATGTCTTTCTGGAGGAGATGCTGCCCCAAAAACAAGTCAGTTACTCATTTGTGTTCCACTCAGTAAGGGTCAAACTGGGTAATCACCGGAACTATTTCCTTTTAAACTAATAACCCCCTTCCAAAATTTGCTTTGGTTTGGCCTGTTCATGATATCGTTATAGTTTCTTCTTAATTGCTAGTAGTGAATTTCTTTCTGAGACCTAATTACAAACCGTACTGCCTAGACTAGGTTTATCTCCAACAAAAGAAGTTTTCTCCCATTTTCTTCATCTTAGAACCTTCTCACCAACCAGGATGCATGGCAGTATTACCCCTCATTTCTACTTACCCCTTTTTTCTTCATAAGCTGAGCTTCTTATATATCTGCATATGTGTCAATATGTCCATTGTCACTTTATCATATGTTTGTATGTCTGATTTTTTCCCTGGGTGTCCCTTAGTTTGCTGAGCTTTCATGCATCTACTCTACTGGGTGTTTCTGCAGTTTTTCGTTCTTACAGTACTCTAATCACAGTCCTTGGATTCACATCTCTCGACCTCTGCAACCACCTTATTTGACTTTTCCATTATTTCCTCTGTGTATTTTGATGATCTGTTTTATTTTCTGTTTCCTACCTGCTGCTGTTCTCTTCACTCATAAACTTGCTTACAATCTAAAGAGTTATGAAAACTGAAAAATGTCTATCATGTATTTGGTTAAGAAGTCTCTAGAGATGCAGTTAGCAGATGCATTAGTAAAATGGAGCAAATTACTATTAATGCAAACCAGTGTGAAATCACAGGAAGGGAGGAGACAATGAGGTTCATTGACAACAAGAGTGTACAGTTGGGGGAACATATTCCTATACAGAAAGGGAGGGAGAGTCAGTATGAACCCTGTTATATGTCCTTGCTCCAGAAAAGTATCTGTTTTCATAGATATTCCATTGCATTTACTCAAAGAGTGCCAAAATGTGGCAAATCTCACCCTCAGGGTACAGATTTGGTAGAAATACAATCTAGGCAATATTTAAGGATAACCAGAAGGCAAACTAGCGGTTTCTCTTTAGCTTTACAGGATATGGGATGAATAGGACATTTGAAGCTGCTGAACAAAGCATTAGTTTTGCAGTATTCATAATAAACTGATATAGTCACAACAATATCACTGAGACCTTGATTTTTAAAGAAAAAGAGTTTACATGTGTATATGGACAGTAAAACCACTCACAGTTAACTAAGATAAGATTGGAGTTTTTAAAGCAGTAATGTAAGTTTTATATTTCTGTGGATAAGTTCAATTATGAAGTTATAGTTCAATGACAGAGCACAGGTACTGTCCCCACTGTGCCTGAATCTAAGAGGGTAAGGATGACAATATTCTTCACCATCAAGGACCTCCAGGCTTTGATGGTTTAGGGACTGCTTGCCTGTATTAACCTGCAATGCTGCATTTCTCTGTCTGCAGCCCCATGTGGCTTCTGCTCTCATGTCTCTTGTGCTTCCCCTGGGAAATGCTCTAAAGCCTATTTTACTTTTCATATCAGGATCCAGCTCTCTTTCCCAGATATGTAGGGAATTGGCCCACTGTGTCACAGGGAGACACGTCAGTCTATGACTTAGGTGGCCAAATGAGTTGGCTCAGCTCCCTCTGCTTCTGCTTTAGTCAGAGGAGACACCCAAGCTCAAGGATCCCAGGTAGGAGTTCCCATGAACTGGGGGGAGTCTGGCCCCTCAGCCAGCACACAGAGCTTCACCTCTCCCAAATGTACCTAGTCAGCAGTGAAGTCTCTCAGCTAGACTGGTGTCTGCACCACTTCTGCAGCCAGCAGCAGTGGCAGGAGGGAGCTCTGCCTGATTCATCCCCTTTTAAGGCAGATATACGGGTAGGTGGGGAATGAATCATTGTCTGGCATCACCTCCATTAACTGCAGAAAGAATTAAGAAACTAACTTAGGTCAGAGGCTTAATTTCTAAGTGAATAAAATTAGGTTAAAATAATCCCTCCCTGTGTTGCACTGTAATGGGCAACGCTAATGATTGCACATTAGTTGAAGAGAGAGGCTATTCCTCACCTCAGTAAAATAAAATCACTCTGATATTTGTTTTCCAGCTGTGCTACTTGTTCTGATGGGTGGATCACCACTCTCTAATACAGCAGATAAAATGAGAAGAGGCATCTAAATCACTGATGCAATATTGCCAATTGCTTGTATCTTATTGCTGGTGTCTAGTAGTATGTTCTGTTTCTTGAAGCCTTGGGCATTGAAAACAAATGAGAATACCACCTTCTTTTTTTAATATAAACCAGAAGTTTATGCTTCTAGTCATCCAGAAAACAAGAGTGAAAAAGCATGATCTGAGTGTGCTATACAGAGAGAAAAGGGCAAACACAAATAAAAAGTACTCAGGATATAATAAAAAGTAACAGCTGTCCCTCATTTTAACCTGTTTTCCAAGTTTGACCCAAGATTTTCTCTTTTTGCTTTCAGTAGTCTTGCTCTATAATAGAACAGAATGAACCCTAAGGTTTCTTTGGAACTTATAGTTAAAAACCCCCCAGTCTCCAGCTGAAGTATCCGTTACAGCATGGTCAGCAAATGACATCAAAGCCATTAGCTTTGCCACCTGTTCCTTCATCAGCTGGACCCTCCAGGAGTTTCCTTCTATTTTTTTTCACACACACACACAAAGCTCACAGGCTGGCTCTGGCTGTTGCTTGTTAATTTAATAAAACAGAAGAGTTCAAAAAGGTTCCTTACTCTGTTGTGTTTCCCTGAGCTGCGACAGATGCAGCCAAGGTTACGTGGGTCTCCAGTCCCATGGAAGAGCCACACAGTAGTGGGTCAGACAAAATACTTCTGCTTTAACTTGTTGCCTCTTTAAATGTCAACTCTCTCAGGCCACAAGGCTCATATAATCAATCAACTGCAGATCAAAGCCTTTGTCCCACCCAGAATCAGAAAATCTATTGTATTTCAGCATGTAAGAGGTTACTTTCCAAATCTTGGGGAAGCCCGTAGAAGTAAGGCTTTAATAATTAGAATTAAATAAACAGTGTCCTTTAGATATTGAAGGGTGATTCCAGAAGGCACAACCATCCCCACAATGAGCAGTTTCTTCGCCTGGGGAGTTGGCACAGGGAAAATGCATAGAAGTGCAATTCTCAGTTTGGAAGCAATACTGCACAAGTGTGGGGATGCTGGAGTAGAAGTCAAAAGGTTTCTCTTACTATTTTTCTGACTTCTAAGTAGGGTTGCTGGTATCTTTCATATTTTAAAATGAAACTAGGAAGACACTCAACGCAGGAGTGTTTATATCACGCAGCAGTTGGAGATTCAGGACTCATGCCTTGACAGTTGCCTTCTGTCTTACTTGAGCAAGTCACTGCTCTCTCAGCCTTCATTAAGCAGCTACATTTGAAGTGGACCTATTCCACTCAGTCTTTCATGGAGTGTGGATATTTTAATCATCTTTGAAACAGTCTTTGAAATTCTGCAAGGCAAGGAATTATATGCAGTGCAAAGTGTGACTAATGTTTGTGTGAGTCATCGATCATGTTACCAGAGATAGTTTCAGAGAAATGAATATGCACAAAATAAGGCTGATCCTGCAAATTTCAGAGATCTCCTGCTGTGTGTGTGGTGGATGTGGGCACATCAAACAGAGTGCTGGGATTTTCCCAAGTACTCCACGACAGCCTGCTCCAGCCTGCTGCCCCAAGAGGGAAAACGCTGATTGGCAAGTCAAAGCTGAGTGTTTTGGATGTCCTGCCATGACCTGTGGAAAAACAACAAAACCTGGAAGAGTAAAAAAAGGAATCTCCTCCATAAGCAAAGGAAATTTTGGGAATAATGACCTAAAATGCCCTGCCTGGTCACACTGTACACAGAAGCACCGATGGAGAGCTGACCCCGATGAGCCAGCCATCTGGTATGCTCAGTGTACTGCAGTGGAAGAAAGGGGTGTTGTGTTCCAGCAGTACTGCGGCCAAACAACCAGCAGCAGTAGCAGTCAGGGAAATGGCCTTATTCTTTTGGCAAAAGCCTCTCCATGTATACATATGCCCACCCCCTGTCTGAATGAGAAATCAGGGCCTTCTTGACATGAGGCAGCACACGCCAGATGCTGAGCAGTCAACAAGACAGATGCTGCCAGGGGGACAAAAGAGGTAATCATATAAATACTTAAAAGCTCCTTTTAATCAAAATGTTCATTGTCCTTTTAAAAAGGAAGGTACTTTTTAATAGCTATTTGATTCCTTTCAAAGGCAAGGAAGGGGTGGAGGAAATATTTCTTTACAAGGATGAGGCATTCATTTTTTTCCCATAAATATAATAACTTATTTGAAAGTTTCTTCCTTTTCTTTTCACAGTGCTTTTTCCCCATGGGAGCTGATGAGGAAAGCAAACTTGGGACTACTTCTTTGCTCATACATATGTTAAATTTGTATGCAGTATGAATGGTGTGTATCTGAGTAAGAGTGTCCCTCTGACAGGATGGCAGAGCCCTGGCAGGAACTGATCCCCAACAATGCCCCCAGACTTCTGCAACACCCAGAAATCTGCCAGTTACATTAAACCCTATATTAGACCTAGATGGTAATCTGTCTAACAGTCTTCACTGTCCACTTTTGCTGTTTGCTTTTGTATTTATTTCTAATCCATCAATTGACTCTCAGTCCTGCTTTTAATGGCCTATAAAGCATAATCCTTTCCCTAATAAAGGGTGAGCATGAAGGGGAAATGCCTGCTTTATCAAGAAGTGTCCAGACCATCAATAGGCAGCATGGCCACTGTGGTCCTAGATCCTACAGCCCAGCTCTCACTAGGGTGGAGTTTTTTGCAGTCTCATAGCCAGGTGCTGCTGCAGTGGCTGCCTGGGCTGCCAGAGAGAACAAAGGCTTTAGCAAATGAGAAGCAGATACAACACCTGGGCTTGATGTTCAATCATCAGAGCACCTCCTTACTCTGACGAAGACACAGCTACAGCTGTCTAAAAGTTCACTCTAATTTTAAAGTCCTGCTGCCTTCACAGTCTTTGGGAATGGTGTCACTGCCTTTGCCATCTTCAGCTCTGTGGAGAAAAGGCAAAGAGGGATGGCAGCAGAACATGGCATCCCCAGTTGGGAGCGCTTGCATGCTTTCTCCCAGCCTCCCCACTCCCCTCCCCTCTACTTGTGAGTTTGCTGGCACTGATCAGGAGCCCACTGAGTTCCCAGGGGATGGCACCATCTGCAGTGAAGCTGATGAATTAGATTCTGCACACCAGTGGCAAGCGGCACAGACAACATCCTGCCTACTCAGCTGAGGCAGAGGTAATGATGGGGGAAGAAACCTTGTTTTGTCATTGTGTCTCTTCCTGAACACATTCCAGACAAATGTTTCCCTACCTCTTCTCATTTGTGAACTCAGTCTCTGCAATGACTCTCACAGTAAATTTCCTGCTGCTAGCAGTGCCAGCTTTCGTACAGTGGTCTTTAGGAACCTGCAAGATCTAACCAGGCTCTGTAATTTGCCCTACTTTAGATACATAAATAGCTTAAGATCAGAGTCAATAATTTTTTGTCATAGTCTGTCTCACTTATGTGTTAAGCACCTCTTGTTGTGGCACAGGGAATTCATAAAGGTGTAGTTTGGTTAATAGTCACGGTCATGTCCAACACAGGTGCACTTACTCAGGTTTTGCTTTGCCTTTCACTTGGAAAGTGATGCCTGACTTTTATCTGATGATGGATATTGTCAAACCTGAGGAAAGCTCTGCAATGTGACCCCATCTGATCACTCAAGAGCGTGTTCCAGATGTGTCACATCTCCATGACTGATGGCTGCCAGATGGCAGCTTGGGAGAGGGGAGAAAAGGGTACTATTTTAACATGTTTTTGTCTAATGTGACTCCTTGAGCCTCAGGAGAGGGCAGACACATCATATGCAAGAAGGAAGTGTCACTGGAGAGGCCAGAAGAAGCTCAGGAAAGTCTGATTTGGGCTTGCACCATTGGCACTTTCTCAGCTCTGTCGCAGATCACAAGGGCTGTTTTTTTGCATGCCAAAAAGCAGAAAAGCAGGGAGAAGAGGGAAGCCAGGTTGTTCCCATCCTGATGGGAGCTGAGTCTGTGCAGCACACAAACCCCAGCAAAACTCTTGACAAGAATCAAAATGAAACTTGCTGCTGGGGCAGATGCCACCCTCGGGGCCTGAATCTCTCCTTGGTGGTCAAGGGATGTTCAGGTGATGCGATAAGGGTCCTGCCATGAATGAGAGGCACAACCCAGATACATGTTCAGACTGGCCTGAGGGGCTTCAGTTGTTGCAGTTCAGGTTTCTTCATAGCATCCCTCTGCCTCTAGGAAATGTCATTAACAACACACTCACAGAGCAGAAAAATATTAGGAAAATGCCAGCTGATACGAGTAATTAACATATTTAACAATCACTGCTTGATTTCACACATGACTCCCTCTCTTCTGAGGTACTGCTCCTCCTAAATTGATTAAATGCTACATGGGGGAAAAAATGCAGAAAATTTGGAAAAAGAATTCTTTGATTTCTATTCGGACCAAGGTCTAATGTTGATATTGTCAGCTGACAATGACAATAATGAAAAACAGTTTGTCTTTCTGTGCAAACCTCACTACCAGCAGCTCGGGTGAAGGGACTGCCTCATTTCAGTAGTGACACTGTGAATTGATAAGGAGTAAACCTTCCTGTGGCAAAACTTCCTGTGGTAAGTTTTCTTTCTATGCCTGCAAAGTAAGTACACAAAGAAACGCTTAACCTTCAATGAACCGCCTGGCTTGATAGAATAACAAAGAGCTGAAATGTGCCTGTTAATAGCATAGAATCCTACTGTATTTAGGCAAGCAGACAGCTCTTCCCACAAAACCTTTCAGATGGATGGTCCTTCTACTTGCCCTAACCTACCTCTGTGCCCGGGGAGAAGAGGGATCTCACCTCCTTTTTGGCTCCAGACGCAGGCTGCTGGTTAAAGTTCCTGGGTAGCTTCCTGCAGGGTCAGAATTCATGCTCTCTAACATGAACGCTCAGGACTAGAGTGTCTTGAATTATTTACTGTTACTAATTCATATAATGAATGCAACTTTTTGTTCCCATTTGTGAAGCCTCCACAAAGAGGAAGTGCCTTTTACAAGCATGTGCTTTCTTACAAGAGTTTGCATTAGTTCATAGTTTGTTTTAGAGCTAATAGCTTTGAGCATTAGCAGTCATCTGCTGTGCAACCCACCAAAGCTGCCATCCAAGTTCTTCTTTGGTTGCGACAAAGAATTGCAACCAGGACTTGCAATCTCTCCCTTTTACAAATGCTGAGTAAATCTAGCACGATTTTTAGAGGTTTTTAAAAATAGACCCAGAGTGTTATGCAGGCACAGCTTCTTTTGACTGTTGGTATTTATGATGTTTTGGTTCCTACAAGTAATTCTGCAAGTCAGAACAGATTCATGCCGGGAAAAAGTAAAAAAAGGGACTAGAAGCACCAGCAACGTGAGTCAGCAACTTTTATTTTTACAGGCATTTGTGAATACTCATTTGTTGTATTAACCAAAGGGTCTCTCTTGCCAACTGAGCAAAAGATGGCAAGTTGTATGGTAGAGGAAATTACTATCAAAGAGGCTGTGTGAAAAACCTGTCCAAGCAGATGGCCAATTTAGGAGTGTATTCAAAATCTTCTGCGGTAACTTTAGATAGCATTGCAAAGCGAATGTCCCTCTGAAATTTCTGTCCACTACTTGAGGAATGAATGTGTCAACAGAGGGGATTCAAACTTTGTTGCTTCACCTCCTAGTGCTCTTGATGGTTGGGCACGCTTCCCCATACGTGCCCACAAACGTGGAGGAGACAATTCAATACTGCCTCAACTGTCCTCCTGGCAAAACTGACTGGATTCAATTACAGCAATCCACACTTTTTACTTCTTCAAATAGCCCAAGAGAAGGGTCAGTGACTCTTACATTACCCAACCTTGGACAATGGAAAAGTCTCCATCAAAGTTTCATTGAATTCAGAAGAGACTTGGCCAATTCAGATTTTTCCCTGCTATCAGCAGCCTTTCACAGTTCTGAAACACATCTCTAAAGGCTTGATTTTGGGTGCTGATGTTCAAGCCAGTGTAAAAACAAAGACTGCAGAATGAGTGTGTCTGCAGCAGCATGTAAGTTATTCAGCTATTCCTTGCAGTAGGAGCCAGCTGATTCATGCTTCATTAACCTGCACAAAATTTGTAGTCTTCCCTCTATCCCAAAGCAATAATTAACAGCTGAGTTCTGTAATGGCTTTATGCTTTACCAAGGCTTCATTTTTTGCTAAATATAAGCCAGTACATTTACTAGCACATTAAGGAGTATTACTGTCAATAATTAAAACCTGAACTACAACTGTCCAAATAAATGAAAAGAATATGCTTGATAATGCATGATTTTTGCTCTTATATTGCATTTAGTCACTTCCTAATTTGCAGTGTCTAGTGATTAATTGCAAATTAATGCTATTCTGATGCACATGTTTTACCCATGAATCTTTAAACGTCTATAGTTATTCTCTCTCTGTGAAAAGTACCTGTGTGTGCAACTGGGAAGAAAAGAATGAAGGGTAAAGAGAGCAAATGGAACACAGGAAATGTCTGGCTTCACCTGTCTTGTCTTTTAACCACCAGAACCCACTGGAAGTTATTTTGCTTTGCAGGATTTCTACGACATTTCAGGAGGACCGGAAAGACTCACTAAGCTTCATTGGCAGTGTGCTAGTAAATCAGACTATCACAGAGGGAGGACCCCTCAGGGGGTTCAGGGATGTGGCATGGAGCAACATCTGCAAAGGATGAGTGTGTTTACAAGGCTTCCTTGTCAGGTGAAGTCTGACATGCCCACACACCCCGCAGGATACAGGGCTGCCCACTCACACAGAAAGACACCAGCAGCTAAGAATTGGAGCATTGCAATGGAGGGTTAGAGGGGAACAGGGCCTGCCTTCACTTCCATCTTTGTGCCCTGCTTCCTACAGCATGGCTGAGATGCCATGCAGCCTGGGCACAACCTTCAAAGGAGAACCCATCCTCTGTTCAAAAGTGAGTAGGCTCTACAGATCCTTAGCCTTGTGGAAAATCACAGCAGCTTCCTTAGGACAGGATCTGACTTGGCCCAATTGTTTGGAAAGCTACACATGGACTCAAGAGAAAAAGAATGAGACAGGGAGGAAGATTGATAATCATAATTAAAAGTCTATAAGACACTCGTACAATGCTTTGGTACCAAGGCAGGTTGCATTGTCCCTGTGCCAGTGGAACTTAATAGCAAGTCATTAGCCATCAAATCACTAATACTGATTTTAAATCAAATAATGTCTCTTTGAGATTTATCTGTAAGAGCTTGGCTGTCTCAAAAATAATGTGGTACTTAATCATTAGACCAATTAGGGGCTGCAGGTTAAATATGCTACGTAAAAAAGAGCTGCTGTTTTCTGCAAGACACAAAAGTCTGGTTCTGATTTCATTTACCAAGAGACACCCCACTAAGACAAATATATGAAGTCAGATCTATGAGATCAAATTGGACTTAGCCTTTCAAATTTTTATCTTTTTTTTTCATCCAGTGATTAAAGACAAGACCTCATTACATGTGATCAACTGCCGTGGCATATTATTTTAAATGTAAATCTTACAAAGCATGAGAAAGTGTGAAAAACAAATTGGATTGAATAAAAGCATGTGCCTTTTCTTTTTCTTTTTTTTTGTTGTTTTTGCTTTCCAGTATAATTTGCATACAATCACCTTCCTGTTTACACTGTAAAAATAGTCAAAATTAATGAAAATAAAATCACTTCCTAGTTAGCACTTTGAAAAGAAACTTAAGCATGGTGGAAATTTCACAGCTGAGCTGTAAGCTTGTAGGGAAAAGGAGGATTTTAACATAAGTGCACAAAAGTGCTTCAGTGCAGAGGCTGGCAGTTCTTACCATGTGTGCAAGGTCTTTTAGTTTGAGAAGTGGCAAAAAAAATTGAAGGCAGTTTGCTTTCAAAGGCATTACTTTCCATCTTACCATGGGCAGGTTGAAGTTACAGGGATGTGTAACTTCAATTCATGATTTTTCTGACCAAGACCTCTTTAGTGCTTTTTCACAGACAATTTTTTTTATTTCCCCAGACATCATTATTTTTTTTTAAAGTGAGAGAGAAGTTCTGAACAGAGTATTATTATATATAGTTATACAGCAAAGCCCAAATTACTGAGTATAACAGGGAGGACCATAAAAGCTGCAGATACATGCACTGAGGAGGAGAGACGAGTAATAGAGAAAACAGCTCCTCTGCTTCCAACATAGTACAGGTTTTCCAGCCAGCTGGTCACTTGTTCATTTGGGCCATACAATCCCTATGCACTCTGTTGTATGACAAGTTATTCTAGGAGACACTAGGGGAAGTCCTGGCTCCTTTTTCTTTGGTCAGTGGAAAAAATCCAGCTAAGTATTCCATGCCAAAGATCAAATCCAGTGAGAAACAGAAAAGGGAATGAGGACACAGATTTACAGATGTTTTTTCTCAGTATTGGGGCAGGGATGTGTGTTAGGCAGTGTTACGCAGGTTAGCACAGATAAGGCATTTTTTTGGTGCCTTCAAAGACACTGATATAGCTATGGTTGGCACTTCTCATACTCTTTTCTTGGGAGTAATTCTAAGATGTTTAATGTTACCTCCCCAGAAATCCACAGCAGTTCTTTATGATGCATTTGGCTAACCTTTTACAGCTCTCAAGGTGGGGAGAGGGGCAGGAAATCAAGATGGGTGACAGCAATACAGAAACAATCTTACAAGATTTTACAGATTGGATCTTTGGAGAGTCCAATTGGGTCTCCATGACAAAGGGTTATACTGCTGTCACGTGTGAGGAGTACCACCACTGATGGTTCCCACACCACTGCCCTGCAGCTCCACTGACAAAGAGCAACACCAGCCACACAGGGACTACTATTGCTCCTGGGTTTATTGATTTAATACTTTGGCATGAATAAATCATGGTCATTTCTCACTGGCACCTGCTTGTTTGTGAAGTGTCCTCATGAAAAGCGAAATGGAGGAAATGCACCCAACCCACAGCAGTGTGCAGCACATGGTATTAAGTGCCTTCCCTTTAATGCCACACAAGGGACTGCCATCAGACTAACTGGCCATACATCATTCAGGGGCATTGTTCCTAGGCTTTATTCTTATTGGAATTTTATCTTGTTTGGGTCTGAATAGAGAGCTGAGATTTCTTAAATTACAACTATCTACTGCCAAACCCACGCTATTTTTCATGATGTGGGTGCTGGCCCTCTTACTATGTTTGTAATCTAGAAAGAAAAAATCAAGCATCCTCTTTACCTGTCATTTAGCCTCTAGTTCCTGAACCACTAGCTTTTGTTCTCTTTAGTGTTAACTGTTTCATCACTATTTATCTCTTACAGGATTTTTGCTGTGGGGAAACATTCATCTTTTGCACTAGCATTTCACAGAAAGCAAAGTGGAGCCTTGAGGGTATGTCTGGAACTGAGGCGATGTTTGCTGTGTCAGTAGGTTTCACATCTCTGGGAAGTCATGAAGCAGTGAAAGCCTGAATGAAAATGCCCTTTCCCATGCCTGGGGCTTATAATCCTGTCTGCTGCCTAAGCCTCCGACCTCCAACTCCATGCCATGCATCACTAGTTTTGCTGGAGCTCCTCCCCCATGGACTTGACTGCAGATGGTCCATGGGAGCCATCCTGCTTCTTTCCCCTCTTGACTCCACCTCTTCAGGGAGGAAACTCAGACCTTGAGCTACAAGAAGAGTCAAGGACATGGTTCATCCTTACTAAACTGGGAAGTACTGGAGAGACCCAGCCAGCCATCTGGCTTCTCCATCAGGTTGTTAGCACTGCTTCACAGAGGAGTCTTGAAAGTCAGGAAGCAACCCTGGATCACTGGTGAGGAAAGGAAGGGGCTGCTGGCCAAGTATTGCTGATTTCAACTTCTTGTGGCCCCAAGAATACCACAAATCTTTGCTGAGGGTTAAAAACCAGATCATTCAGAGACCAAAATTACTTTAAAGTTCTGGATTTTGGAAAGGATTGAAGCAAAATTGAAAGATTCATATTGCAGCATTCCTGTTCAACATTTCTGTCCATCCCCAAGAAGCCCAGGGGTTAGTAAATCTGTCAGAGATGTTTTAATAACTCTCAGCTAAAGCCTAATTCACTAAATCTGTCAATACAGAAAAGCTTTATTGCTGTGGAAAAGTAGATGCACTCAGTGCAAGCATGTATTTTGCTAACTGTGGGAGGATTATGGACACAGATAATCTCTTACTTTTGCTGCTGGTTTATGTTGTTTATTAACTGTCCTCTATTCCAAATGTCTGTCTCTTCCCATTTCCCAGGATTTTGAAGCATATGTATAATTACAGAGAGACATCTACATACACAGAGCTACACATATATGTGTACCAACACATACAGATTTCTACTTTGCTGAAATTGCTACAAAGGCATTTCCATTTAAAAAAAAATATTAATTGCTGTAAACGGTCTCAGTCATTAAACTTTCTAGCTGAATTGTGGCAGATCTGAGCAGGTTGCTTTATCTCTCTTCTTCAGCTCTGTGTCTGGAAAATGGGGAAAGCAGATCCATATATACAGCTCTTTAAGATGCCTCAGATGATGGAAGGAGAACGGAAACTCCCAGGATAAAAATAGAGGGCATGACCTGGGATATGTTCAAGGTTACACAGAAGTTCCTGATGACTGATACAGGCATTTCATTATGCTCTGCATGAAACACCAGGCTATGCATTTTCTCATAAAGCTAGAAAGAAAACCAGAACAGGTACACTGTTCATTGCACAGCTGTTCAGTGTCCATGCTTCCAAAGGAAGAGGTGAAGGTTCTGATAAAACAATTATGTGAGGGCACAATGAAAGTTTGTATTTGTTATGGGTACACACATAGGCACGAGCATGGACAGG
The DNA here is from genome assembly GCA_013396655.1 of Campylorhamphus procurvoides. Classification (NCBI taxonomy): domain Eukaryota; kingdom Metazoa; phylum Chordata; class Aves; order Passeriformes; family Dendrocolaptidae; genus Campylorhamphus; species Campylorhamphus procurvoides. The sequence goes on along the minus strand of WBMV01007695.1, from coordinate 979,042 downwards.
GTTACTGGTGTGCAAACTCCAAGGGCAACTTTATCGCAGTCATTTCCCTGCAGCTGGCTTCACAGCCTTGAAAATCTAAATGTGCTTCTAATATTGGACTTTTGGTATGGTGTTTTATGACTTCATTTGTCATATAGTTTTTTCTTAGGTACTGCCTTTATTTGTGCTTTAAACTGGAGGAAGGGCAATAACTTGTCTATAATAGGGGGCAGAAGGAACAATTTCCCTGCCTATTTTTGCACGAAACAGAGGCAAAATATTCAGTGTAAGAGAGTTTTGATGATACCTTATCTTTCAAGTCTTTCTCATATTTTCCAGTAATGGTGCTATTATGTATCTTTGATTCTTTTTATGATTACAGCCTGTGACATCCTAGTGCAGTGCATGAATTTATCTGTTTGCAATGATATGGAAGCTTTCATTTCCACTTCACTGCTTCCCTTATCTACCAGCTGCCCATCATTCTATGTCTCTTTGGCATCTTCTCTTTTTCCTTACTCCTTGCCTCCACCCCCCAAAAAAGAAAAAATTGATTTTCAGTTGAAAAATAATCTTATTGTGATAACTTTTTGACCCTGGGTGTAAATACTTGTTACAAACAGGACCTGCTTGCCCCCTGTCAGTGAAGAAATAGGTAAGTTAGACAGCACCTAAAATGGAGAGTGTATAGAAGTCCAACAGATGTGCAGCAGGACTGTGTAGTGCAGGACTGGGAAGGCTGGCAAAAGCATGTGCCTTTGCTCGTGTAGGTGCTTAATCACAGTGGCCAAAACAATAACATTTTTCTTTACAGCCTACTAAGGATACAGGTGGCCTGGAAAGACTAACAGTGATTGATAGACCAGAGAGCTCTGATGTGTCCTACTTAAACCCAGATCCTGGAAGTCCCAAAAAGCACTCTGCATGAAGGGAAAGAGGAAGGGAAGGAAGAGAAAGGGAAGGAAAGGGAAGGCCAGGCCATGGCCTTTTCAGAAAGATGCAGTAGATACCATGCATGTGGTCCATGGACATGGCACAGAGATGAGAGCTGACCTGCTGCAGGATGATCACACTGCCTAGCTGCAGGCAGCTAGTAGGAGGGCTTTGGATCTTTCTTTTGAGAAAATCCTCTCTCCTCACTGACCATAGACAGAGTCTAGGAACAAGCATCTAGCCTTGGCAAATAAATAATAGCACTGAGAGAATTTACTCTTCCTCCCTTTTTCTTCTCTTCCACATGCCTGAACTTCTTTTTCAGAGACAAAGGTTATTTTCATTATGTTTTTATCACTTGGTGGATTTTTTGTTTGTTGGGGAATTTTGTTTGTTTGTGATGTTTGTTTTGTTTTGTTTTGTTTGTGAGGTTTTGGTTGGTTGGTTGGGTTTGTCTGGGTTTTTTCAAATAACATGGATTTAAAAAACTGAGGGAAGAGTTGGACACTGTTGACTTTGTGCAATTAAAGCCACTAAGAACTTTAACTCCTTATAGAGAGGTCTGCAGGCCTGAATCTCAGTCCTATAATCTGCCTGCCATGAGCTGCAGAACACTGGTGATGGTAGCTGAACTTGTGACTTAAGTGGCAAATGCCGCTGCTCCTGTGTGTCACCTTGGCCAGGTGATTGAAGTGCTCCCAGTGCCTCTCCTTATTGCTGTTTTATTGAATCTCATCTGCTCACAGCTGATGGCAGGATGGTGCAGGCCGTAGAGGACAGACTGACCACCACATTTCTGTGGTTCACACCTAGTATGGTGCCAAGGTAAAAGGAACCTCAATACCCTGGTAAAATAGATTCTCTGCTTCACCACTCACAAATAGCTGTATGATTCACTTAGCAGCCTGCAGACCACAGCCTTTCCTGCTGTAAAAGGCTGCTTCATTCATTTCAGTAAGCACTTCAATCCTCTCCACAGATAATTTAACCACAGGTGTATTTTATCTCCACATACCTTCCTGGAGTTACACATGACCTTCCCAGAAGCAAATTTGGTTCATTGGATTTTATCCTTTGATATATCCCCTTATGCAAAATATAGCTTAGAAAATGTGTATTTATCTTGTTCTCAGTAAAAGTAAGGAGAAAAAGCCACAATTTCTTCAGGAAAAAAAAAAAAGCTGTTCAGTCTTCAAAATATTCTGGACAAAATTAAATAATCAGCTTAAGTTCTATCTCCTATTCCCTTCCCTAGAATAATATTAGTTTCTGCTTTCACAAAGCACATAGATCATCCTCAGCAGGAAGCCAGGTAGAGTACATTAAAGAGGAAATGATATAGTGGAATGGGGTTTATGAAGAGAAGAGCATTGCCTGGTGGTCTAACCATGAAACATTGTCTGACTGAGGTGGGTTTAATCTTGTGCTACACAGACACCTTCTAAGCAACTTATCTTCTTACTGGATATCTTTAATAGCTTTTTGGAAGCAATGAATAAGGCCTTTCTCAGTGTCATGCAGTGATCCAGCATACTGCAAATCATTATAGTTACTAAAGGTGCACAGACCTCAGGAATTTCACATTTAAACTAAATATTTGCTGACTGAGTCTTGCTGAGTGTTAGCCATAAGGCAAAGTACAGCCCCCCCAAAGAGCACTTTGTTAATGCCCATCCAATTTAAATAGATTGCAAAAATAAAAAAGAAAGAGAGAGACAAATTTGGATTCCTGTCCAAATCGAAAGCAGGCTAAATTTAAGCATCATCTGTTTTGAAGATGCTGGCTGGCTCTTGCACTTCTACCTTCAGCTCCTGTGTGATTCAGAAAAGAGATTACGTGCCCGTGTTGATGATCCATGAGAGAGCAGTGCAGCACACAGCTTGAGAGCTACAAGCAATGAGATGAATGAGGTGAATGGGCCACAGACACACCTGGGCCTGCAGCTCCCACCTGACTGGTAAGCTGGTTTCACCTAAGGAGCAGATCTATTTAATTACAGGCTCCAAGCGCCTGTGGTTCACTTCATACGTAGCTGTCATTACCCAGCCAGGCCTGGAAGCGCATCTTTTCTAATCAAAACTGAAAGGGGCATTTATGAAATCAGCCTTTTCTCATCTTGCTTCTGTTTTAGGCCATGACACAAAATCAACTAAAAAATTGGTGGAGTTGGATACGTCTGAGCTAGTCGCTCTGAACTCACTTTATGGCTCAGGGAAAGTAAGATCCATGTTAGGTTAGCTAAGCTTCCACTGCTTCTGCATGTTGACACCTTTGAAACAAACTATTGGTGACAGCCTACTGCTTTAATTGCCACCTTCAAAATGGGAAAATACTGTTGCCTGTCTCCACTTCCCAAAGGTTTTGCAAGATTTAATTCATCCATTCATCTGCTCACTCCTGTAAATGGCTTTGAGATTCCTGAAGGGTAGGAAATTAGCAGGTATACATAAGGTCAGGTTAGCTCACATATCCTTTGTTATGATGCAGCTCTGTGTGATCAAGTTTTAAAGGAAATATTACACTCAAACCAGTGCTAAACTCAGCAGGAGTGAAAAATCTTACATCACCTAAAAAGCAATATTTCTCTTTTGGCATACAGAGTATGCTCATTCCTCATAAGCGCTCATGTTATTACTTCTGCTTGCCTTGAGATCTCAGCTGTAAGTAAAAACATTGCAAGAAGGAAAACACAAGACCCTTCTGGACTAATCTTTCATCTGCATTTTTACTGTTGCAGTCTGGGTGTGTTGAGGCGTAGAGGTTTAACCTGAAAGTTGATTTGGCCTGAGGAGTATCCTTTTTCCTGCTATGTCTTTATCTTTTCAGCTTGCTCTGGTCTCCCACTAGCAGCCCAGGGAATGCCTGAGTGCCATCAACACCTAAGCAATGCTTTCACTCTAACAGCCTCCGAGGGCTCGGTGCTGTCAGCAGGCTGGCAGCAGTAGGACATCTCCAGCAATGCCCCAGAGGAGGTGTTATTGTCAAGAAGCATTTGCACATGTTTATTTTTTGGCTGTGGTTGGTGGAAGGAACATAGGCACACTGGCAACTGACAAAGTCAGGCAAAGAACCCACTTCAGTCACTCCTGTTCATGCACCTTTCCCTGCCTTCCAGTCCAGGTGTTTTTCATACCAATTGGAAATGGGGCCTCAGTTGTCATGCAGCTATGGGTTGCCAGTGGCTGCCCATTGTCCCAGCAACCCTGCGACTGGCAGCTGGGACATGGAGAACCCAAATCCATGCTTTTGGTGAGTCCCAAGGTCTCCCAAGGGGGTGAAACACAAGGACAACATGTGCCTTATGCAAGGTGTCTAGGTGTCCGGCTACCCAAAGGCACATAAGTGATGCTTTGCCCTGGTACAGTTTCTTTGGATTTCCGTATGTGGTGGAGCTACTTTCTCCTTCCCAGCACTTAAAAAGAAGGATAATAACAGTATCATGTTTTTAACCAAGGTAATTCTTGTAGATATCAAGTTTTACTGTCATCTCTGTTGTTGGCTTCTTATGAGCCCCTGAGCTGCATCCTTCACTTCAAGCACACAGAGTCCACATTGGTTTCACTGGGGTCCTGGCTGATGCCTTGGGTATGGGTGCTACCAGAAACACCACAAGGGTAGGGTCACAAGCCTTTACTCTTTTGTAACTCCAGGATAAGTAAAGTTTGTAACCACTATTTTGAAATAAAATTATAACATTATGCTACCTCTGATGGTTTTGTTAGACTTTTCTTCCAGCAGGTCCCATACAATGTAATTAAATCCACAGTAGTGAAGCAAGGAAGCATATATATATGGTCATAATAAGTGGTCAAGATAGGGCTCATATAGACAATATGTCTCTTGGCTCCCCCCCCCATCTGTGTGATGGTGCTGAGAGCATCTACTTCCCTGTGAGAGCAGGTATGTACTGCTTGGGCACAATCCACCTTTTATAGGGGTGGGCTCTGGCTCTTGGCAAAGCTCCTAGAGTTTGGCTTGCTTCTGCATAGCAAGCTCAAGGAACACTGCTAATGCACTGAGGTTTTTAGGAAAAAAGTATTTTCAGCTAAAATTACCATTAGGAAACTTCTACAGCTGGGCTATATAGGTTTATATGTATTCGTATTTAAGGTACCACTGAACACAAATATACTGACATGAGGAAAATGTCCAAGGAAATTATGATGTGCACTAACAATGATCCAATTTATTAATGGTAGGTGACATGGGAAGGAAACGTTTGATGTGGGACCATCTGGTCGGAGCTGTGGCAGTTCTGCAGCATGGGGCGAGCCGGAGCACAGGAGTCGTGAGTAAGCAAGGGTTCCCTGCTGCACTTTGACGCAGGTGGCTCCTTAGCTGCGAAAGGAGATTTTTGAAGGACATGGGAGTTTACTAATTAAAAAGATAAATCATCTGAATTGCACTCCTATAATTACATTGTGGTTACAGCAAACGCAGCTAAATTAACTTACAGGAGCAGGGCTTTTGCCATGCTCCGTTATGTTTATGTACAAATCCCTTCATGTAGCAGCCCCTTGACTGCTTTGCTGGCTTGTTTAGTACCATATGTTTCATCCTGTACACTCCAATGGGCAAATACAGTCATCTTAATAATCCCAGTAACTATATCACAAAGTCCAGAACATTGATTTTGGTCATATGGTCCACAGTGACAGGAGAGTCTGACTCACCGCCTAAGCTCAGATCACCTGTCAGAACCCATTTTTTCTCCTTAAATTACCGTATTTGGTATTCTTCTGCTACAGCAACACACTCAGACCTTTATTTCCCACAGAGCTCAGCCATGATTCCCTATAGCTCAGCACTGTGCCTTGGAATGGATGTGCAAGGTGACTGTGATTTAAGTGAGGCTGATTTGCACCACAGGAAGCAATGCTGGTTTGTATCGAAACCAGGGAGGGAGGGAAATGTTCGGACCACGACCAGAGGAAAGAAACAATAATACCAAAATCCCAGGCTTTGCAATGAGGATCACAAGCATGCTTAACAGTCCAGTTTTTCCTGCTGTGCCATTTGGGTGGTTGTCCTCGCTGCTGTAATCTTGTGAGCTGGCGGGGTGGTGAAAGGGCTGTGCTGCAACAAGCACCATATGGAACAGAGAAGGGCAACACCTTGTTGAATGTGTTCAATAGCAAGTGCTAGGAGAAAAAGGCACGTGATTTCCACTGAAAAATATACATGAGACAAATAAGTACAAGGGAGGCCCTAAGGGGTCACAGTCTGTAAAGGATCTGAACCTGCCACACCTTTTCCAGCATTTAACCCACTGTGAAATGGACCATCAGCAAGTTTGATGATGTCATTTAATGGTTTGCACTTCAGAGGATCTATCTGCTGAGTGGCACATTGGGAGCTTCCTTCAGATGGTTTTATTCCTGAATTCAGGGCAAGAAACAAAAGCTGAGTATTCAGCTCCATCACTGATGACTGAAATAGCATTTTGTCTTGGGTGATTTTTGTGTGGCCCACTGTCTTCTAGAGCTTCCCTTTGTTTTCAGGGATGGGAACTGCAAATAATTTCTTCTTCCATGTAGTTTTTCCTATGGGACCCAGGGAACGAGATCATCATAAAGAAGAGGAGAGCAGTCACCACCTTTCCTTTAAACTTGTGGAAAAGTTCTTGCACACTTCATTGCCCTTAAGTGTCCATGATGAAAGTAAATATATGAAGCTTTGCAGCACGGGAGGTGCACAGGTACTATAAACCAGGTACTCATGAACACAAATTTTGGTTCCTCTGTTCTCAGGAATAACACACAGAAATCAGACAAACAACAGCTGTGCCAGCCTCTGGCTTCATATTTCTTCTGCATAAGTGCATCCAAACAGGTTAACAATACAGCCTAGCACAAGCTCTTCAGCACTACCTGTAAATAACCTGGAATTATCAAATTGTCCCTCTGTACTCATTCCTCACTTGGCAAAACAGATGTTTGCAGTTCCTCGCGCTGCCACTATGATATATTTGTATGGGGTTATTGTATCTCTGCATTGCGCATCAGCTCTCCTCACAAATCCCATGTTGTTAGCACCATATGGATACAAAATAAAAAATGATCTGGCGCACAGATGGAAATAAAAGAGGCAATTGCAGGTGAAAAGTCTGCTGTATGGATAAAGTAGAAATAGGATGCTGGGCTGAAAGCAGCCACCGATGGCATTGTTCTTGCCCATTCTTCCTTCCTGTTGCAAGGCACAAGCATCACTTCTGTTTCCACCTGGGCTGTGGGGCAGATAAGGTGCTATTGAGAATGAGGAAGTGTCACAGGGCACAGCCTGCTCCCTAGCTGCCTCTAACCCCTGGAGCACTCTGCAGCTGTCCTTGGCCAGGTGGTGTGGGCTTTCCCTTCAGTCAGCCCTGCTCCCAAGTTCAGCAATGCTGGCTGCTGTAGGCAGTGTCAATGCATCACTCAAGGCACCCCCACCCTCTCCCCACTGCTCCACCTGTGTGGGAGGCTCAGGAACCAGGAATCACAAAGGCAAGCACCTCCAGCACAGTCACTTTCCAGGACATACTTTCCTCTACATGGCAACATGGTAAAGGCTCATGCACCTGTCCCATCACCACATGATAGAGCTGCAGAAGAACCAAGGTGCCTGTCAGTTTAAATGGTGGCTGAAACCAGGTTCATACCCCTCGCAGTCTATGGCAAGAGAACTCTTTCCTAAGGGAAGTGTCCATGTACCAAGGTATGTGTATTGTTCTATAACTGCTCAGACAATGTGGCTGCAATGTCAGCCACAAAGACTAGAGGAAAAAAAAAGCAGGGTGGAGGGGGGAAGTAAAGCCAAGCCTTTCCATGCCCAGCACCACCCAGTGAAGCAAGCCATGCATTCAAAAATATGGCTTCAGGCTTCCATATTCTCAGAGCAGTTTTTCTACTTGTTGCACTTCTCCATTTATACTCTATGTATTTTTTCACAGTAACTCTCACAATGGAAGGAATGACAAGTTCATGTTCCTGTCATGCTATCTTGAGCTTTTCCAGGGACCTCCAGGAGAGAACACCTTGCTGTAAACATCTTCTTTTTAGCACATTTTACTTCTGGGTTTTTTCCTGAAATGTATTTATGGGTTACCCTTGAAGAGTGCACCTGTATTGCTGTCATGCAACAGACTTCCTTTTACTCTGATCTGATCACCACCAAGCACTGTGCCACTGCAGCTACACAATTACTACTGCTAAAGCTACTTAAATTAGTCCTGGCTCAAGATTTTGAACACTACACTGTGCTGCCTGCCCCAGCTGGGTATTGCAGAAATGCACAGGGAGCATCCCTACACCAGACTCCTGAAATCAAAGGTGGGAGCAGGGTTTGATGCATCTCTAGTAGATGTGGCCATGGTGGCCAAGTGTGGTCACCTTCCCCCCTCCCTGCAGGTGGATGCAACTCTCAGATGAGTGAAAGAGACACACCATCTTGCAGATTTCCATTCCTCTATCCTCCAGCATATCCATGAGCTTCTTCTTGTGTGAAGACCCAACACCACTGCTGGAGCTCCTCAGCACATTGTCAGGGTCTTTGCAAAGCCCCAGGAAAGGGTTTCAAGTATTCACACAACTCTGTCCTGAGTACTGTTTGTAGTTACTGTTTGTCAAATCACATGAAGAGTCTGGCTTTCTCAGACCTACTCAGCTCTAGTTTTCAGTCTATATGGTCACAGCTCATGAGCATGATAAGCCATTGCTCCCCTTCTCATAAAGGTTTTTTAAAGACAGAATACAAAAGAGATTGTGTTGGACACCTGTGCACTTGGAAAGTAAAAGGCTAGGGAAAGAACTGGTAAAGTTTCACTGTCTTGAGTTCCTAATAGCAAAACCACATAGAGCTGTCATGCCTTCATTTCACTTAGCAAGCAGCAGCAGGCTGGAAACATTTTCTGTTAATATATTTGTTGCAGGTGTGCACAGCTCAATAATTAAGAGCAACACCATATTCGAGACACATACACCAAACCTTGATTACTATAGATGTTTCTCCCCAATTTAAATTCAGTTGAATCTATGTTTAACAGGTTTTTGTGTTACTGCTATTGTCATACAAAAGTTCTTGGCAGCTATAGCGGTTAGGGAGAGCTGACTGACTAAAAGTGAGAAGGCATCTAACTCTCCTTTCACATCCTCTTCTCCTGACTCTTTCTTCCTCTCCTGCCAGAAGCCCACACACTTCTCTGAGGTGAAGTACATTAGTACTGTAGCAACTCAATTTAGCAGAGTATATGAGGCCTTATAAAATACATTTTAAATTTATTTTGATTGCATCATTTATCATTGAGGCCGCCTCATGCTTCATTATATAACCCTTTTTGTCTACTGATTAGAACTTTGACAAATGCTTTAGGTCCTGAACTTTTCCATGCCCCTGTGTCCTTTCCACAGTGAAGGAGAGATTCAGCCAAAAAAATCCTCTCTGTTTTTCAAAAAAAAACCCCCAAACCCCAAAAGAGCATATCCAAGCAAATATATTCCACTAAAAAAGTACCTGGTTTTGGTTTGAAGAACCCACAGAATCATAGTTCAAAGTCAAAGCCTGAAACCTGCAGCCTGAGTTGCCTTTTGACAAGGACAATTTTCATTTTATCATTTCGATCAAAAGCTGCCTTAATTTGACCATAATGTCAGTTTGATGAAGCTTATTAAATACTTCTAAATCTTGGTTAGCTGTGGGAGGGTTTGGCCCAGGCAGAGCGTGACATTCCCACGGTGGTGGGTCTGCACTCACAGCAGCTTTGGCAAGGAGCAATGAGCCCTGTCCTCCCCCGGCACATCTGGCTGCCTTATGCCAGTATTGTGGTCCATGCAGAGTCCCCTGCCCTGCTCCATGTAGCCTCAGAGGGCTGATGGGACAGAGCTCCTGCATGGCAGGTTTTGGAACCTCTGCACCTCTGGGACTCTGGAAGAGCTTGCAAGACACTGTGGTGCCTCACACACCTCAACACATCCTTGGTGCTGCAAGGGGAAACAGATGGCTGGGGTATGGCACATGACACTCAACCTCTACAAGCCCTATCTTCCCATGCAGCATCGTTCTTTGGGCCATAGTCACTAGAAATGAGAAGCCTGCCTCTCCTGGCCTCTCCAGCTACTCTCATGCTAGTAATGAAACAAGGCCAGGGTGTGGGTTCAAATACTGGTTCACAGCCAACAGTCTCTGGGCATGTTCAGTGGCATGTGCCAGGGATGGCTCCCCACTTGCAAACCTTCCCAGTGGCAGTAAACTTTGGTGGACCATGCAAGCTGTGTTGTATCTCTCATCCTCAGGCACAGGGAAATGACCTCAGGCTGCACAGCTGCAACTATAGTGGTGTCGCTTCTAGGTGTAGGCAATACAAGGGTTCTGCTGAATTCCAGGTAAAATGGGCAAGGAAAGTTGCTTGGGAGGAGCAGCAGGGAAGGCAGGAAAATGAAAAAGATCGCCCAATCTGCCATACATGTTCCCCACCACACATCCCAAATACATCCCTCAGTGCAGAAAAGGGGATTTGGAGCATAATTTCCAGGGACCCAAAGCCTAGAAGATGCCTATGTGAACTCAGTTTTTCCTTTTTGTTGGCTCATTAATAACATGGACTCTTTAGAGTAATTTCTTTCGGTCCCTGTAGCTCACAATATATGGACATCTTGCAGATGCATCATGGCTGGGCAGAGAGGGAGTTTCATTTGGTGAAGTTGTACAGTGAACAAGTGAGGAAAGGCACTTCAAGTGGAGAAGGAGAAATTTAATGGGGTTTAGCTGCTCTGCACTAGGCGTTAGTCTGTCTTTGCCACAAGATTCCCAGGCAAAGCAAAGGTCATCATAGTTCATTGTTTTCTGTGTACCTAACTTTAAATTTGGGCCTGGTTCACAGCAGAGATAAGCCTTAGCTTTTCCTTCATCTTCCCTTCCTCAGTCTCACAGAGCTGTTCTGGGAAGAATTTAATTGATGTCAGGAGTCCTCCCATGTCATACTGATGTGTCCCATAGAAAAGCCTGGAGGAAGCAAATAGCTCCCATTTGACAACAGTGCTTACACAGCAAACTGCAAATAAGGCAGGGGGCCATGTACTGCACAAAACAGCAGCTAGTTCCTTCTGAGACTACTTCTGTCTTTCCTGTGCACTCAAGCAGGCAGGGGTGTGTGAAAGCAATTTAAAATTTCTCTTCCTTGCAATGCCTGCAGGAAATTTGACAGCAATAAGGAGGCTGGTGCTCTAGGCTCCTGGCTTGCTTGCCAAGCTTTCCTCCTCTTCCTCTCTCTCTCTCATATTCAGATCCATCATTTTCCTTGTCTACCACTTTTGGGGCAAGGGATGCTCTGTGTTGATATAGCTCTGAGCATAACAGGAGCCCCAGCCCAAGGCTAGTTTCAAAGACTCCTTCTGGTATGGTTCTTGTGTTTGTCCTGTACAGGGCTTGTAGCTGGACTTCAATGATCTTTGTGGGTTCCTTCCAACCCAGGATATTCTATGATTCTATGTATACAGATGACTGGGATAATATGAACATGTACTCAAACCTCATACCAGTCTTCTCCCTCTTGTGTAATTTTCTCTTCGCCTCCAGTTTTCACTCTTTGTTGTAGACCAACTTAGCACTATGGCTTACAGCCATCCTGGGAAAGCGTTATGATGGGAGAGCTGGCAGGGCACAGCACTGCAGCAGGGCAGAGTGGGCATGGGAATGGGGGCAGCTCCTTGCACTGCTTACAAGCAGCATGCAGTAAACTCCTGGAGTGAGATTTGAGCCTGAGAGCTTGAGAAAGATTAAATGAGATCCTCAGATCTTCCCCTAGTACATCTTAAACATCTTAAACCTAACATCTCTTTTTATCTTTGGAGTACTTCATAAACGTCAACCCTTTCAGCCTCATAATACCACCCCAGCAGGGTAAGGAAGTTAAAGGTTCAGTAAGGGCCAAACTGAAGGAGCTGGGTACTTGTAATTGATGCTTGAGTTTCTAAAAAATTTTCTTTCCTCTGAAATGCCCCACCACAAGTCAGATTTTGAGATGGGCACTGAATGCAGCTGCAGACCTGCAGCAGGGCTTCAGCAGTGCCTCCTTTCCCTCTGCTGAAAGACGATTTCTGGGACTGATTATTTGTCTCCAGCTCAGATTTGCACAAGGAGGCAGCATTGCCACCTCTCACAGAGTCTGCTTGTCGCTTCTCAGGGAAAACTCCTAAGGCTTTTTTTCCCTGCAGTTTTCCCCGGTTCTCAAACTGGGAACCCCCCTGACTACCCCCCACAAGAGAGACGCTGACATCCCTGCCAAGCACTGCCCCGTGCTGAGCTTTATTATGCGAGAGCAGTGCTGACACCAAAAAGCCCTCACAGCATGAAAAACGTGCCCTCTGGCCTCTGTCTCACCCTGCCCTTGTTATCGAAGCATTTCCTCTCCACCACTCCTCAAGCTGTTGCACCAGCAAAGCACAACCTCATTGTTTCTCCCAGTTTCCTGCAGCCTGTCTGTCTTCACGCATGAACTGGGCTGTCGTGGGCAGTGGCCAGCTACACAGAAGGGCCTGTGCTCTTCATGGGAGCTGTGTCACCACCTCTCTCCCCTTGTTCAGCCAACAGGACACTGGCAATGGGAACATACTCATGCCAGACAGACCCAAGCCAGGGTAACAAATGCTTTGCAACTCCTCCAGCATGCTCGTACACTGAGGAGAGAAGAGGAGATGGGAGTGGAGGAGAGGAGAGGCTTGGCTTTGGATTTTTCAATCCTGTGCTGTTTGCTGAGTTGACTCCTGTCATGTTCAATAATCTGTTTCTGGCCCACACCTCCACACCCCTCCCGCCATGTCTCCCTACTGCCTGTGTGAGTGTGTTTCTACAAGCCCATTTCCCTTCCCAGTGTTCAGGGTTTCCCTCCCCCCTGCATGCAGGGTGCCCTCTTGCCCACTCCTGCCAAGTGCCACAAGTGCTCACCCCACCTACCTCCCTTACCAGCACTCTTCCAGAAGAGCTGCAGGTGGCACAAGGATTAGCTTTCTTTGCTGAAAAAGATGCCGTGTAGCAGAGTTGTTCCCCGACACACTCTCCCTAGGATGCTCACTCAGGCAGTGTGGGATGTTGTGCACTGTTTGCTTTGCACTGAGCAGTTTAATGGGAAAGAGAACTGCATCCTTCCCTGCCCACATACTCAGCACAAGACAGCACATGAGGGATAAACCTCTCTGCTCTCAGGTAGCTCACAGGGAAACTTTGCTTTGCATTATCAAAAAGAGCAGGATGTGTCTCATAGCAGCTTTGTGCTTCAGACCAAGGAAAAAATCCCGCGGTTGAGGGATGGCAGAGGCAACTCATCCTTTGGTAGAAAGCATCAGGGTACCTGCTGGCCTGTAGGTGCTCTCAGAGCCCAGGCTTAGATAACAATGTTGTGGTCTGAATGACTACTTTCGCTTCCACTTGCTGGCAGTGCTTAAATAGGGCACCTGTTTTTCTCCCTTGTCCCCAGGCTGCCCTATCAGGGATGAAGCAATTTCTCTTCCACTCAGTAGCAAGATTCCTTCCCCTGTATGCACAGCTTGACTCGAGTCAGGTGCCGAGTACAGGATTTTTGCCTTTGGGAATGATAATAATATCCAAATAATTTTCCACATGTGGAGCACATCCTGAGTGTGCAGCCCAGCAAGGGGGTGCCTACATAGTGCTTGGGGCCATTATTTTCTTCCATGCTTCTTGTGCTCGCAAGACCATCCTCCAAACAAAGCCCCGGACAAACAGCCAGGGAGGCTTTTCAAGAGCCTGAGCATGCCCTGAAGTGGAAACGACATGTCTGCAGTTCCCAGAGGTTCATGGTATGAGAGCTATTGCACTGGAGAGAAGAGTAAGTTGAGGCACACAAGGGGCTGCCCCCCAAAAAGGAAAGGAAAGACACCACCAGGAGCTATAGATCAGTGGGACACAGGAGGTGGGATGGGATTTGGGAATATTGCAATACAGGTAAGGGCACTAAGCAGAAGGGGAGAGACATTACCAAGTGTCACAGCTTTGGTAGCAATGCATTGATCCAGAAACCAGAGAGGCTCCTATAATTTTTTGGGTGGAATACAGTGACTCTACTGTGGATTTTGGAGGAGTAAGACTGCCAGGCAGAGACCTGCCTTCTCTCCACAGTGAGACCATGAAAGCAGCAGTGGGAGATAGGGTTCCCCCTCCCCTTGCAGGGATCTCAATGCTTCTCTCAAGCAACCACCTCCAGACAGCTGTGCCTGTTCTGCTAAGGCACCAGCTTAATTGGTGACCTGGGTGTTTAACTTTAAAAATACAATGTTGCTCTTCCTGTGCAGCCTTATGTCAAGGAACACAACAGCTCTGACCTGACCCAAAACACTTTTGCCCTTCCAAATTATCAACAAAAAGCCCTTCCCTCACAGCTCCTCCCTCCCTCCCTCTCTGCCTGCCTTGGTGCGGTTCTTCGTCCAGGCAAGCCAGCTGTGTGACTCCACAGGGAAAATATTCAGCTGGTGTGCCTCATGGTGCTGCACCCAGGCATCACTGAGAACTCTGACAATGCCCGTCATGATGGTGCTGCTTTTATCCAGCTCACGACAGGGATTGATTTTCAGAAAGTTAAAGATTGCAATTTGCAGATAAGAAGTGAGGGTTTTCTTGAAAATCCACTAGGCACCTACCCACTCTAAACTTAGGTCTCTAAATGCTTTTGGAAATATTGGCCCAGAGATGTTTGAACAACAGCAGCAAACCCCCTGCTATCCTAACTAGCTTCCAGGCGTCTCTCAAACTGATCCTTGGCAGCTCCCAGATGGACTGAAATACGTTGCCTGGACTCAGATTTTTAAGAAACAAAACAGCAGCTGAGAACATCAGTCACAGCAAAGCCTGTTTTGGCAACACAGACAAACTCTGGGTTAGGTCATGTGCAAATGACACATGTGTGATTGCTTTTTTAGTTACAGGCTAAAATTTGTGTATCTCATGCAAAAAGGACATTCCTCTCCCACCCCCCCACACCACTCCCCCAAACTAAGTATCTTAAGAGCTTTTAAGTAAAAACAGGAGAAGGGGAGATGATGTGAAGGGGGTTTTCATCATATAATGAAGCGGGGATCCTCTCACATGCCACAAGTCTCATGTGAGGGGGTGGGGAAGAGGAAAGATGACAAAAAAGTCTCAAGAGGAGACCACATCCCCAAACACAGCCAGACAAATGTGACTGTGCATGTGTATATATGCCTGTGCATAAAACTGGCAGGATCCAGCTGTGCTTACTGATCCTCCACAAGGTACTATAAGAGCATGGTTTTTAACCAGAAAAACTGTATGTCTTTAACCCAGCGGGAGAGACAGGCAGACATAGAAGTCAGGCAGGGCAAGTGAGATCCCTTAACACCAGTGTGAAGGGAGAAAAGAGTGTTTTGCTTCCCCCTGTCTATGGGGAAAGGTTGGCCTTACATTACAGTGCAATGTAATGATATTCTGCCTCTCTGTTCTTTCTCTTTTCATTTTTGCTAGGGAAATGGCAGCGCTTTATGGATCTTACAGGAACATCCTTTACACAGACCCTCATGCAACCAGGGTGTGCAGTGAAATTGATGATCTATTGCTTCTCCTGTGTGAGGCTAACACCTACATGCTGCCATCAATGTTTTTCATGGACAGTCATGCCACTGCAAGGCTCTGGACTATTCTCTGAGTTCACTAAATGACCACATCTCCGCTTCTTGAACAGAACTACAGACTTGGCACATTGTCAGACTGCTAATAAAGATACTGGGTCTGCTGAAAAAAAAATCAAGGTCGCAATGTCCTTGAGAGTCCTGCTGCAGCCCCTCTGCCTCCAGGTCCCACTATTGCCCTACACAATGGGCTCTGCAGTGCTGCATTGCCTGGCTCTTGCCCCACCCACAGCTTTGTGGTGGCACAGAGGGTTGGGCAGGCTCATTTTCACCCACCCCTGCACCTGCAGCTGTAGATGTCCTCACAACTGGGGCAACACCACAGCTTCAGTGAGATCACTGTCTCAGTGGCTGGTGGAAAAGTGTAGAAAACGGTAAGATTTTCTCTGAAGAATGATCTCCTTTTATTCCTTTTTTTGTTCTTTTTTTCATTTTTTTTGTTAACAGAAGTACATTAATGGCAAATATCTATTAAACTATTGTAGCAGATATGAGCCAAATATACCACAGAAATCTGCATCACAAGACTATTCCTAGTAAATGCTACTTCTGTCTCACCTTTCATTAAAGGTACACATCGATGTTTCTGCATTATCTTGCTGCTATTCAGGCAGGGACTCTGTCTTTCACCCTCAGATGCACAGCATGGCACAGCATCAGGCCTGCAGGAAGTGTTGAGAGGTAGGAAGGGAGCAGGGTACATTTCCAAACCCCATGGAAGCCATCTCTTCTAGTCCTGGCAGGCTAAAGAGAAAGGAATTTAATTGTTTCATAGAAAAGTGTAAGATAAAAAATTCTGAGTAAAATCAGTGCTCTGTCATGGCACTTCCTTAGAATGAGCATTTTGTTTAATTTTTCTTATTTAGTTCTTACTAGCCAGGTTTTGTTTGTGCGTTACACCCACTGGGTGGACCCAGTATCAGACTTCCAGCACCCACAGACCTGCTTCCATGGCCCCACGCATGCACAGGGCTCCTGGGATGCACCACTAGCCACTGAGCACCCCAGGGGGCCACCAAATTTCCCACGGGATTTGAGTAGGTGTCCAGGACAAGGCCAAGGACAAATGTTTAATAGGCAAAATACTGGCACTGCAAGTATCTGATGTGCATAACTCAATAAACAGGTAGTAAATCTGCTGTTTGGATAATGATGCTCCTCCTTATGGTCTCAGACAAAACACCACTGAAACCTCATAGAATCAAATTACTATCTAGTTTTTCTAGTGCCCAGCTACAGAAAAATCCAAGATTGCTGGAAGGCTGGAAGGACACAGAACTGCAGCCCATAACTCCTTGAAGTAGGAGTTATTTAGGAAGGATTTCTGCCGTGTAACTCCTGAGAGGAAACAGGCCCCTTGGGCTGAAAGGTTTGCAAGGATCTGGCTTCTAGGCTTCAGCTCCCATGAGGCTACATATTCAGGGGTACAGCAAAGGGAGGAGTGGTAGTGTCACCAAATGGGGACAAAAGGGTGAGAAGTGGGGAAAACACCAGTCCCTCCCCAGCTCTACCTGTCTCTGTGTTTCCCTCTATGCCATGGAGGTAGCACAGCCACCTCTTCTTGGGCCAGGAGTAATACTCAGGTTTCAGCACTTGGAGTTTATCCTTTGTTTTAGGAGTGTAAGGTTCAGCCTGCATGAGTGCCCTTAAAAGTCATGGGAGAACAACAGGCAGTGACTTGTAAAACTCAATATATGTCACCTATTTGGACAACCTATTTTATGAAGGTGACCTTGGGTGGGCTGATGTGAGAATAAGCTTCAGAAAATAAACCCACAAAGCTAAAGGGCCTCTGTAGATTAAAGAAGACCAAGCATGGGCTGTATTTCTGAGACTTCCACTCAGTTTGTCACTGATGACCAGTAGTGTCCTGGGAATGTTAGTATTTAGTGACAAAATTAGCTCTGTATATTGGACTCTCTTCTTCACCTCCTCTAAATTGAGAAAGAACAATTAAATAACTGTAAAATCAAATAAATAGCAAGGAAAAGAGAAGATGTTTCCATTTGTACTACTCACTAGAAATCCCGGGAACACCTGCTGCATTAGTGGCAAGCCAAAATGTTTTCCATTTGCCTTGGGAAAATGGCATCACACAACAGACAAAGTTAAAAGAGCAACATGTGTGGGCTTAGCATTGCCATTGAAGTCACACTGGCATGCACAGGAGAAGAAAGTGGTGACTAAGTCTACTTAAGGGGAGAAAGGCAAAATCCAGGCCAATTAGCTTCCGAAGTAGCACAGAAAACCTGGCAGCTTCACAAGGAAAGCAAAGAAATCAAGAGAAACACCAGACTGTGAGGGATCAGCTGCGAGAAACACAAGCCAGTATGAAAATCTTCTCAATCCTTCTCTAAATAAGACCTTGGGAACAGAGTTAATCTGCGTGATATTGATCTAATGTAATACTATTGCTGCTCCTGAGCCGCAATACCGCTGACCAGATGCAGCACACTTATGGGGTGACTTTGCAGTAAACAGCTTTTGACTAAGAAAGACGGGTTGAAACAAGGGAAACCAAGGAAGGAATAGCTGATGATTGGATGAAACCAGTGATATAGAGATGAGCAAGAAAAGTTCAGGCTGCACTCAGAGGCCACCTGACTTGTGCACCCTTGATCCCATGCTGCTAATACAAAAGTGGTGCCCTGGCAGAAGTCACAGCCACCTGAAGGCTGCTATAACATAGGGTGGGCTGCCAGTATTCACATAAAGCAGCTACAGCAGGGTGGGAGAGTTGTTCTTGCTCTGTGGTATTATGGAAATCAGTATGGCATTTCTCCATCACTGGAATGCTAAATATAGAATAGTCTGGGTTGAAGGGGACTTTTAAAGGTCTTCTAGTCCAATCCCCTTGCAATGAACAGGGACATCTACTAGATCAAGTTGTTCAGAGTCCCACCCACCCTGACCTTAAATGTTTTCAGAGATGGGGCATCCACAACTTCTCTGGACAACCTGTTCCAGTGTTTTACTGCTCTCATTGTAAAAAGCATCCTCCTTTTATTACATCTAAGTCAACCTTCCTTCAGTTAAAACCATCACCCCTTTCCTATTGCAATGGGCCTTGAAAAAAATTCTGTCCCCATCTTTCTTATTGGCTGCCCTTCTAAGTACTGAAAGGCCACAGTAAGTTCTCCCTGGAGCCTTCTCCTCTATAATGATGAGTTGTTGCTGGCATCTCAGTCTTAAAAATACTGGATAGCTTCAGCTCCTGGGCTGTTATATCACTTTTAAGGCTTTCACACTTGTGGGATGCTGGGCTGCAGCATCCAGCCAGAGACAGGTATTTCACACCACTTACACCAGCATGTTAGAACAAGAGGTGTAAAGAGATATGACTCAGACTGAAATCGAGGTGTTTACCTTAGGGGAAACTGCAAGAAAAAAAACTCACCCAGATTTAGAAACCTTTTAACACCCTAAATGAGAGGTGAGCTCACCACAACTGAGCTCAGGCTAAGAGCTGGCTGTGGGAATGTCCCCAGAGGGGAAGGATGGAGGCATGGGGACAGTGTTTGGGAGAACAGGTGCAGTGTTTCCCCACTTGCCTCATGCAGGAAGGCACAGCAGGCTGCAGATGTGAGCAGACAGCCTCTGGCTCCCATCAGAAGTCCTGGGTAAGAGTGGAGAAAACTGCGTAAACAGCTTCTTGGGTGGAGTAGTCAGTTAATGATGATTTCAAAGAAGTTAACTGGGGAAAACTTTACCCTTTTTCTGCTGTTCCCAGGACATCTGGACATGATTGCAGAGCCAGAGCCTGACTTGCCAAGGAGCTGGCCTGTACCTCCAGCTCAGGATGATGCCAGTTTCTTCAAATGGTTCAAGAATTTCCTGAAGAAACTCAGTGATGCTCACCCACTCCTTGCAGCTGGTGCAGAGGTTAAAGCAGAGAGCCCAGCCATGTCACCAAATGCTGCTGAATTAGCACTCTGTATCTTCCCTTTCCTAAGGACTATTTTTCTGAATTTAGGAATGCCATTTCCTTATGAGGATAAACAGTTTCTGTGCTTTCCCAGGGAGAGCCACAAGCCATGCCTGAAAGGTCTCAGGGGACAAGAGTCTTGTTTCAAAGAGGAGAGGTAGACAAAGCAAAGGAGTGAGTGACAGTCCCACCATCAGGTCTGAGGAGGGAGGTCCCTCTGGATTTCTCTTCAAAGAAATAGCTGAGAAAACAGCAAGTGGAGAGGAGAAGCACTGACATAGAAGGTGTCTGGCACCTCTTCAGGGGCAGCATTGATAGGAAGGAGAGAGGATGACGGCTTGAGAAGAGCTTGGGAAAAGCAGTCATTTCCTCAGACTGTGTTTAAACAGTATTTGTTGCCTGTGGAGTGCTGCATTTGAAATATTCAGGTCTCTGCAAGCTGTTAATGAACTTCATGCTGTTGGTTATTGCAGCTTTTGCCTACAGCTGAACATGCACCTTTGCCAGTGGGCTGCATGCAGTTCCTGAGGACAGTGGTGGGCAGAGCTGTGTTGGCTTCCTGGCGTGGTTTGGCCCAAGGAGATGGCAGCACCTGTGTGACAGAGTGGTGTGGGAAATTTCCAGCCTACCATCCATGACCCTCTGACACTGGGACCTCTTCTTTTTGGGAGAGACCTAAGACTTATTCAAGGGAGGCCTGCGATGAACTTAATGCCACTGTAAGTGCCACCACTTTCTTCCCCCAGAAACCAGCAGTTTCATGGCTCTGCTGAGGCTCAAAGCTTTCCAGCAGCTGGAGTAAT
The DNA here is from genome assembly GCA_013396655.1 of Campylorhamphus procurvoides. Classification (NCBI taxonomy): domain Eukaryota; kingdom Metazoa; phylum Chordata; class Aves; order Passeriformes; family Dendrocolaptidae; genus Campylorhamphus; species Campylorhamphus procurvoides. Next base: position 958,771 of record WBMV01007695.1, on the reverse strand, counting down.
CAGCTATGGAGGGCTGGTTGATGACATTCCCCAGACTGTGCATGCATTTATATGTATATTTATGTGCATCTTCTTCCCATAGTGGATATCATTGAGATGCCTTTGGCAACCAAGAGAGGGTGAGGGTTCATACAGATGCTAAGAGATAAGGAAATGCAGTTAAACTGAGGAAGAATAGACAATAGCAATTTTGAAGAAAAACAGTAACAATTTTAACAGTAGCTGACATTCTGTTTGGAAAGACAACAGGAATGTTTCTTATCTTTTCTGCCAGAATGGCCAGGTCCTGATTTATTGATGTTATCTTGAAGATGACAGAAAAGCGTATTAATCTACTTGAAATGAGAATCTGGGCTTTGAGAACAGCTGTAGACACCTTCTGAGGGATGAAGTGATTGAAATCAATCATATTTTATAATTCATGGCAGTTTCTGTGAACAACTTCAAGATCCAACTGTCCCACTAGTACCACGTTTCCATCGATGGCTGCAATCTGGCTGTCAGAAGCAGCTCCTCAATTCAAGTTATCCTTGAAGTAATGGTGGCAAAATGGACAGAGCCACATGACCCCTACACACAAATGTCTGACCAGACGTGCAGCAGTGTGAACATGCAGACCTGACTGAAGACTAAACTGAATTTTTCGTCCCAAGGCCAAGGCATACAAGGTCAAGCTAGAGGAAGGAGAAAAGACTGAGTTTTGCAGGCTGCAAGTGGAATGGGAAGGGACTGTCTAAACAACACATCCATGGAGTAAATATTTCTGGATGGGGCCTCTGGATTTCACCCATCTCTCAAGGCAGGGCCAACTTCACAGTGAGAGCAGGTTGCTTAGGGCTGACCTCTGAGCATTTTAGTTCCACATGTGCAGTTGACACAGCAGAAGGAAGGGATGCCATCCAGGGGGACATGAACAAGCTTGAGAAGTGGGCCCACATTAACTTAATTAGGCTCAACCAGTCCAAGTGCAAGGTACTGTACCTGGGTAGAAGCAGTCCCAGACATGAATACAGACTGAGAGTAGAATCCATTCAGACCAGCCCTGCGGAGAAGGACTTTGGGTTCTTGTAGATAAAAAGCTGGACACAAGCCACCAATGTGTGTTTGCAGTCTGGAAAGCCAACCAGATCACGGGCTGAAACAAAAACAGCATGGCCAACCAGTAAAGGGGGGTGATTCTTAGCCTCTACTCCACTCTCTTGAGACTCCACCTGCATCAGCCCTGTGTACACAGCATAAAAAAGAACATGGACCTGTTGGAGTGGGTCCAGAGAAGGGCCACAAAGATGATCAGAGGAATGGAGGATTGCTCCTAGGAAGACAGGATGACAGAATTGGGGCTGTTCAGCCTGGAAAAGAGAAGGCTTCAAGGAGACCTTATAGCAGCATTCCAGTACTTGAAGGGGGTTTAAAGAACAAAAAGATAATTACTTTCTCTGTGGGCAAAGAGTGATAGGACAAGGAGGAATGCTTTTTAGCTAAAAGATGTAGATAGATGTTAGGAAGAAATTCTTTACTGCAAGGGTGATGAGGCACTGGAACAGGTTGCCCGGAGAAGTTGTGAATGACCCATGCCTGGAAGTGTTCAAGGCCAGGTTGGATGGGGCTCTGAGCAACCTGATCTAATAGGTAACATCCCTGCCTATGGCAGGGGCCTTGGAACTAGATGATCATTAAATTCTTTTCCAACCCAAGCCATTCTATGATCTCCTCCAAAGATGGAGGTCTATCCACCTCCAGGGTAATATGTTCCAGTGATGAACCACTCTCACTGCAATTTTCTTTCCTGATATTTAACCCAAATGTCACTTGTTGCATCTTGTGATGGTTTCATCTTGTCCTTTCTGTACCTTGTAGAAGAGTCTAGCTCTCCTTTCTCTATAATCTCCCACCAGCTAATGGGATCCTGCAATTATTTCTCCACCTTAAACTGCTCTTCTCCAGGCTGCGCAAGCTCATCTCTCTTAGCCTCTCCTCATCTGTTACTTTTCCATCTCCCTAATGGTTTTGGTACTTTTCTGCTGGCCTTGTCCCACTCTGTCCAAAACTGTACACTGCTCCTCAAGTGGCCTCATAAGTGCCATCTAGAAAGACATCATTTCTGCTGGCTTCTGGGCAGCTTATTGCTCACAGGTTCTCCACTCCTTTTCCACAGAGCTGCTCCCCAGGCATTTGGCCCCCAACTCATCTTGTTTTGTGAGTTTGTTCTGTTCTACATACAGGTCTTTCTTTGCCTTCATAAGGTTTTTATCAGTCCACTTTCTTGGATTGTTGAAACACCTCTGAATGACAGTCCTAATATCCAAGTAGGTGATCTCACCCCACCACCACAATTTGCTGTCATCCACATCTCTTTCAATTTCTACTTTTCTCTGTGTTTTGTTTTTTACCTGGTTAGTATTGCATGTGAAGGTGGGCAAAGTGACTGACAGAATGTGCAAATGTATCCCAGCATCACACATTTTTCCTGCAAAGTAACATCTCCATTTGTATATCTGGCACTGCCTGTGCAATTCCCTTCTGGTTTATTAACACTATCAGCAGGAGATATCAAAAACCCCTAAGAAATGCAAAAAACAAGACAGTTGTCTCAGCAGGTACCAACCTCACATGCAATGCACATATTCTCCTTTATTGTTAAAGCCAAAAAGTGGCTGATTATTAATTCTTAACAGCTTATTTGCATACATATGTGCAGAGATCCCACTCAAGAGACTCAAAGAACAACAGTTTTGTTTAGCAGTGGTCCAAGGGCAGTGGAAAATCCTCTGCAGAATGCCTCAGCTCTCACACCCAGGAGCTCTGTAAAGCATGCAGTTCCATGCCACAGAGGGTGTCACACTTCCACTGAGGTCATTAATCACTGCTTTGCTATCATGGTGATGTGGGGCAGACTGAGGAGAAAGAGTAGAAGATGAGAAGTGCCAATTAGTGATACCAGCTCCTCTCCACCATTACAGGCTGGAGCTCCATTCCTGCTTGCCTATGTAAAATTTTGACTTGTTCTACCCATTTATACAACGCATGTATTGCCATGTGCACTGATGGGGCTGATGGCAATCTGAGCTGCCTGCTGTCAGATGTACAACCACAGCCTGAGCTGATGGTTCTGATACCACATCTCTGACCCCTTCTGATAACAAAAAGTGATAAGGATGCACAACAGTAAATTCAGAGGGTTAACCGAGAGCAGAAACTCCACTGTAGTCTGATATATTTGTGTATGGCAGCTCTTTACCTTATGCAGTTACCATGTCTGTGCTTAAGAAGGGCAAAGCACTCAGGTATTAAGCACAAATATTTCTACAGTCTTTTTCTCAATGAAAATACACCTGTTTTATATTGGGCTGAAATAAGAGATTTAGAATAACTAATTTTCAGTCCATACTGAGCTCTGAATCAGTTTTGGTTGAGCGAAGGCTTCTTATCCCAGGCCCTCACTCTGGACATGCAAGGAGGAATGCAGAAGTACAGGAATGAAAGCCTCCCCACGCCTGGGGTGGTGCATGTTCTGCAGCCAGTGGGATCAAATACAACCATATTAGCAGCGTCAGCTTTGGCTGGCTTTGGGGCAGCACACTGGAATGTCAAAGCACTTGGATCAGGAGAGGATATGTGCAAGGATGGGAGGGAAGTAATGCAGGCATCAGCATGCTGCTGCAGCTGCCACAGTGCAATCCTCAGCCAGCTCAAATGCACATGCCAGCCTGGTCACATACTCAGCCTCAGAGCAACTCTGAGTGAGAGGTGTGTAATTAATTAATTGGTCAATAAAAATATACTTTGGTTATTGTTTGTTGGTCACTAGTCATCATACAGAGCTCTATTTACCCAACACCACTAGAAAGATACCAGCAGAAAGACCTGACCCGAACCTGTTGACTGCTAACCTCAGGAGAGATGGCATCAGTCATAGGGAATGCTGCATACCTGTGTGGCCAGCTGCTCTGCCTTATGGGAATGGTTGAATCAATCCAGACCTTTGCTTTGGGGAGATACTTTGTTTAGACTTGGACCTGTTTTTCTCAGGAAAAGTAGTGTTCAGACTCTTTATTTCTTGTTACGTTGACAAAGAGTGGGCAGATTTTCTTTCTTTTCCATCAGCAGAAATTTAGCAAAGTGGGCTTGATCACTCCCCTGCCCAGTGCTCCCTTTTCCACTTGCACTGGGGTATCAACTCCACAACTGATGACCCTGAGAGCTTCTTAGAAGGTAGAAAAAACTTACTACTTTTATGTCCTGCTGCCTCACAACTGACACTGCAATAAGTAAACATTTTAATTCTTCCCATTATCTTTGCCTTGAAGAATGTTGTAATATTCCTTAATCAGTATTAATTTGGATAGGAACAACATGGTCCTGAATGCAATGCTTCACATGCTCTAATGTGCTCACTCAACTGCAATATCCAGGGACCTGAGTAATAGCGGCAATGTGTAACCCAAATACAAACTATGTAGTGGAAGATGATCTAATAGTGTGTCTGAACCTGTTCTTCATTAAATGCAACTAGGACCAAAAAAAAGTTCTTGACTTGTTGCAAAATAGCCAGTCCAGAACTTGACCTTATGAGTTTTCCTGTTATCAAAACTCTGAGTGCACAGGAATTTGTTGGCTCTTTCCAGAGCAGCAATGCTTATCATCTGTGCTCTGTGTTTTCTGACAAATTTATTACACACACAGTAGCATTTTTTAATAAATGACTCAATTTTTTTTTCATTACTTTGTTTCTGTCTCATCAAATGGACTTGATTATGTTATTTGTGGTTCAAATCCAGCCGGAGTTCTCAGTGTGTATTACATGGACTTGGCATATGATTTCCTCAGCAATTAAGTAATTGCTATGGATGGGGCATGCCTTCAAGCATAATGCTTGAAGCACTTCGGCCCACTTTGCAAGCCTCACCATACATAAACATGCTTTGTCATACCACATATCAGAAACTGAAGATGCCTGTACAAATTTCGAAAAGAGGTGGCCATGCCATCTCAGCCTGTAAGAACAGAAGAAGCTTTAACTGACTACAAGTCATCAGACCTGAGGCAAGAGAAACTCTTTGGCTCTGTTTGATGCTGGAGGTCAAATGTGGCAGCTGCTGTGCTCCATTTGAGTCTGACAATTTATGAATCAGCTGTCTTTCCCTATGGAGAGCCAGACCTGGTCAGTCTGCAGAGGGAGAGCAACACAAGTGACTCATGAGAGATGATTCACTCCTGCTGAGAATGCAATACTGAAGAAAGCCCTAAGTTTGCCAAAGGTCATTGTCTGGATGCTTCTAGGGAGAAACACCAGACCTTACAGTGCAACTATATCTACAGTGTCTTCCGCCTCTCTAATCCAGAGCAGGATTGAATCAGAGCCGAAGTCTGGCACGGCTAAACTTGGTACATGTTTATGTTGAGTTCACCACTTCCATTCTGAAAATAAAGCAAGAATTCTTTAGTCAGAAACACTCTTTCCCACATGCCCATTTTTGTGTGTCCATTACACCAGGTGGCAAAAAAGCGTGGCCACCAGTGCCCAGAAGAGAGTCTCTTGCTTTTTATTTTGGGATGCTTCATTTTCTAAGGTGGTGTTTTTAAGTTACTCTAAGTCTTCATCCTTAATAATCCCTACTTTGACCCCTATTTGAAACACCACCCCAAATCCTACACTCTGCCCTTCCCTCTCTAACACAGGGACCATTGAGAAGATTCTGTACAATCTAAAACATGTGGAGTTTCCTGAATAAGTTTCCCTAATACAGCGAAAGACCTAGTCCTGGGGACCTGACCAATCTGAGAAGCAGTGTGCAAGGGTGAATAATGCTTCATAGATTAAGAAAATTATGTTCTGAGTCAGTGAAAGAACAAAAAGTCAGCCTTTAGATTTATTAATGTGCACAGAATCACAGAATAGTGGAGTTGGAAGGGACCCACGAGGATCACCGAGTCCAACTCTTAAGTGAACAGCCGTGAGCCTCCTCTCCCACGCCCCTCGTCTGCCTCTATGGGGCTGGGCTCCTGTGTTTGAAGACAGCATGGTGCTCTCCAGACCAGCCCACTGGCTGGAGTGCAGTGCCCCACCGCAGCAAAGTCTGCTGCCTTTGAAAGTCAGCCCAGATGCCCAAACCACAACCCAGCTGCCTGGAAGGTTTGAGAGATGTGGACAGGCTTAGCTGTCTCTCCAACCTTAACCACCCCTTGTACCTGCAGGTGCTGAAACCTGCATCTCAAAAGGGCCACGTTCGCTTATTATTTTGGGATGCTGCCAACTTTGGAGAAGGTTAATGAAGGAAAATAACATCTGTAGCAGTTTATAAGTGAGCTAATTCTAAAACAGATTGTTGTGAGTGAAGACAAGGAATAGCTGTAGATCAACATCGTTCCAGATGTCAATTTCTAACCACCTGCTATAGGCAATGACAGGAAAAAAAATCCTTACAAAAAAGAGTAATCTCTGGTTCAAGAAAACATACAGCAGCTGAACTATATAAGTAGATATCAGCAAACCCCAAGCTGTACTATTTAAACTAAAGTTAGGATACTGAAGAAGAAAACACCTCAAAGAGCTCTTGCTTTGTTTGAATTCCCATGTTTCTAGTACCAGACAGAAGAATTATATGAAAACCTGTCTCTAAAAAGTTACTTGGTTATTTATTTTTAAAGAAATGCAAGTCAAGCTAGTGAATGTGTTGTCTTTGCCAGCATACAGACATTATTACTGGGCACTGTCACATAGATTTGAATCTTTTTTATTGCAGCCCACTGGTTTTTTTTGGTAGCCTTTTTTTGAGTTACCTCCATAGCTGTGCACTAAGTGCTGGGCAGCAATCCACATAAATCCTATACAGGCAGCACTCCTATGGGAGTGGTGCTAAAACCATCATGTGTTCTACAGGGCTTTCACTGTTGCAGAGGTGTCTGAGGACAGAGACCACAGTGTTGAACTAGAAAACTGGAGAGGAGGTTTTCAGGCTGGCAATGAAGAAGGGCAAGAAAAGAAAAGAGAAGCAAAAGAAGAAAAAAAGAGGAAAATATTTGCCTGAACTGTACATCACTGAACAGTTAGCCAGGGTTCCCACGATGTCTGTGGCAGATACACCTTTACACATACTTACACACACTTCTTCAAGACACCTGACAGAGTGCTGTATTTTTCTGTTGTCAGATCGCATTGAAGATTACAACAAGTAACTTTACTAATGTATTATTACTGTCATTATCCAAGCAATTCCCTCTTTAGAAGTTATGAAACAAGGACCATGAATAGAATCTGAATAAGCACATATTTTCTTTCTTATGTTAATGGCCTGGCTGAAGTCCATCAAAACAGGCTTATTTGTGTGACTGATTGCTTTGTTTCAAACTGCTGGATACTTTATATATACAGGCTAGAAAGATGGTACCTTGCACAGGTTTGTTCATTTGATGTTACCTCAGACAGGAGAATAACCCTGTCTGAAAATTGGGGTTTTAACCAAGACATTCTTACACTAATGAAAATGAGTTCATAATTGGCAGTTGGAGAAAAAAAATTCCTAGCAATAGGCAATGTGAGAAGTGTCTTTAGGCTTCTCCTATAAAATAGCGTATTTTATATGGTTATCAAAGCCTAATCCACTGACAAGAGGTGATTTATATGGATGAGCCAGCTACTCTAATAAGTCCTAGTTTCCATGATATGAAAACTTGCCCAGACAATGAAAACACAGTTAAAGCACAAGCTAAAGTAATGGGTGAAATTTCTAAAGGTTGGCCACTAAATTCTTTCAAGTTATGCCCACCACCTTGATTTAGAAGAAGTGCTCTAAATAAAATTTCCTCCAAAATTCACAGCATTTTTTCCTGATTTGAATAACAAAGCAGTGAGAATATTCTCAGTTTTTCTGCTTCCCCTTTTGCCTTTTAACCCCTCATCTGATCAGTGTCCAGGCCTATAGCCATGTTTTCTTAGACTTCAAGCTCTTAGGAATCTGGCAAAACACCATTATGAATAATTTTTTCCCAAGAGGGACCTGGGCAGACCATGCAGCTGAGTCTCATGAGATGCTCAAACATCTGGAAATGGAAGACATGGAAGACATGTAAGTTGGCCAAAAAATGATAACTGGACTCCAGTCTTGAAAATTTCCAGGAGGAAGGAAGATAATTTCCTGAAGGGTTTAAATGGCAAGGCCTTTTTATCCACAAAGTAGTCCTGTGAATCCTGGGCATCTGCCATGGCCATGGCAAGTTGTTTGGGAAGAAATTCCCATGAGCTGATTGCATCCAGCTGTATTAGCAAGAGAAGCTATCCCACGTAATGTCTCTTACCCAAGTGATATTCACCTCTTTACATGAGCTTACAATGAACTATCATAAACATCTGATCAGATCTCCAATTCCCAGTGCTATGGGAATTCAGGCTGGTAAACTCACCAGCAGCCTTCACTTTTGTTTTGTTTTATTGACATGGACTTGGGACTTGTGAGAGCCTCCCCACTGCCAGCCCTGGCACAGCAGCACTGTGCACAGTTGCACGGGACACATGGAGCCTGAGCAGCCTCACTCCATGCAACAATCACATTTCACATCTCAACTGGACCAGCAGATTTGGGTTAGGTCTTCTGTCTGTAACTCAGCCTTTTGCCTCTCTTTCACAACTAACAGCACAAGTGCCCACTACCATCATTGTGATATTGATGCCTTGTAGAGGAATTTCTAAGTACTTAGTTGGAGTATGACAACATATTGCCTCACCATATGTAGGCTACTGAAAAACCTGCTGCTTTACTTGCTCCCTGAAGCTCAGGGAGGAGAGCAGGGAGTGGGACAGGGAGGAGGAGGGAGGACTATTGCTCCAAGCATGTAAGCTACGATCAAACCAGAGTCCTCCTCTTTCCCTGTCTTTTACTTTATTCTCAAGCCAGAAGTAGTTACTGTCTTTCTGAGCACAATGTTAAATCATCAAAGGCATTGTGCCTGCCAAATTACTCACTGAAGATGGAGTTCCCTTGGGTGATGCTCCTCTGGAGCCATTGTCTCCTCAAGGCACAATGCTGACACCACACCAGGTAACCAAATAAAAGACCTAGTTCCCAAGGGTTTGAAGGCTGTGGGATCTGACTCTGCTTTTATAACCCTGTGTAAATCAACAGTAATGCCTGAGTGACCTTAGATCCAGGCTCCCGAACAGAGACATTCCACCTCAGGTCCTAAGAGGAGCAGGCACAAGCCCTTGAGCTATAAAAGCGCAAACCATTTGATGAATTTTATACAAAAGTTTCAGTTTCCCTTTGGGCTGGACACAACCCACATATTCAAGGGAGGCATCCAGTACTAAGAAGAGAGAGGAGTGAGCCTATGTTAGACCTTTCACCCAAAGCAAATGCTGTCTGCAGTGCCAAAACTGCTGCTTTGCCTGCCACATCCTACCTACCTGCCCTTTTCTTCTTTCAAGATCCTAGACCAAAGCTGGCAGAGACAAGTGAAACTCTCTGTCTGAGCCCTCCTGTGGGTGAGAAGCTTTCTTTGAGGCAGTAATCCTACTCAGGGAATCTGGCAGTCTGTAAATCACAAGACTAATGTTCACTGTAAATTAATCCAGAATCAGCCAGGCAGAAAACTCCAGTGGCTGAACATTTCACAGGTTATAAATAGGAGTAGTTGCCTTGTACAACAAGAAATAACCAAGCAACAACAGGACGTCTCTTACTTTGTGGCTACAAAGACTCCCTTCATGCACCTGAAGAAAGCAAGCACTGTTATAGTATCATATATTTTATGATCAATGCTTAGGCTTCAAAGACAAAATCATCTCCTTTTTCTTGGCTGCTCTCGGGTGAAATTGAATTTGTTCACCTCCTGCACTAGAGAGGGAACAAAGTTTTATGCGCTGTTCATCTTTTATCACCCTAGAAAAGAAATAAACAGATTCCAATTTAACATTTCCCTGGCTCTGTTTCATAACAAAGTGCCACTGAACCTGCTAACAGGTTGAGACTGAATGACATACTTAGATCAACGGAACCACCCAAATCTGATTCAAGGCTTTTCCAGGGTCAAGAGAGAGCCCTAAGACCCAGGCTTGGAGTAGGTTGTCAACAGAATATATGGTGGGGATTGCAGTGGCTCTGCCTCCAGGATGGTATCTCCACTTTCTGCTCAATTTAATCCAATTTCCCCTCCCAGTCTGGCTGTCCAGGGCTCTGGTACAAGCAGAGACCAACACTGAGACAACACTCATTTTAAGACCACTGCTATCCCAGATGGCTGCAGCTCCAAGCAGCAGATATCAGCTGTTGAGAAAAGAGGTATACCTCTAGAAACAGCACAGAAGTCTGACATTGATGAGTTGTGTTTTTCATTCTTAAAACAAAAATTGGTAAGCCTTTATGGGCAGTGAGGTGCTTGAGTCACACCTGGCAATCTGCATTTTGGGTGCTTCTGCAATCTGCATTTTGGGCCACAGCCTGCTCCACCTGGGATGGTAAGCCATATGGGATCCCCAACAGATGTAAAAGCATATCAGGCCAGAGCTCCAGGAGACAAATCAAACAGACCCTGATGCTCTCATGCTCTCCATTGCCTCGCTGTTGTTGTAGTTGCCTTCGCATCCCCCTAGCTCTTACCTTTTATTTTTTAAAAAGCTCTGCACATTCACAGGCCTTTGAAGTTCCCCTGACCTTCCCATGTGTGCACAACTCTTGCTGATGCCTGAAATGATGAAGCCAACATCACCTCAGTAAAATAGGAGGCCTGTCTATAGACAGGCAAAGTGGAGGCAAAATGTTTGCATTGCAGAACATCCAGAGAATGTGCAACCATGACTCTATGCTGAGGAATCTGTCCCATTGCCCATCAATGGCTCTACTGGTTTACATCAGCTACCAGCTTGACACCCTATCTCAAGAACTGACGTGGTGTATGAAGGACCTCAAAGTCACAGCAAACAGGGAGGTACCAAACTCCACTACACTCAGGGGGGTTGGGCAACAAGAACCAGAGAGTTCAAATGCTCTTGCTGTATCATATACTATGAGGCATCACATGACTCCTCAGGATCAGCAAGGGGCTCCTCAGATCTGGTAGCTGACAAATGTGGTGAAGTTGCTCTCCTGGGGCCACTTGGACTGCACGGCTTTGATTGCAGCACGAGAAGTGCATAGGACTCTGCATCCTCCCTCAAGATAGTAATTGGAGAGGTGGAGATTGTGCCTCAGTAAATCTAATCACTTTCAGATTCACAGGGCACTCTGCTTTATCTCAGAGTGTTGTATTTCCCTCAGCGGAGGTGCCGCTTACTCTATCGATGAGCACTTCCTCAGGCCTCAGGAGATGAAGTCACTCTATGAAATCCTACACTCTTTAAATCTAAAAGGATACCTGATACATTGTTAGGGATTATTATAAAATATACATGTCTGGTCCCAAATCTAGCTTTGGAAAACTCTTTTACTTCTTCCCTAAAGGATGAGAACCAGATACAGAGTGGAAGGCAGGTACAGTGTGGTTTCCCATTGTGAAAACAGGTCTCCTCTACCATGACACTAGCAGTGTGTATTCATACTTATCAACAAAAGTGGGGATGGAGGAGGAGGAAGGAGGAGATGGGTTTCTGCACTAGGAATCCAAAATACAGCATTGAGGCTTCACCTGTTTTGGTTTTCTTCTACAGCAGTTCCTGAGATAGCTAAAAACAGAAATGGTCATTTTCTCAGTGATAATCAAAGAAACCCAGGACTTCACTGAGACGGCATGACTTTGGCTGTCATCTGTGTATAACGAGGCAAGCAATAGAAACACCATGTCTTTTGCTACTTAAGCTTTCAGTGTGTCAACATATTTACCTACCTATACCTTATATCATCCTGTGTATATTGGCTCCAACACAATTATATAAAAAATCTGTGGAAAAGGTGTGTGACTGAATAACTGAAATGTGGTATAATCCTAATAGCTCCTGGGTAACCGTACATAGCTCTTATCACAATCTCTTCACGCATTTGATTTTGCCACTAAATCCGTCATGCTTTCTCAAGCTAGTTATCCTTACAGGCTGGAGGTCAGGTTGCATCCAGAATGGAAGATGCTTCTGTGATAGCATGTCCAATATGAGGGCAATTCCCTGCCTTCAGCAAGTTTTTTAAATGAGATTATTGATTTCACTTTGCAAGTGAATCAAAGTGGATCACCTGACTGAGAATGCTGGGATTTCATTTGAGGGGTAAGGACAAAAGGTTAAAGTTTCTCTATGGAGTGCTGAGCAGAAAAAGCAAAGAAAGACTTCTCCAGTTTTGAAACTCAGCTCTGCCTTGGACATCATCAGAGAAAACAAACAGCAACAGTTCTTTTAGCAGCTCATTGAGTTGTTTTTGCTCAAAATGATGAAAATTTTTCCTTCAGGAAATTCACCTCATACAAAGTTACCTTCCCTACATTGGTTATCAGATTTAGGCACTGAAATCTCAAAGTCCAAAAGGACCTTCATCTCTTAATCTGTGGAGCACACGGAAGGAAGGTCAAATGATCTGAAATACAGGATAGCTCCAAAAGGAGATTCTCCTGTGAGGTTTGACATATAAATTACTGCATTCTGTCATAAACTCTGCCATGGTAAGCTACTGGAGAAATACTCATAAAAGAAGGAATACTTATAGTCTAAGGTAGTTTGCAAAAAGCACCTAATTTCAGAGAAATAAATACAATCTCTTCACAAGGGATATCACACACAATTTCAATAATTGCTGTTGGATTATGGATCATTTTTACCCCTCAAAACAGTGCCTGGCACCAGTACATTCACTTCTGGGGTAATGGGCTCTATCAGCAAAAATAATGGTGCTCTGCCCTCTGTTTTCTGGAGAGAGTGACAGAATTCAGACTCCCCAGAGCTGGGCTACTTTTCCTGCTACAGCACCAGTTTACATCAAAGGCATGATGATATCTACTGCCAGATTGAAGGCAGTGCCTTTCAATGCCTGTTTCTGTATAGGGAATGACTGTAGTTCTCTCCAGGCTCTGGAGAAAGCCTAAACTCAGCCAGTGCGGCAGCCTCGCCTGCCCCAAGCACAGCCACATGTTAGAAAGTCAAAATAACTACATTCCCAGCCAAACTCTTCCATAGAGAGCGAGGGCGAGTCTTAAACCTTTATACAGGTCACTGGGTGAGTCACTCTGGCCTCCTGGGATTCAAATCTATGGCATATATCCCAGGCTGCAGCAAGAAAGCCCAGGGCATGAAGAGGCAGAGGCAAGCACAGCTGTTGCTCTTTCAGCTACTCTGGCTCTTGTGATCCTGGCTCTGTTCCCCAGCATAATTTCCATTACCTTGAAGAATGATCCAAACAACTCCAGTAACATGATCAACAGAGTAAGAAAAAGATCCAGAGGTGATTCAGTAGGTTGGTGCCATGGAGGCATAAATGTATTGGTGTATCTCAGTAGTTCTGGTTCCCTCTGGTTCCTGCGCAGCCAAAGGGACTCTGAGCATCAGCCCAACTTGCCATAACAGAGACAGCACATCTCCTCTTAATGTATTTTCTATAACTGCTGTTCTTGGCCACTGAGAGCTCCCTTTAGAGAGGGCAAACCCAGAAATGTTCCACTGTTTCACATTGCTGTGCATTAGAAATAACATCCCCCAGAACTGGAGGATTTAATTGCTACACATGGTTATTGGGTTTTGTATATTTTTGCTCTTTAAAAACTCTAATCTGTGGAGTGTAAGACAAAGGCATAGGCAAAAAATCCCGTGGTTTTGCCTACAGTTGTGTTTGACGATGCTTCTGCTTTGCACTTTGCTTTTGCACTGTCATTTACAAACTGATCACAAAAATTAATTCATTTACTGGTTGGTTGAATCATGTAGCATATTGAGTTTCATTGCAAGCATCCAGAAAACATTTCTATTCAGATAATCCTTTATGGTCTTAATGTTCAAGGATCAATTTGCCTCACAAGATGAAACAGAGATCAGAAATTCAAGGCAGTGTGACAAAACTCTGTTATTCCACTTATTATTATGGCAACATGCTCTGGTACCACAAGTGTTAAGACTTGCATAAACATTCCAATTTGAAATCTTATTTTTAGAGATCTGCAGCTCAGTCATAAAGATTTGCTGTAGGCAGAACTTGTCATACAAATACTCAGCCTAGAACTAATTTTCTTTAACATGTTTTAACATCTTCCAAAATAAACAAAGGTTTCAGCACTTTTAAAACCACAGTTCTCTGTATCTTTATCAAAACACAGGATTTGATTCAACAATGAACAGCTGTATTTTGAAGCTAATATAAAGTATAGTAAGATTAAGTGAATAGAGTTGCTCTAGACGTAAACTAGAGTAGCACACTGGTTGATCAGGCTCAAAGTCACTTTGTTTATTAGATACTTTATTAGACCCTCTACTAGATTTTACTTTAACACCAGCTTGAATCCAGCTGAACTCTGCTCCTCATAATAACCTCTCTGAAAAAGATAGAAAACCTCATTTATAAAAATCTGTTCCCAGATGATCATGTATCATTTACCGAGGCATCCAACAATACTTCAAACTTGTCTCAGCCAAAATAAGTTAGGTGAATGTATCTCACATCTTCTGTTCTCATTCATTCAATATCAAAATCGCCTTTTAGGGGTAATACCTTGCGTTGAACACAAAACAGGGCTGACTTCTAATAATCTGAACACTGATCTTGCTTTCCAGCTAAAGCAGGGCAGGGTCTTTTGCATTTTGTTCAAGATCTTCATAAACATTCATTTAAACACTAAAGGCAACAAAAGTAACAATGAAAAACTCCAGAAAACATATTGTAGTGGTGAACTTCACACCCGTGCTCCTTTTTTGGTTCTCCTCTCACATAAAAGAGAAAGAGGGCCCGTCAGTGGGTGACTCACTTCAGAGGAGCTCTGATACCCTCCAGCTGAACCATGTTCTGCAAACCCTTGTTTTCCTCCTCCAGCTGTTAAGAAAATGTACATGATGAGTTCAGATGTAAGAGGCTTCATGCGGACAGATCTTCCTTGAGAATCTGTAGCAAAAATATAAGTGAGAGGATTGCTATCCAGCAGCCTTCTTGTATTTGTAACAAATAGTAACAGCATGTTTGAAAACAGCTTTAAACTAAAAAAAATTATTTTTCTTTCAGTAACCACATTCCTCTGGGGGGTATCTGCCAACGTCCATCTCACAGAAGGTGTACGTATGTGTTTTTTACTTTAACTTCTGCCCAACACCAACATTCTTGACTGTGTCTATCAGGGCTATGTGTGCATCTCTGAGTATCTTTATCCTTGTTGCCACCTCCATGGATGACATCAACAGCAAACGTCTTCAAATCACAGCCAGACAAAATCTCAGATGTACAAAAATTAAAAAAACCCAAATATTAGTGGATCTCCAAAGAGCAGTGGGGTTGATGAGAGAGAAGGAAAGGGGCAGTAACTACAGCCATGCTGCATGTCCCTGGATATACGTGCTAAGTAACTGTACTGGTAAGGATTCAAATGGAATATTGTATTAAGTTTTGGACTCCCAGTACAGGATGGATGGTAATAACCTGGAGAGAGAGCAGCAGATAACTGCTAAGATGGTTAGGGGTCTTAAGCATATGGGCAAAAAGTGGCAGAATTGAATTGTTTCATCCGATAAAAAAAGACTAAGGCATGATTTAATAGTAGACTACAACTATTTTTTTTTTTTAATTTACACACACAAAGCAAGCCAAAACCTTGGTCCTGCCAGGTGAAACAAGGGGCAACCACCACAGATTGTGGGTTGGATGTACATTAGAAACAAAGCCCAGCTTTACTATGGGATAATGCAGAGTACCCAGGGAGGTGATGGAACTGCAGTCCTTGGAGGTTTGTAAGACCTGGCAAGACAAAGCGACACCGAACCTGGTAAAACTGAGGTGCTGGTCCAGCAGATGGCACAGGATGACCTCCAGACATTCCTTCAAGACAACATTTCAGTCACAAACTGTAAGTCCTGTTAATTGACAGTAACTGAAACAGTTTTGAAAGGACATGTGAGTTCTCACAGGGGAGGATAAAAATGTCTCCGCAATTATGAAAAAGGTACTCTAACCCTCCAAATCCATACCGGCTAAACAAAGAACATGCACTTAGAGATGAAAGAGCATTTACTTTTCTGGCAATGCTGCCTTAGGAAGTTTAAGGTCATCAGATAATTTTAAGAGTACAAAACCAGCCTCATTAAAAAATGGAGTTATCCATATTTCCTGCTCAGAATTGGAATGTAAAGCCCCAATTGTACAAGGTTCATAGAGTAGGGTTTTTTAGACAGTACAATACCTAACACAATCTGGAGGTTAAGTATACTTTCAAAGGGATAGCTTTTCATCTGTACAGGCAACTGCTTTGGACACCACAAAAGATACATCATTCATTTGGAATATAATTCCTATGGTTACTTCCAAAATAATCTAGGAACCCTGAATTTATTTGTCTGCTACTGCAATCCATCTACAATCAAGTTTGACTCATCTCAGGGCTTCTGAGAAAGTTTGTTTAAAATTAAAACCATATATTAAAAAAAAAATCCTATTTAGCTGGCCAAGAAATACAGCTTTTCCTAAAAGTATCTGAAGTTTCTTATGTCACTTCTCCCTGCAGATGACTTTAATGAGACATGTTTACATTTTTTCAAACCCACTCTATTTCCTGCATTTGCAGCTCCAATCCACAGTTTGTACTCGGTACTGGTAACATCAGATTGGCCAGAGTTATCATTATATGACCATAAGCAAATGTTTCAAAAACATGTAGGTAAGTGGGAAGGACAGTATTTTCACAGAATGCCAGTTTGGAAAGAAACCTCAAGGATTCTTTGGTCCAACTTTTCTTGGCAAAAAACCAGTCTATACAAAATGATGTGGCACCCAGTGTTTGTTCACTGTTTACTGCATGTGTGCTGTGTGTTATGGCCATTTTAAAAGGCTACAGGAGGACAGCAGAGAGGGTGGCTGCTTTACTCCAGCATGTATGTGAGGAAGTGGAGCAATGAGAGCAGGGAACCTGCATGCTGGCTAGGGATTCACAAAAGGAAGGGGAGGCTTGTCTGTAGGACTCACAAAATAACCTGCAGGATGCTAAGGAGAATGATGCTTTCCTCAAGCGCCAGAAGGGACCATGCAACCTGGGAAGCTGCTCAAAGCTCCACCATAGGAGCAAGGGATAAAAACCAGACTTCATGGGCAGGGATGAAAGATTTGGTTGTGAATATTGTGTAAAACCCCTGTCTCTGTCAGAAGATCAAAGTATCTCTGTCAGCAGTTACCCTGCTCTCATCTGTATTCTCATCAAATCAAGTATTAGAGAGTAGATGGCATTTTGATATTTCAGGCATATTCCCTTCAAGCAGAAAGTGCAGGTGTATCTCCACCTCTGATGCCTCTGAGCATCTGCATTTCATGTCAGCACAGCTTAGAATGAGCTTAGAACGTTCACTCTCAGTCACAACACTGACTAAGGGGTTCATGCCATTAACACTAAGAGAGAATTTCCATATCACCTCAAAAAGTGCAACTTGGGTATTTCTGAGCACTTCCCTAGAGATGAAAAATCATTATTTTTATGGAGGCAATTTGTAGCATTTCTCGTAAAACATGTGGACAAGTCATTATTACCATATTGTTAGCCATTCACTGCCATGGGGTTTGCTGTCTGTGTGGCTTGGAGAGAACCTGTGGTGCATTCAGGAATCATACACTGGCCTGTTACATATGCAAGCCTAGTAATTTCTCTCTTTTTCATTCTAAGAGGATTATTAAAGCATCTCCATGGCGTTATAAAAACATTCAGAAAGGATAATCCTATGTCCTAGCCTGCAGATTGATTTCACTCCTTCTCCTTAGTTTTCCTTCAGACTCTCTTCTATTTTGTGTTTGATTCATTTAATGAAAAAAAACCCCAAAACAAAACAAAAGCAAGAACAAACACACACACACACACAAAACAACTAGCAGCTGAACAACTCTGGGTTATTCTGCAATAACAAACCAGGACAGACTGGGAAGGAAGGTACTGACACATTGTCTCAGCAAGAATTTACACTGAAATAATCCAAGAGGATTTTATGCATGAATCTTAATAAGGCTATTTACAGATGATGAAACTCTCCTGTCAGCATCCCTTTAAAGTTTCTCTGTATAAATATCAACAATCCTGCTGGACAATTGGCGAGACGTTAGGAGGCTTATGGCGTGCTGTGCTGTAAAGCTATCTAGTTTTAAAGAGCAAATGACTCATTTAATAGATATGGTTCTGTTGAAAGAACATTCTTCAGAGCTTAGCAAGAAGTTTAAACCACATTAACATTAGAAATCAATGAGCCAAACCACTGTGGACTATTGAGGTCACGGTTAATAAAGAACAACTTCAATTTTATTTTCATATCCTGTTTTTGGTCTAATCACTTGACCTCATTTTAAAACATGGTCTGGATATAATTCACCATTCCACACAAAGAAACTGATTTTTTCCCCAGTCTTAGTCTCTTCAATAATTTCTATTATATTAAATCTGATTTACACCGGAGGAACGGAATACATTTTCTGCTGTTTTTAAAGAAATCAGCCACCTAGCTCACAAAGCATAGTCCAATTTAATGCTGCCATTTGAACTTCTTCTGGCTACATGATATACAGCTTCTGTTGGCTATGTGGCATTAAAACATGTAGAAATGAACCCATTGCTTGCTTTCCCCTTTGAATGGCAGATTACTCATTCTTCATTGTCCAAGCCAACTTAGACTGCAGCTGACGGAACGGCATTTCCCTTATCAGAAACAAGGTTGCCTCTGGTCTATATACAGGCTGAAAGTATGCTGAACATATTTATATGTTAGTTAGAGCTTATGTCTAGGATCACCTACTCATACACAAGCATTTCAGCAAACAGGTTTTGAATTGTACAACTGATCCACTCTGAAGTTCCCTTTTAAGCTTCCTGACAGGAGAAGGCACAGAAAAGAACAACACAGGATATTTGCACCTTTACAAAATCCCACATATTTCCTAAAAAATGAAGACATTGCAAGTCTGGAGGAGCTTTTAGTTTTGTGCTTTTTTTTAACTGAAACCCGTACTGAGTAACTCAGCTCTTAGCAAACAAGAGGAAGACCAAGAATCCAAGAGCTGTGTGGCAAAAGACAGTCAGTCAACCCTGAGCATAAAGACCTTAAAGTTGCACTAGTGCTAGAATATACTTCCTGGAGCACTGCTCTTACACACAGGAGAGACATGTTGTGTTGGAAAGAAACACCATGTCTTGGGTTTGGGAAAGGAATACCCATCATCTTGAATAAAATGTCCATGTAGAGGGAAAAACACAGCACTGATGAGAAAGCAGATAGCTCAGGTTTCCACAAAAAAACTCAAACAACAACAACAACAACAACAAAAACCAAACCAAAACAAAAACCCCAAAACCAAACAAAAAACCAAACCAAAACAAAACCAAAACAAACAAAAAATTCCCCACACCTTCAGAAAATATTATCTATGAAATTTATGCCTGAGATGAAAGCAAAACCACAGTGTTAGTGGCAACATGAATCTCAGATGGCCAGACTATTATTTGCTACTGGACAACTCTAGGCTCACTTATTTATTCTCTTATTAACGGCCCTTGTCACTTGAATAGTCACAAACTTTCATCAGTTGATTGTCTGTCTGAAAGGAGAATCAAAATAAAATAAAAAAATATACCCTCCATTCTGCACCCCTTTTTTCTTTTATTATTTTAATTGCTTCCCTGGTGAAGGTTTCAGAAACCTGCTAGATACAGTTATTTTGGAAATACATATTCCTGCCCAGTTTCTTTACCCATGAGTCAAAAATGTCTTCAGAAAGCTAGCATTGTGTAAGACAGTGAGTGAGTTCAGAGTCTGCAAAATAGCAAAGATTTACAGTGGCAAGGCTGGATGAATTTGTACTGGCCTTGCTTTCTGTTTTGTAGCCACTGGAGCAAACAATGCAGGAGCAAACACAGCAAAATGCTTAGTCCCTGCTGCTCTATGGCTTTGTGTGAACCCACCCAGACCTCGCCATGGCAGGCCAGACCAGGCACTTACTGCAGAACTTTTCCTTCTGCCACTGGATTTTCCTTGAGAGAAACCCAAGGGAACATGGTGAGGAAATGCAAGCAATCAAATGAAAAATACAACTTGTGCGCATAGAGAAAAGAGCCGAGATCAAGATTTATATTTGCTTTTGAGTTGGAAGACATTAATTTTCTTCTAATCTTTGCTGTCAAAGAAAGAAGATGGGATGAAAAATAACTTGTTTTGGCAATAATGAATGGTTCTGATGGTTTCAAATTGTACAACACGAATTCCTGAGTTTCACTTACTTCTTTAGGTATTAGAACCACTCATCACAGAGCTCAAGAAGTGCTGCCACAAAATAATGCACATAGCAATTCTCTTTTTCTCTGTATTGAAAATGGTTTTCCTAAACAACCGCTCTACAATTAGCTAGTTTGTATTACAAATATTCTGAACATTTTCCCACATAACTGGATTTTAGGCACAAAAAAAGATGAACTATTTTGAGAATTTATATTGGATAATACACAGAGGACATAAATAGCTTCTGCATAAAACTATCACATGCCTAAACCAAGTATGACTGCCCTCTGGACAACAGAAAAAATACTAGAAATTATCCCTTATGTTTGTAACAGTGGTCAGAAAAAAACTGTACATAATACAGTCCAAATTGTGATAAATGTCTCAGTATGGGTCCCTTCAACAGAGATCTGCATATAAATCTTGATATGCCACTTTTGGGGCAGAAGCAGAACATTTTGTAATTTCATCATGATTGGTGTTTGTCCATTTTACAGAAATAAAACCATCTGTGTTGGCTCATGTTTGATTTCTGCATCTCAGTACTTTAACAGCATGGCCTGCTGTCCTGGGAGGACTTTGCTGACATTTATAACACTTTCATATTACTGTTTTAATTCAGATCACACACACATCTTTGAATTCAATTTCCCAATCACCAACACATACTTGGCTTTGGATCATACGGAATGGTTTTAGACACAAAGCTTTCAGATAAAGCTAAGCCAAAGCCCACCTAACATGATTTCAGCCACTAAAAGACTGAACTGGTCATGGAATTGGCCAAGGAAGAGCCTGAAGGATCAACTCCCACCCCCAAAGCCTGGGGCAGCAACACTCTAAATTTTCCAAGCTCTCCACACTAGTTGCTTATGTGAACTTAGAGTTTGCCTTCATGTGTATAAAACAGAAACTTCTGTAAGCAAAATGCTTACAGGATTCTTAAGAAACCCAGTTAATAAAAATGTTCAACTAAATGTCCTTTACTTATGCCAAAACTGTATAATGGTCTGTGATAAATATTGTATTCCCATGTCATTAAAACAGTAACAGCAAGACTAAAACCTTTTCCCCATGATAAGGGTTAATTAAGGAAGAACCATGTGCTGCTGATACAAGTGCTTTTGTCAACAAAAGAAATAGGAGATTTGTAGACAAAGTTTTCTCTCACTTTTGGAAATCAATCATTTTCTATTGGATGGGAAAATAGGAAACTTAACTACTGAAATTCCTTTTTGTGCACATGGTTAATTGTAAATGCTGGGTTTCAATAACCATGAGATAATGAACTAAAATGAATATTAGACTACAAACTCTTATACAAATCTAATAGTGTCCCTTCCAAACAAGCTTATCCCTGAGTTCATTTCAGTTAGCACAGCTTTTCAAAGAATCATGTTCAATGTTTTCAATCCTCAAAGAAACATGTTCACAGACAAATTGCCCAGGTTGTTCAGCACAGTTATTTGGCAAGGTCTCCAGCCAGATGGGTTTGCTAATGACTTCTGTAAGGTGCTTAAATCGGAAGCTAGTGTAACACATGACTGCCATGTTTAATTACCCTGTTAATACAGCTTAGTGGATATTGGTTGGTATGTAAAAGTCAGAATTTTTGATGAAAAACACAAAGACAAAATGGTCATTTTACTTTCAATGTAAGGATACCAAAGCTTTGATTATCTACCCAAGTACAACCTTTTCTAAGAGGAGTCTCTCGGAACAATCATTACAGCAGTGGCAGACATTTGTTCAGCTTACAAGACATTCCTCAGCCAACGTGCACTGACAACAGACACAGAATTTTGCTTCCATAAGTTGAATACATTTTTTAATTATTCAGTGATTTTCTATAGGTTTGCCTGAATGCAACCAGCAGCTGAAGGGAAACTGGCATGCAGCTATGATCTTTTATTTTTTTTCTCTCAGGGCAAGTCAAACGTGCTCATTACCTTAATTTCATTTTGCAGAAGTATCCTTTTTTGGTGTAAACTTTCAGCTCAGTATTGTACACAAAGCATCTCCCATATGTTAACACTGCAATCAAATTCTCAGATCCTCAGTTGCTGGCCCAAGAAGATTGCAAGCTATTTCCTATTACAACTAACATAAGGTACTATGAGAAAACTAGATCCTTTTTGAAAATTTTCCCTAGAGTGTATTCTTTGGTAAAGCAGTTATTTTTTCTCCTAGGCCACTAATCAATGCCTATGAACAGCCAAAACACCTTTTGTTTATGACTGGTGAAGCTACCTCAGTTCCAGGACAGGACAGGACAGACCAAAGAAATTGACTGTGATAATGCTGACACCCCTCACTAGGTAACGAGGGATCATGGGAGCTCGGGGGAGTTGGGCTGTCTCTGGATGATGAGCCTAGAGACTGGGCTGAATAGAAAGCTGAGTTATTACTGATAACAGTGTGTACAAGTGATACAAGATAAAATAATTCAGATTTAGATTTTTAACATTTATTAAAAAAGCAGGATGTATGTTCATTTCAAATTAAACAGTTAAAAATGTTAAAGCATACAAACAAATCAATTGTGTACTAGCAGCATCCAATTGTTAGAATTTTCTAGAACTCCTTAGTACAGTCTTGGCAAGCTAAAAATATTACAACTTGCAACCAACTGACCTCACCATAGTGCAGATAAAACAAACTTTATAAAAACAACAATTTAAGGTTAAATAAGCTTAAATAAAAGTGTTAAATACAAGACACTTGATCAAAGCTTCTGTACAAAGATAAACTAATTTGGCATTGTACAATTGATTGGCTGGCTCACACCGTACATGGTTTCAATAGTTAAGCAGTATAACTGTTTAGCTGAACATCAACTATACAAAAGTAACTGAAGTTGGGAGAGGGCTAACCCTGGTGAGCCATTTACAAGGCATGTGTATTTTTAGAAAATCAGAACACTGTTTATATTCAGGCACCATTTGTTCCTGCAAATAAATAATCTCTAATGTATCTGCATCCAAACTAGTGTTAAACACATCAGTGCTAACATTTTATAAACACAGCTCTGTGACTATTCACTATACCTCCATTCTTATTGCTATGACAATGTGGACTGTGGAAATAAAACTACTGTACATACAAAAAAATAGAGCACCTTTTAAACATTAAAGTATATGTCTGGTTATTCTTTTTATCTTACAATACTGAAGCCCAAGCTAATGTAAATTGCTTTAACATCTTCACCAGCGCACCTGAAATGCAGGAACTAAAACCCCAAATATTCCTCTTCAGGCAAGCCCCAGCCAGAGCAACTTCTAAAAATGTCTAAAATGACACTAAGGATTTTTTACATTCATCTGCACACAAACAAATATCTGCTACTCTCTGCTTTCTTCATATGGGTATAAAGACAGATTACCACAGTTCTCTCTCCTTTTCAAATGAATAAAGCTGGATAGAGAATGTAGCAGAAAACACCTAAAATGGATTGTGAACACAGTGAAATTATTACCCCTATAATTCAAAAAATACAGCTGTTACATTGTTCATATAAGTATTTTCCAGGGGCCCACCAATTAGGATTTTTTGTCTATCGTATTGAAAAACCATTCTGTAAATTTCCTCAGTTGAGCAGCTGCTGTTTGAGACTCCTCCTGAAGTCTCATGTTATCTTGTCTCAGGTGCTGTACCTCTGCTTGGAGAACTGCCTTGTCCTGTTTTTCCTGGTTAGCAAAGATACAAGTTGAGAAAAGTGAATAGTCATGATGACAAGATTTATTTTTGCTCTTAAGAATTCTATTCAAGTCATACAGACATATTTTTTGAGCTCCCTAAACCATTATGACAGCTACTAACTGCAAGTTAATTCCCCAAATATGCTCCAACTACCTCTTTCATTCTGAGAAAATACTGCAGGCTAAAAAGAAAACTAGATATTACTTTAATAGAAAAATTATAGGAGTTTACTCCCTTTAACAAAAAAAAAATCAAGCACTAAAAGCATAAGAAGCATTTAGCTGTAATAAATGACATGCCAGAGTCCAAGTTGTAAGGAATTGATTTCAAACACATGTAAAGGAAGAAAAATATCTAAATTCAAAATTTTCGCTTACATAATTATTTTCTTTCCAAAAGTAGTCTCATTTCTCTCAGTCCTGGCATTGCATCCAGCTCAGAAATTAGACAGCAAATGAAGCACATAAGAAGTCATTGCTACATGACCAAGATACCACAAGGCATCAAGAGACAAATCTGGAGTGCTAACCACATCCCTATCTTTTGTTAAATCCAAAGTATCATTAACAACGATAAAATGCCTCATTTTTTCTAAGGTATGACTGTGTAGGACAGGTATTTTGAAATAAAGACCCACAAACTACTTAGCCTTGCCAGTTTGTTCACATAACCATTCCCACAGGACCTTCTGCACCTCAGTGTTCCGAGCAACCACTGAGCTCTACCATTCAGCAATTGCACTACGCAGTTTAACTTTCAAGCCCTTCCTAAACTTTGTGTAAAAATAAAATTATCAAAACTGGGGAGTAGTTACACTGCTAATGGTCTTTTACCTTTCTCAGATCGGTTTGTAATTGCCGAAGGATGACTTCTAGCTGGTTTACTTTTCCAGTCAGGGTACTTGAAGCATGTTCCCTGTAAAATAAACCACTGCCTTCACTCTGAGTTAGTTAACTAAAACATCTTCTTCCCAGCTTTTGTGAGTAACACATTCAGTAGTAGCAAAGGAAACCAATCAATTAGGAAAACAGAGATGAGAAACCAGGATCAGACTATTACAGACCATTACAAAATGAGCAAAAGACTATTACTAGAACATAAATCCAATCCTGCAATATCTGAAATACGAAACTGCCTCTCATGCAAATCAGGCAGAAGTTACAATGATTTTAAGAAGGAATGCTTTAGGAATTATTTGCACATACCCTCACAGTGCAAGTCACGCTCACTGCTCAGTGGTGTGCAGGCACATTAGTTAACAAGCTGCTTTCTGATAAGGACTGGGCTAATCTGAAGCAAGATGTAGCAGCAATTACTGCAAACCAAAAGAGCTGTTAAGACTTCTTTTGTCTGGTGTGCAGCAGTGTCATTTTTAGTAAAGGATAAACCTATGGCTTTATGGAGACAAATATTTTGTTTAAAGGTCAAAACATATGAAATATTGCCACAGGTTAATCAAATGCATGACTGAAGGAAAATACTGAGAATAACTCCTGCTTTCTGAATGACAATGAGCACTGTGGGAGATAGTTTCATGTACATTATAGATGCAATTATCCATCACGTGAATAATTGTGTCTAAAAGAGAGAAGGTGAAGAGAGGAGCTTTACATACAAAGCTGAATCAGCTGCTTCATGCAACTGCATAAATCTGACAGATTTGGCGATGCTAAAAGTCTTTTGCAGTCCTTACTGATCATTAGGCTGGGGAAAGATATGGACTTAGAAGTCATTACAATAAATACGCTTTACCATGTGGGCAAGCTAATTTGTGTAAAATTGGTTCAAATTAAAATGTGAAAATCTAACAAGCAAGAAGACTTTTCCCTCCATTTCCTGTTCTTCCACTCCTGCAACTGAAGAGCCAAACTAATCAAAGATGTGTTTTATTTTTAAAGCATGCTACTAGACATATTATATTGCTGAATCTGTGTTTTTAATAAGTATACACATCAGAGCAGGAAAGACTGGGGGTGGGGGAGGGAAAGCAAAGCAAAGAATCATTTCTCCCACAACACTGGAAAGAATTTGAAGAATTGGGTAGTTTGACATAAAAGTTTCCTCCAGTCCTCAGTTACAGGTTCTCTTGATTAATTTTGACTCTGTATAAACGAAAAAGTATGGGTTTGCAAGTAGCAAATAATTGCAAAGATAGGTAGGAACACCCGTTTCAAGATCTGAGACATTTGCTGCAGATAAAGTTGTTGAATACTACAGAGCTGAGTTCTGTTATTGGTTTGATTCAAATAAAAATAGAAATAAATGTAACAAAAATTTTTCTTGTAAAGGAGAAATACAGTGAAAAATTTGGTGATCTGAAATTCTGCATCTAACCCTGCTCTGCATTAGAGGCCTATTACAGTGAGAGAGCTTTACCTGACTATACTACAAATTTTCTAGACAGAACTGCTCATAAGTTGATTCCAAGAAACAACATTTTTCAAAATTAGAGACATTATCAGTCAAGGTAACAGATCGGCAATCAAACAGCAATGAAACATGCATACAGGAAATTTGACATGCAACATTAAGAGAAAATCTTTCCTTAACATATTTTTGTAAGAATTATGCTTTAATTTTGACATACCCAGCAGCCTCAAGGAAATCTTTTCCATCTGGGGGACTCTCATCCAAAGGTAATTCTTGTGCTCCTTCCAAGACCTGTGCTTGCTGCATATCGTTCAAGGTGCAAAAAGACGCTACTCCCTGATCTGTAAAAAAGCAACATAAGGACACATCTAAAACTGGAGAAAATAAAAGGCTTTATTACAGCCATTATCCTGGTTCAGTTAGCGAAATGGATGTAGGTTTCTACATCTCAGCTTTGAAGATAATCAGCAGATGTATGTTCCAACTAGTTGGCTTCCCCACACCTGCATCCAAAGGCAACCCCAAAGGAATTTTTTACGTCTATCAGCAGTATGACAGTTTTGTCTGGACCAGTTAATGCTGATACGAACGGTAAATTGGTCTTGATGAAATCTGCAGAAAACCATTTCAGAATTCAGGGCCACAACCAACGACAATAATACTGCAGCACACAGGCTTGCATTTTTCCATGGACTTAAAGCCCTCAGATTCCTCAGAAATCTGCACTGTTCATTTCATACTGCGTTACTGTCTCAAGCATTTGCAGAACCTTATGGTAATCTGCATACTTGAAAAACAATAAATTCACACTATTTTTAGCAATTGAAGTTTTATTACATATATCACTAAGGCACGCTATTATCTGCACTGAATTTGATGAGAACATAATCTAACAAGCACAGATGTAATTACCTATGGATATACAGTGTGGTTGCCAAAATATATCAGTCACCACATAATAGAAGTATGCCATGCAGATCATCATTGCACAGAACAGGAGTAAATGATGCATTCATAAGGATTTAATTTGTCTTCTTTAAAAAAACAAAATCCATATTCTGTGGAGATTGATTCAGCTTATTTCTGCCAAACAAAATCCATGTCTGTAGGCTTGTATGAATTCTGGAGACAACATGCCTGCCTTGCCCTTTTTCCCCTTGCTCTACCACCCCACAAGGCCCAAAGCTTGCATTGTCATGCAAACGTGCAAACATAGGAAATATTAAAAAAAGTTTACAGAAGGAAAAAGTCATCAATCTCAGACCATCACCTAGAAACGGCGTGTGATGACAGAACGGCCCAAATTCTTCGTCTGAGTCAAAACCTGGAATAAGATTTAGAACGTTCCTATAAACAAGAACAGTCCATCTCCACTGGAGCAGCTGTGGCCCTTGCGTACAGCGCGCTCAGTGGGATGTTGCCCGTGCAGCTCATGCTGGCGCTCACTCTCAGCCTCGCCAGGCCATTTTTACACAACACCAACATTACTGTGTCATGGCCCACATCTCTGATAGTAACACCCAGAGTTGCGACACAGCATGACAACTTGGCATGATATGCAAGAGGACGATCCTTCAAACTCTAAGGACACAAACAGTGAATACAGGTCAGACCATCTGAACTAGGAAGGAACATTTTGGTGTAAAAGTTTTACCAAACAAAAGTCGGAAATCACTAAAAAGCTCTTTATTGATTAAAAAAAATCCCTTCAGTTTTAAGGAATAGCAGAGATTGTCCATTCTATAATACAAGGAAGGAAAGTTGCATATCTTATTTTGTCAGATTTTAAAGACTGCTGCTCATTTCTCCTGCTTTTCTCCTTATTTCTGACAAGTGATGGATGTCAGCAAATATGAACATGACTTTTCCATATCTGCTGACAATAAGGTAAGAATATAATTTTTAACACATAGTCAATGACATCATTTACAGATTTGACATCTACTAATATAAACAGATTTACTTAGTATGAATAAACTAAAATTAGTTTCTCAGATCAAACACAGTATGTAGGCCAGAAACAAGACAGTACAAACAAGCAGTTTCAAGTACAAAGCTAGTTATTGATTTCACCTTTATAACTATTCACACTTTCATTAACACTTAATAGAAACAAAGCTATCAACAAATGTTATGCTGTTGCTATTGTTATTATGGCAAACAAACTGTGACATATGGCATTGTGTCTCACAGGAAACTACTGCAATATAAAAAAAAATCCACATTTTTCTCCCTCTGCTGACTAAGCTTAATTAAAGAGACTGGTCACTTGTCTGGTTTATTTTGTCAACTGAGAACGTGTTTTGTCAGCTTGATCTCCTCAGCAGTATTTTAGAGCATCTTTTTACTGACAGATAAAAGCAGGTGCAAAACCAGGTACAAGCAGTTGTTAATGAGATCACATGATGCCACCTTTAACATAATATTTTAAACTATTTTGCATTATTCAAAACACAACAAAAATATAAAAACATGTGCTTGCAATGTTTGGATTAACTTTTCATGTCTAATCTCTAATGAAGTTCAACTTCATATAATTTAAAAATAATATCAATACTTAGAGTGGTAAATTGATTGTTAAACCTTTTCTGTTTTCCTAGTATAACTTAAACATATTTTCCAACAGTCACATCTCTATAAAACATGAAACCGTATTCTCACATTCATTGGGTGAGGAAAAAGGTCACTACATTGCCACTAATAATCCAAAGTCTCCAGTTATATAATATACTATATAAACTCCTTTGTTGCTCTTCAAAATTAGTTCCTTAATTTTCCAAATCCAGGTTAATACCAAAATCATTTTCTGAACGAGTTAGTATGACAGTAAATCTCTGTAATAGTACAACAATTAGTTCCTGGACTAGCACAATATTTTGCCTTTGAATACTTCTCAAGTATTTTTAAAGTCATATTTTTATTTTCAGTAACTATATAAAATTTTATTAATCTCCCTATAAGTATTCATGCCTAGCAATAGCTTCACCAATTTACTATTTAAATCTGAATTGTGGTGAAGATTGAATTTGTGCTTTGAAGAGCAAAATCTTCCTATTGATTTTTGGCTTATTTGTTTGTAACAGAATTCACTTGAGCCTTTATTAATGAAAATGAAATAAGAGTTACCTTCAAAACCAGCTATCTTTTATAATGAAAAATCCAGTGTATTTCTGGATATGATGCTGTAGACCTAAGTTCTGCCTCCTCCAAACTACAGGGGCACATTCTATTCAACTGAAGTGATATGAGCATATTAAGAGAAGAAAATACATGTAAATTTCAGAGCTCTTATTTTTAACTGGGACGTCTCTGCCAAACTCCAAACAGAACCCATGCATAGAAAACTATTTGCAAAAATTGTATTGGTCTTTATATCAAAAGTTTAAACAACAGTTGACTTAGCAAATCCAATGCTGAGGCAAAAATTCACGTCTTAATTTACAGTAACAGAGTCATACACCTGTAACCACTAAGAATTTGAATCTAGATTTCCACTGCTCCAGACCACTAACAGAGGCCACTAAAAACTAGGCAATTTTGATGTACTGGAAAGCAGAAAAGGATAAAGTGAATGTAGTGCATGAAGCCACTCTCTCATTGTTAAGGTAAAGTCTACCCACAAACATACACTTATGTATGCACTGAAGCAAAAAAGAGTTACACATGCATGCACTAGAAATGATCAAATGTTAACTTTTTCCTTTTTTTCTTCCTTTTTCTAGCGTTTTAATGCACTGCTTTGGTTAAAATAATTATCTGTCATGCGGAATGCTTCACTTCTTTCTCATTACGTTATGTGCAGCATTACTTGCATTAAGCTATGAAGATTTTAAATCAAAGTATTAAAATAACAATTATAGTAGCACAGATGTTTCTGCAAAGATAAATTAACATTAAGAAACATTGCATTCTGATTGGCACTGGTAGATGTTCATAAAAATCACCTGGAAAAAACCCAGTTGAAAACATCAATTTTAATAAACTAAGAGACATCAGAAGGACTTTCTTAGGCTTTTAATGCCCACAGAATGATTTATCAAATACTAAACAGCGTTTTTAAAGTATAATAAACCCAGTGTGAAATAGCATCAATAGTACAAAGTTCTATTCCTAACAATACTCAATATTTATATTTTTGACAGTTCTATTCTCTAATTACAGTAAGAGGCATGGACATACAGAAAGGCTTCTCTTTTAGCTCCCCAAAACATTGAAAAGATACAAAAAAAGCCATCAGCAACATAATACCCAAGATGAAAGCCAGTTTTTCTTCTCTAACTTGGAGATCTATTAGAAGGATAAGAGCAAAAGGGAATAAAAACATTAATTCTCTTACTTTCCCTTAGTCTTTTCCTGAGATTTCTTTGCTCTCCTTTTTCAAATTCAGCTTTCCAATTTTTCTATAAATTTTCATATCTTTACTCAGTTGGCCATGCTTTCTTTTTGTTTCTTTAACTTCTCATTTTTCACCTTAACTACCCTTCCTAAAACCCTACCTCTTTTGCTGTACAGTCACATCCAATCCTGTTGATTTTTTATTGTTTGCTTCAGGGATGGACACAAAAAACATTACAACAGGGTATTTCTATCATATCAGCTGCTCCCTGGCTACTATCTCTCCGCAACTCCCAACAAAATAAGAGAAGGGAACTGGAAGTAGCATATCCATGTATGACAGAATTGGAAGGGTACCCCTTGCTACTGACTGGATTGACTCTGGCATGCATGCTAAATATCATCTCTGGATAAACATCAGAGTCAAAACTATGTCTTGCAAAGGAAGGCAGTGTGAAGACTTAACGCTGCAGCTTATGGACACTGACCCTCAACAGCAGCAGCTCAAGCAAAAACCCTTCACTGCTGCAGCTTCTGGAGCCTGTGGAGTTAATGCCTGCACAGCTCTTCATTACACTGTGAAGACCTGTCTTAGGAATAACAGAAGATTTTCAAGAAAAGTTCAAGGTAAGTATTCAGCTTCCCATAAAAGTTCTTGCCAAGCAAAGGCAGTGAAAATGACAACGTCACAAAGCAAAAAGCATTATCATCATACTTTCAACAAAAAAAGAAAAGGAATGGTTTCTCCCACCCTCCTGGACCACAGTTTAAAACCTTCTGTTCTACATAATACCGAGGCTCCAGCTGAATAAAAGCTAATACTACTAAACAACCCTGTCCACAGTTCATTTAAGGGGAAAGAGGAAAGCTAAAAATGAGACCGTTCTTGTTACACTTATGAGTAGATTCTTAGTACAGATGATGATAGCAAAAATCTTACTACTATATTTAACTCTTAATCCAATTGATGCCAAACCTATGAGCACCTAAAAAGGCTATATCTAACATTAATTGAGATACAATTGCTTTTTAAGACAAACAGACGAAGGATCGTGACGGCCACATTAGGAATACTGAACTGATCAAATTGTGTTCACTGTCAACACATAACCTGGTGAGATCACAGGAGAAAAACCTCCCAACAGATCCCATTTGCACCCAGTTTGAAAAAAACATCGAAGCAGTTTTACTTTCAGAAATGGATAAATTTAAGAATCATCCACTCTTCTTTTTCACATTGATAGAATGCAGAACAGTAGTTCCAAGCTATTTTTAAATAGTAAGTTGAAGCAACTTCTAAGTCAACAACATTAAAATACACACGGAAACTGCATCTGCTAATTCATATCCAACACATTCCCTTCCAGTGAGTTTTTTATGATATGCCTATCAGTTCTTCTTTTCTAAATGACTTCTAAATTGCAAGACATAGGATAGACAAAATTGAACAAGGGTTTAAAAATTCCATTCCTTGCAAAAGTTTCTAATTGCAGCACTATGAATTTAATCAAAACATTGTATAAACCATCTAACATATACACAGATCTCTCTACCGCAGTCCTAAACAGATTAGAATTACATTCCTTCATTCAAAAATAGATGATTATTTACTATGCAAATTCTTACAATAATTCAAAAAACTCTAATAAACAGTTTCTATCTTACAACTCAGACCTTCACTTTTTCAGCATTACCTACAGATACATCTGCAGGGAGAGCACTATAGCTATGTTGTTTTAATCTCTCTCTCTCTCAAATTCAAATGTTATTACACTCATATAACACTTTCCAAGTGAAATTAGTTTCATCATGGTACTAAGTAGTAAAAAGAATGAAAAGCAGTTAGTCTTCAAGAAAGTTAAAAATACAGGAGCATAACTGGTACAGAATGATCTTTCAGTCAGCTGAACTCAAAAATTTTATTAGCATTTAAAAATACTCTTCAAGTACAAAGTTACAGAGCTATCATTTACTGATCCAAATCCTTTTTGCAGTAGTTTAAGATGTCAGTAACAAATAGCAGGGTGTTCCCTGAGCAATCAAACATAGAAATGCAGGGGAACAGTTGTCAAGGCTCTCAACGTCACTGTATTTCCTGCCAGCTATCACAGCCATGTTGGAGTAGTACTGAATGCACATACCATTAAGCAAGTTAAGAAACAATACAGTTCTTCAAATTCCTAATCATCACTGTTGGTTCAGGTTTTCACAACGCAATTTAAATTAGTATAGCAAGTAGTTTTGAAGGGCTTTTGGTCAAAGTAAAATTTTGAATCACTTCATACTTTGGGAAGGAACCATGTACCAGAAAACTGATTTCTGTGGTTGCTTTTAGTTAAAAAAACTCAAATCATCACTAACTTCACAACCAGTTCTCTCATAAAGTTAAGACCTGTCTCTTAAACAATGATGACTGTGGTAACATCATCCTTATTCATAGATACTCTTGACTTTCCATACATTCACTAATGCAAGCAACACGATAAGAAATGTCAGAAATTTCACACAGCACAGCAATCTAACCAAAACAATCCTCAGAAACAACAGAACACAAACACTCAACTGTATATATTCATATAATACACTGAAACTAACATCCACCTTTCTGTGTTTATACATTATATGTGGGTTAAGGTCCCAGAGGTGGACAAAGTTTTTTTCTTACTTACTCTGGTTTTATAATTTAATAAAGCAGACCTGGTCTATGTCCTGCACCTCAAGATATTTTCTGGTCTTCAAGGGCTTATGAAAACAGAGGGATTGCAACATCATTTGGACTACACATACCAGTTTATAGACACAGCACAACAAACTCGGGGAACTGTTACTCCCAGTTTCATTTGCACCATCTAACTTAAATGCTTTGAATCCCTCCTTCAAAGAACCTGATTTTTCCACTTGATTACAGAAGGAACTTGGGTAACAAAGTGGATGAATTGCATCTAAAATGGGTATTGAAAGTATCACGAATACCCCACATTTTCAGTGACAATCTTCCACACTGAGAAGCAATACTGCCAAAAGAACTACAGGCCTACAGAGACAACACTGGGGTTTTGTAATTCAAAATGTGGCTGTACAATATATATTAAAAAAAAAAAAAGTTTGTGTACCGAACATTGATCTTTATTCAAATTTTCCTGTTACCTTCAAACGCTCGTGCAGCATCTACCAGGTGAGACCAGTCTAGCCCTGTGGCAGTGTCTGGCAGGGGCATCAGGCCAGGATCATTGAATTTGGCTTTATCAGATAAGGACCCATCTGAGAACCAGAATTCATCTAAACAATAAACACAATAATTAGTCTTCCTATAACAATTATGCACAATCAATTTTGAAGTTACTATAATGAACTGCAAAAATGTATAAGCAAAGAATGCTTATCTTCATTTCTCCTGTTTCTGTATTTTCCTGTTCAATACTCAGTATGGGTGGAACAATTTCCACATGATGGCAAAATAACATGGGGAGGGTTTCTATAGGGATTCTTTTGGTGCCACTTTGCACATGACGTGCTCTTTGCATTTTCATGTGAACACTGTGAATAGGCAACATCCCTTCTTAATGCACAGCATATTAAACCTGAGCACTGAGCGGAAAAGTTGCTAGATACACAAAGTTATATTTTTAAAGTGGCTGTGAAACAACATACAAGATATTTACATGCAGGGTTTTACTCTGAAACATAAAATATTTTAGTTCCAAAAGCAATAAATAAAAAAAAATCACCTGCTTTTTTTTAATACATTTGTAAATTGTAACCTATATCTGAAACTCACTTTCACATTGAAAGTACTACCCTGTTAGTTTAATTATTGCAGCTGTATCTCTGAGGATGTAAGATTTGTGTGAGTTTCCAGAGTGAGCTGTAACAAATTGTATACTGTACACAGATCATATATTAAATGAAATGTATACACTATAAATTTAGTTCAAACAGAGCTTTCAGCTCAGCAGTCTTCTAGAAAGGTACCTCAAACACACATTTTAGTAGAGGAGATGCTGATTTCCATAATTACCTTAAATAGTTTTACATTTTCCTTATCTGTCCATAGCAATCTTTACTCTGATCGGTGCGAACGCATTAAAAAGAATACTGCAGAACAGGCACACAGAGGTTCTTAAAACTGAACATAAACCAAAACTGTTACTTATTAATCACATTTTGTCCTAACCATAAAGCTATCAATGGAATATACTACTACATAGTATTTTCAGGAAAAAAAGAAATTTGCTTCAAATGTATCCTCCCCAATGAAACGAAAAAGTCAAAATGGTAATTTTTCCTCAAATACCTCAGAAGGAAATTTCTATCTATTTATTCCAGCAATTCAAACTGTATGTAAGAGGAGTACTTTTTTCCAGGAAAAGATCAAACACAAAAAACAGTGAAGGAAGAAATGCATGCATACAAGAGGAAGATACATTATAGTTTAAGAAAACAGCATGTTGTCATTGTCCTGATCCCAATGTCAATTTGAATTAAAGATTTCTGACCTAAAAATCCAAAAAGATAGGCTGTTACAGAGCATTCTAGTGCACAGAGCAATGATTAGAGCATATGATATGCTCTATTCTTTGCAGAAACCTTGCTTAATAAAAATACAAAATATCAGGAAAAAGAAAGGAAAAAAGGCTTACAATTCTCTGTCAAAAATTAGGAGTCCCTGCAGAAGAGGTGAAATTTATCTTGTTCTACACTTATATGGAAGATGCCGTATTGTTACATTATACTTGGAAGTGGCTTGACAAAACTCTATAGAAATGTCTTTCTCAATACCTACTCTTAGTATGCAAAAGTGGACATTATATGAAATGGAAAATAGAATATATATTCTACTCATACATCTGTACTAACATTTTATTTTCAGTTCCTTACAAACATACATAAAGTCCTACCTAAGGTTACCTTGGTGCAAACACATCGGGAGATGAAAGTCAGAGCAGTCTCTGAACTTTTGTATATGGCTTGAGTATTATAAGAACCTTAGAAGTACAAATATTTTATACAAATGTTTTATACATGCCTGTTGTGGAAAATAGACAGAGTACCTTATTTGAAAGGCTGGCAAGTCAGCTTTTGGTGCTAGACCAGCAGGCAGGCCCTAAGGGACAGCCCTTGCTTTTGTGTGATCAGCCTGCAGAGGTTGATTGTGAAACCTGTCAGGAACAAGCCTCCTCCCAGCACGATTCTGCTGGCTTTCCAAATTAAAGTGTAGGAGTGATATATTCACCAGTAGTCATCCTTCATTATGCATTGTCTTTGTGAGAACCTCAGTTCACCTTAGGGTGGATCCTATTCAGTCCTGCATGAGCCCTGACAGAGACACTCAACTGCAGAAAGACTGCCAGAGTAGAGATCTGAATATTGATAGCTCTGAAAATGCAAGTGCTCATGCTGATGACTGAAATTTTAAGTGGAATAAGTGAGCAGGCCTGAGTATGCCACCACAGAGTAATTCATTTTCAAGATATAAATTGTGTTCTGCAATGGAAAGGGTGGGGAGGGGGAAAAGGAAAAAAAGCTAAACCCCCTTAATTATATAGGCATCAATGCCTATGAATTTCAGAGAATATTGCTTGTACTGCAGGAACACTCTGGATGAAATACATTATTTCTAACCTCCTATATTTGCATTTCTTCCCTGCTCCTCTTACCTTGCTGTTGCCTCCACTCTTTCCTGTATGACTGCCATATCAGCAGCTGTAGCCTCTTGTCTCCCTTCTTGATTTGTGAAAGGTTGCAAGTGATGCTTGAGCACACCCACCTCTACATGTCCAGGAGGATATGCCTGATCTTATAAGCCCCTAGCTTCACTGCACACAAGGTTGAATTTGAGGCAACACAGATTTATCCCTTATTTCCTTTGAGGAAATATTTTCAGTGTTATCTTTCAGTTTTAAAGATTATTTTATTTGTTGTACTCCTTTTGGCATAAAAATAATTGATCCTGTAGTTTCTGGCCCGTTCAGTTATGTCACTTCCTACACTAGGGAATTTTATTTATTTTTATTATTGATGCATGAAAGTATAAAGCATTTTCAGGACTCCTTATTTTCACCAAAATTATGTCATCAGGTCAATTTCCAACACAGCTCCTGCAATGGATGGTTATCAGTCCCACATATAACTGTATTCAAAGAGTACAGAAAAAAAGAAAGATTCACCTGACTTAACCTTTTCTGCTTCCAAGGCAATTATCCTGGTTCAGTTGGAACTGCTAGTTTTATGCAGAGATTGTAGATCATGAAAAAACTATCTGCTTGCTGTGCTCAAACTAGACATGTCATTTAACAAGTAGATTATAAAGACGACAGCGAAGGAACCGAAGGAACATATCAAATCATATGCAGACATAAATCCCACTGTCTGTGGGATGTCTGTTTTTCTTTCCTGCAATCAGTAATTATATCTCTATAGTCCTCTTAAACAACAGCTTCTGCCTGCTGAATCCTTCCCTTCTTCAGTATTGCCAAGGGTTGCTGAAAGTCTCCCTCTAAAGATGCCAGCCTGCTAGCGGGCTTTTTTTTATGCACATATTCTCCTAAAACTCCTTTTTCCTTCCTTTTTGTTATGGAAGACAGTCTCGTGTTCTAGTCTGATGAACTGTTCACTGAGAGCATGTAACAGCATACACATACACTCCTTTGGCTGCGTGAATTAGTGAACAGCCCTTATTTGCTTACTGAAAAACCATTTTCCAAATTGCTAACATTGAAAATCATCGATACAGTGGTGCTCTTCCATACTGCTTCTTAGCAACGAGGTTAGTTTTGGATTGAAGCTTAGTACATCAGTTTCAAGACAGACTTTCATCTACTAACTTAGTTCTGGCAGCCTTTTCCCTATGGCACGTAAAATAGGAGAACTTTCAGAATTAGTCAGTGTATCATTGTAAAATATTGCCTTCCTTATGACCCTCTTCACTGCAACTATCCCGCACTTTGCACCTTTCCTCACAGCACAGGAACATCCAGCCAGGGTATCACTTAGAGTGTTTCCTTTTGTGCTTCGTCATAGGGGTGGATCACGGTTTCTGCAATCTTGCATTGTCTCCATGTGTCTTCCTGGGTTTCCAACTCGTGTTAGCACACTAGTTCTGTATCAGTGGTTCTCATTGGTTTAATTCTTTCCCTGTGTGTTCATCTGTTATGAATTTGCAATAAGGACATAGATTTGTACCTGCAACCATAGATCCAACTGCATCTTAGAATCACTCAATGTGAAACAGCAGTGTCTCAATTAGGGAATCTTTAATCACCCCAAGAATTACAGAATTTTCAGCTACATGAGTTCTCCTTTCTGGTTTAAGTTAAAAATATGATAAAATTAAATGAATCTTCCTACATTTGTGTACTCTGTGCAATCCACAACACTCAACTGTCAGAGTTTGCATTTCAGGCTTTACTGAAAGCAACTCTTTTTTCATTTACTCCCCGCAGTGATAAAATAATAATAAAAAAATCCTGTAGCTTCACTTTTCTCATTATCTTCTTAGAGTCAACAACACACACAGATGAAGTTCTGATTTTGTATTTGAAGGGTCATTTTGTCTGATAACTCTGATTTCCCAGTAAACTGAAACCCCTCGGATTGCCTATTATGCTTCGGTTTTTGGTGCTCCCTTGCTTACCTATTAATCACACTCTTTTCCTCGCTACAGGGTTCTCACGAGATTTGGTGCTGCCACAGTATTTCATGCTGGGTAATAACATGAAAGAACATACCTTTCTAAAATTAACTTCAGCTAAAACCGCACTATTTCCAGTGATTTCTATAAACCTTAAATATCAGTAAAATAAAAATGGTTTGAGATCACATACAAAAGATATTACTATGACAGCTAAGAATCCTGATATGTGGTACTAGAACCTTATGCTAAAATTATAAATGAAAAAGAAACCTCTCACTGGTATAGAATGTAAACACTGATTACAAAAAAACCTCCCTAACAAGAGACAAAGTTAGTCTCTTATATTCTTATATATATTCTATGTTTTGTAAACATAGGTGGGCAAGTAATGATGTGGGTTTTTTCAGATAACCAATTAAATCTTTCTTGAAACAGCCATCATAAAAGATCCTATACAGCTGGTATTGATAAGCACTTTTAAAATACAGAACCAGAAGCAGAAAATAGAGGTTGCATATAAAAACAGCACGAACTGCCTTGGATATCAGCAATCAGTTTTTGACTGACAGGATACCAATTTTGTGGGGTTTATTTTTTTTTCAGCTATGTGTATATATAACTTTCTGTATCTAAGAAGCAGCAAGAATGAAAAATTAGGTGTCTAAGATAGAACTAATACACAAATCACTAAAATATCACTGCCGGAGGAGCAGTATAACGCCTGAATGTACACAGTTAATTGCCTTGTGTCAATCTCCAGAAGAAAGGCATGATGAAAGTTTGATCCCATTCCATGTTAACCTTTATAAGAAATGGCTCTAAAAAAACCAGGCCTAACATAGTGAAAAAAAAAAATAAAAAAAAAAACAATCAGGATGCCTAACTTTATAGCTCCTTCATAGACTACAAAGTCTACCAAATTAGTCTCCAGTGAAACAAAATGGATCTCCATTCACTATCCATAAAGGAATGGGATCTTTTCCGACTAAATTTATAGTAAAGAGTTTCACTCTGATAGAAGAGCATTTTTAGAATGGCAAAAGGTACACCAAGCATGCATTCCCACCTGAAGTAGGAATTTAGCACTCATCTGAAGTACCAGTTTAAAATTACCCAGTGGTTAGTGACTAAAACTCAGTCTCATAGCTTAGGCCACTCTAACTAGAAAAGTGTTTTGTATATAAAACTTATTTCTAAAAGATAGCAAATGACTGCCAGTTCCTGAAGGATATGTGAATG
Organism: Campylorhamphus procurvoides; assembly: GCA_013396655.1. NCBI lineage: Eukaryota > Metazoa > Chordata > Aves > Passeriformes > Dendrocolaptidae > Campylorhamphus > Campylorhamphus procurvoides. Next base: position 919,157 of record WBMV01007695.1, on the reverse strand, counting down.
ACAGAGCCCTTTGTATTTCTACTTCTTTTAAGTCATCTGGATGTGAACTGGAAAAAGTCCTTAATGGTTTCAAGAAATCCACCCCAGTTTCTTAACTATGGACTTCAGAGTCCACATTTTTTTAAATTGCAGTCAGCTGCAATGCAATATTAAAGTAGCGAAATAAAAAAGGTGGGGTTTTTATTCCTAGTTTGGGTGTAGACTATAGGTGTCCACTATAGGTCAGATTAAACTAATTGAGAAGCATATACATTCAGCATTTTTGAAAAAACAGTTTACCCTTATTAAGTAAACAAGTATGGATATGTAGTCTAAATATACACATCTGTCTGTGTAGATTTGAGCTTTTCCTTCCATTTTTTTTTTCCAAAAAGGTAACTACAAATTTCATAGTTCACCCTGGAATTATTGCAAGCTAAGCATACATTAAAGGTCACACTTACGAAAGCCTCACAAGTAAAAAGACATATTCATAAAACAGTTTTAACTTAGCACTTCAGAATATTCTTTTACTGCCATTATAAATGAAGTGTCATTTGCAAAGGTTTTACTAACATGTTAGACAAGAGTATCAGCAAACTCAATTTGGAAATTGAAGTCAAAGACGACATTTACTGCACATTTCCTTTCAAAGGATCACCTAAATACAAGCTGTTACATTTAGCTGTTATTCTAAATATATTTGTGAATATTTCAGTAATTTGAATGCACATAAAAAAGAAATAAAAATATTAAAATAAAACAGGCCAGCTTGGCTTAATTAGGTCACACTGGAATATAAAATGACAACAAGAAATATCTTCAGACAAATGTTTGTTGCCTATCACTGCTCTCATGAAAATTCTTTAGTAAGTAAAGTGAATGCTGCCTCCAAACAGGATAAATATGAGTTGATCACTAAAGGTAAGCATGAGCATGTGTACTGCTGCCCAAATATTCTTTTGCTAGAATAACTGGAACTCTGATCTGACATTTCTTAATTTTACCTTAAAAGTAAAATCTAAATTAATGCTTGGTGATTTGTGTGAGTTTCATACAAATATTCCATACCCAGTACTAACAGCAACAAAACTTACTTCTCAGGTTTCCCATTCCAGGAGTCAGGCTCATTCTGGGAGGCAATGTGCTGTGATATGGTGGAGTAGTGCTGAACAAGATATCATTTGGCAAGGCCTGGTCTAGCATTGAACTTCGAGAGCTAGCATAAGAAGATCCTCTTCGATTACTACATATACTTTCATCAGACAGGGTGCGATAAAGTGTCCTCCGTGGGGAAAGGTTTCCATAAAAGGAAAACTAAACATAAAAATAAGAACACATATTACTGGATAAATAATTCATATGATCATATCCCATCATCAGTCCTTGGGAGTATTTTTCTGGGCAGGCACTCTGGAATTCTTGAACTAATACAGATCAGAGATTTTTTCCACCCTATCAGATCTACTGGGGCCTCCAAAGAGTTACTGAATTGGATTTTCATACTTCCTCTTAATATTTTGGAACATATCACCATGAATTAATCAGATACTGTGCAGTTTTATTAATTTTGAAATGTTAAATGAAAACTCCATAGCCTTATGACAGCAATGTTTAAAAGAAATGTATATAAGGTTACCAACTCTGGCAATATATTCTGTGATTCTGACTCAACATGCATGCGAAACTATACATAGAACAGTTCGATTTTAATTTGAAATGACTATGCTTTAATGTTAAACATTCTGAACTGATATATGCTGCCACAAAATTCATTGGATGATAAAAGTGACTTGAGACACTGCATCTCTCCAGATATCACAAAATAGGCTTAGAAAAGAGGATAACAGAGTTCTGTGAAAACTGGTTATGCATTTCAAAAGGCTCCCTAAACCACAACACAAATATCTACAGTAAAACAAGATATTTCTGTATCATAAAACTGGATCATTCCACTTCATAAGTCATTCTTCAGCACTGCAAGCCCACTTTTCTTTACATTTACAAAGGCCAGTTAATGCCTTAATTATTTTAACTAGTTTGTCCTGTATATAACAATTAAATGTCCAGTTTTCTTTGTAATTAATTATGAGTTGAACATTAGCTATCCATAACAAATGCTTAAGAGGAATATCTTTTGAAAACAGTGAATACAGTATAGAATTAAAAATATCTACAATACTGCAGTTCCAATAAAACTTGCTCATTAATGAATGCTTCTAAAAGGAATATGCAGAAAAAATCATGGAATCATGAAATGGTTTGGGTTGGAAGGGACCTTAAATATCACCTAGTTCCAACTCCCCTGTCATGGGCAGGGACACCTCCTACTAGACCAGGTTGTTCAGAGCCCCATCCAAGCTGGTCTTGAACACTGCCAGGGATGGGGCAGCCACAACTTCTCTGGGCAACCTGTGCCAGTGCCTCACCACCCTCACAGCAAAGAATGTTCTTCTAATATCTAATTTATTCCTACTATCTTTTATTTTGAATCCATTCCCCTTGTCCATGCTATAAGACACAGTCTCTACAAAATACTTAGATACATTTAATAGTGCTAGTTGAGGAAAGTATGGACATACGTAGCATTCTTAAATGAATGTATATATGGCATTCTTCTATAAGCAGTGGCTAAGGAATATCAAAAGATCTGATCTTAATTAGGAATCACACTGGGCAAAGAGTTAAAAGCTTTCACCCTCTGAGCTGAAGGGTCTCTGTCCCTCTCCCCTGCACTCAAAAAACTGTCCTGCTGAAATTCTTGGTTCTTATTCAAGTCTCCTCAACCTTCTCCTGCATCTTCTATCAATAAAAGTTGTTCAAACATGTTGAATAGATAGTTGGATCTTTACAGAGACTCTTTTCAGGTGCAACAAAAAGTGTGATTTGGTTGTGTAGAATCGCACATATTCTCTGGCTTCAGTGTCAAAGGTAACTGGCTCATCAATATCAAGATTACTACCCTCTACAAAGGCATAACCAAGACTGTATACTGCCAAGTCCTATGGCTAGGATCCCTTGTGAGACAGGGCCCATGGTCTCTCTTACTACACTTCTGTTCAGGTGTGTTGGGAAGCGGATAGCAGTAATTTATCTAAGGATGGCCACAATTCCTCAGTCATTATTGATTCTTATTTAGGGTGCCAGAAATATAGACAGTTCTTGAAATCATCACCCCCCACCCCCCCCACCCCCAATTATTATATCAATCATAAATGATAAAAACCTCTAGGACATTACTCATGAAAATTCAAACATGTATAATATATACTTAACATACTACAGGTTAAAAAATATATGCAATCTGAATTTTATATCCAACTATGCACTTAGAGGATTCACATATGTTACTTTTGTTCAGACATTATGATTATGCTATTTAGCATATTGTATAAACACAGTAGGATAAAACAGCATGAAGTTATTATGGACAAATATCATAAGTAATATGTTCTTTATTCCACATTAAGCACAGAATTCAGAACCATTTATACTTTGGGGAGTAGGAAATTTTAAGTTCTCTATCCACTTTTTGAGAACTATTACATATTTCAGATTGCCTTCATACTATAAAGATTAGATGAGCTCTCCACTGGCACTAACAATTATGCCATCTGAGCAGTTGCCACTGATACTGACATGAAATTGTTGTTGAGATTTCAAACAGGCTTTACAGTACCAGTTATTACAAGGCGGGCTACTTTTATTCATGTGCCTTAATATAATACAAAGTGTATAAATTTTAGGCATCCTACATTGAAAATATCACTTTTAACCTTTGAAATTATAATTAAGTTGCTCAGCCTGCACCTGTCTTTGCTTAAGCTAAACAAAGACACACAAACAAATATGTATTTTGTACACAATCATCAAACAAACACTTCCCATCATTGTGGGAAATGATAATTTGGAACTTATGGTCAGTATTTATAATGGCTCCATGGGATAAAATCAGCTTGTACAAAACGTTATTGCCTCCCCTATAGCAATTTTGGGAATACCAGGAATCCATTTCTAGGTAACCGTGGCTGAGACAGACAGAGCCAAAGAAAGTAACCAACCTTTCTTCTCCCTTCCTCCATAGAGAGGCTGTCTGGCAGCATCAACTTCAGAAAATCTTCTTTGGACAAGATTTGCTGGCTTTCAACAATGGCATTCCTCGCAGAAGTCTGGAGTGGACTCGATGCAGACACAGCATCGATATCATCATATACTCTGTTGAGACAATTGGTATTTTTAGCAAGATATTGGATTTGAAAGACTGCGATCATTTTGTGTCACAATGTGAAAATTGTTAGAATTATCTCCTGACCCAGCACACTCTATTTATTTTTTTTGATCACTTTACATTTATGAAACTGTTTGTGGGTGTAAAACAAAATTCTTAAACAGAGAAATCAAAGTTAGGAATCCTAAAGAACAATGTAAAAAAGCATAATCTTTATTTCTCTTAGCCTACCTCTCTTTTTTATATACCACATTCTCTATTAACATAAAAGCTGTATTTGTGTCAACATTTCCAAAGGTTCATCATAAAATATCAATATTTTATAGTGTGATATTGTATCCAGCTTCACAATCTGGTAAAATCACTATGGCCATCAATGGCAGTATTTGAAGTGTATCGGTAATCAATTGTGCAGTGTGCTAAGTGTATTTTATTACCAGCATCTTCATAAAGCCCTTTAGATAAATAAAACAACTGTCTTCCTTACTTATCAGCACATAAAACCTATTTACAGTCAACAACAGACTGTCATACTGAAATATTATCCTTCAGTTTTCTTCCAGTGAGGAAGGAAAGACAAAATTTTAAAAGATTTACTCTGAAAATGTAATTGAAGGAACTAGAGATTCCCACTCACAGAGAACATACATTTGAATCCATTGCTCACTGTCAAGTGCAGCATAATCAGTGACTCTGTCTTCAGCAGAGAGAAAACAAGCTTTGCTATGGTAAAGTGTAATTCTCAGTGAATTATATCCTATAGTGGCACAACATTTAGCAATTGACCTGATTTTCATCATCATTGCTAATTAGAGACGTTATTTTATTTCAACATAATTATCCTCAGAGAGATATTTGCTCTCTGTGATATATAGAGAGTTTTCCTAGAAAGAAAGAGGAGAGGCAATACTGTACCCCATGGAAAAACCTGAAAATATTTTCTGATATATGAAATGCTGTCATATTCAATTAACAGTCCTTGACAGAACTCTCTCTTGAAGATGATTTTGTAAATTGCCATTGTTTCAGTCTAAATACCATGATTCACTATGCAATTTTGTTTTAAGGGTGCCATTCAATCTATATAGAAACTGTTTCAGTTCATCGACTTTGAAATCCAAAAACTTGTGGGAATTATTGTAGTTACCACTTTTAAAGTTTAAATACTACTACAACTGAATAATTTAAGCAACTTAAACATTGGGGGAGGGAAAAATGAAATTAAATAAGAATAACACAAAGAAACACTAATAACCAGGATAGGAGGGTTATAATGTCCTCTTTTTAAAATTAGGAATTTAAGAGCTTAACTTAAGGCTCATATTTCATAGCATATATGTTCTAGCATATATTTTTAACTATGACTCTTTCTATAAATATGCACACATATGAAATATGAGAAATTACATTCAAATAACCTGTTTCTGTTAAAAAAAAAAGAGTAATTCCATATTAAACATTTGAAAATCAGGTACTGCATGTCATCTTGTCAATTTACCAAGATACATAGGGCTGACTATAGTTTATTGAGAGACAGTACTGAATAGTATGCACAAAAAGGAAGCAAGGAGGTTATCCAAGAAGATGATTTTGAAGTTAACAGGAATTTAAAGGTTAGTTTTAACCATCAGATTCAAGCATCACTTATTCCTGATGCACTACTTTGAAAGTAGCACCTCTATATTTGAGATACTGCTACTTTTCCTTCGAATGCAAGCTTTTTTCTTCCACCTAAGAACAACATACTTCTCATGAGCTATTCAAATGTTAAGCCATACATTGGAATATTTTTACCTACTGACACTTGCTAGAAAAATATATAGTTTTATGGATGCCTGCACTTCCTGTAATCTCATGTATATCTACCCGTAATCTTTTTTCTGTGGGATTCTAATCATCCCTTTGTACCTGTTCATTAAAGACAAAGGCAGAAAGAGATACCAAGGAACCACTAAAATACCCTCAACTGGAACTAGTTTTTTAAAAATTATCTACTATAGTTCACCAATATATTTACAGCCACCTCCACCACATGTAATATATCAGCTGATGAAACAGGCAATAAGGTAGTAAGGTTTAATACAAAAGCATGAGAAACAAAGCTTTTTTTCAACTAAATAAGGTTCTTGAAGATTTGAAGAAAAGCTCTATAAGACACTCACAAACTCGTACCTTCCCAGTTGTTTCCTAGACATTCAAAATGGAAATTCAGTGTCTGACATAGCTATGCATTTTTGACTACACACACTATCAGAAATTGCTGACAGTTTGCTTTGATGCACGGGAAAAAGATGAAGCTGGATAGAACAGAAGAGAACACAGTATCCTATGCAGTTATTGACTAATTTTCTCATTTTAAATGTATCTTTGATACATAAAAGTACAGGAAAAAAAAAAGAACAACCAAAAACCCCAAACATTTAAATGGAAAACAGAATTTGCAATTTTTTCTATCCTATTTTGAAATTTATTTTCACTACCCTTCTTCCTGCAACAAAGTAGAACAGACTGCTTACTCATGGCATTCAGAAACTTCAGATTCTTCAGGTGTAGGACTTCCTTCTGATTTCTTCCATCCAATGACATATTTACTGACTGCTCCTTGTCTGTGGTATGGTTTTGAAACCGATCCAGACATCTGCTGACTACTATTCTGAGACACTATGTAGACTTTGGAGGTATCTAGGGAGCCACTCTTTTTAGAGCAATGTGTTGATGGGCTTCCTGAATGATGTGACCCACTGAAAAAGTGAAGAAAACACACAGAAGCAAAAATTAAATCTGCTATACAACAACAAATAAACGCTTCGCCTGGTACACAGCAATAATACTCAATGTTAAGGTTTTCTCAAGGTTAAAATCAAGGAAGCAATATTGGCACAATGCATTTTCTACATATCAACTGTGTACACAGTTCTTGAGAACAGAATTGTGATGACTTTCTAGAACAAATAATACATAGAATTCAACTTACAGAAATGCCAGTGCAAACTGATATGAATCAAAATAAAAGACTAATTTCAAGACATATATATATATATTCAATTTGTGTGTGCAATTTAAAGCAAATATGTACAAACACATTTACATCATGAACTATAGGGAATTACCCAAATATCTAATTATAAAATTTATGTGCTTTACTATTTCACACTAATTTTGCCTGTTCATGACAGATTAAGCTGTGTCTTTCACTCAAACACATTAATATTAAATTATCAACAAATTTAATGAAAGTAAATTTCAGCTCAACAAAACAGTCTTCTGGATAATTTCATTTGAATAATAGCACTAGCAAGCACTAACAAAACCTTTTAGTGAAAACTCTTAAAATGATTTAAAATAAACTAAACACTTCCTTGAAGAATGAATTTCTTCAGAGCAATTACACAAGACAAATTTACTCATGTCAGGCATATAAAGAAACGAAGATACAAGATGCTATTTGGTTATTTTACTGTATTGATTGACAATGAAAACAGGAAAATCAGAGGAAAATAAGAACAAACAATTTCCTTCCATCCTTTACAGAGTAAAAACCTTAACACATAGACCAAAGCTTCAATTTCAAAGTCACTATAAAATGGGAACTGGGAGATAAAGGCAACCAGCTGTAAAAGTGTACTGTCAAAGCTTGCTTTACAACAGATGCACCACACACACATTGGTAACAAAATGAAGAGCTGAAAAACAGAAATTCAATTCAACAAGCAAATCTATAAAGCATACATCACAAAAATGTCAATTAGGGAGGATGGTACGCAATGCAGTTTCATTATATATAAAACTTGTCCATTGCAATTTTTCTGATTTCCCTCAGCATCAACTCCAAGATAATTTGTTTTGCTGTACTAAAAAACCAAAAGTATATGAAATAAGTTATGAAATGAAGTAAACTTCTTTTACTCAGGAATGTTTCCCAGCTTTAAAACCTTAAGTAACATGCACAGGGTCACATATAAAGTCTCCATTAGAAATGGAAGGAGGTCTGGCTATGCTTTTCAGGCAGGCTCATCAAAAATTGTCTGAAAATTGATCACATAGGCATTTGAATACAGCAAAAATATCAAAATCAGGTAAGTGCACTTTCAAAGACAGGTAAACAGAACAAAAAAAATGAAACAGAGTTATCTCTATGTTAATCTATAATCCTTAATCCCTAATTTGTAAGAAATGCATACCTGGAATGAGAGGAGATTTCGCTTAGGTCTCCCATACTGCCTTCAGCTGTATGACTGGTCGAGATAGCAGAGGCATAGCCATGAACAGCATAGATTTTAGCTGGATCATCATCTGTCCCGGGAGTTTCAGAAGCCTCAGTCCACTGCTCAGGACGACAGTGTACTCCAGACCTGCTGCCAGCAAGGTGCAAAGGGGCCAGCAGAGGAGCAGGCATGCAGGGAGCTGTATCAATTCCACTGTCAGTAGAAGCCCCCTTTATATACGTTAATCCAAGCAGCTCAGGATCCATCAGATCTCCAGAACCAAAGTGTTTTTCATCACTGTTGCTGGATGTATTACTGGATAGGGTGTTGCTGCTTGAGTGGCTTGAACAGCTTTTGTCCCCAATCTTAACAAGAAAACAAACCAAAGAAGACACTCTTCAAGCTAAATAGTGAGAGATTTATTTTCATATAAATTACTGAATTTGTGCCATTCAAAGACCATTTTATTATTTTTTTACAGTATGCTATAATATAACTGCAAAGTATGAAAAGAGCCAATTATACCACCAGTTTCTGTGAAATGAATTGCACAGCTGGCTAGGCACATTAAAGGTTGATGTCACTGCAAATAAAAAGGCTCTAGTTCCATCTTCTATCACAAATCTTAAGATCAGACATGAATTTTCTGATTATAGGGCCTGCTTGACATCCAGAAAATTGCATTTCTGAACAGTTAAAATAAGCATTTTGTTAATGCTAGAAGCCTCGGTAACTATTTGTTTAAACAAGCTCTACTGCACATCTGAAGAACGCCAAAGACTGAATTATTGTTGGCTTTTTCTCAGTGTGGGTGAAATATGCAGCTCATTGGATCAAAGCCAATTGGATGTGTGGCTAGTTAAACTGAAGCCAATTGTGATGTATGTGTACCAGATGAAAGTAACTTAAGTCACAGGGTCCTGAACTAAGCATGGCTATTGAAGTGGAATAATTATGTCAGGCATTTGTGTCAATAAAGTTGGGGGGGGTGGTTGTTTTTTTTTTATATAAATTTTATAGAGAGTTGGATTAACTTATCTCTGTGACAGAGTAGCCAGAAGAAAGGCAGATGGACTTCTATTAGGGCAGATGTACTTTTATTAGGTAGAATACAAGTGAGAAGGATGACTTTTTTATTAGATACCACTCCTAGCAGATGCTGGGAGATGCTATTGCTCACACATAAAAGCAGTTAAGATAAGGCAACCCTTCCAGAAATGATACTTCTATTCCATACAGAAATTAACAGGTCTCAAAATTTGAGAAAATTACTTTAAAAAAAAAAAAAGGAGTGGGTCACATTTGCACTTATTCTAACCTTTACAAGATGGCTGTTGTCTTAAAAATGATGGAATAATTGATAAAAATACAATAAGTAGTTTTTCCAAGAGTGACTTTGGTATTTGTGCTGTTTAATGCTGATTGTTACATATACCAATCCTAGCTTCCTGTGAACTTTGGCTTAGGGTAAAGGAATGGACTTTTGTCTTCATGTGCATCATTCAGTTTATGATAATACTTCATTACCAAGAAGTATCAAGATAGATTCTCATAAGTTATCAAGGCATCTAAGCTGGGAAATTGGCCTTGTATACTCACCAGTATATTACAAATAGCATACAGACTCCTACTACAAAGAGCAGGATTTTCCATGTAACAAACATTATCATTAGTGTATTTTCCATCACTAGGTTGTTGAGGATTTTGGCACTGCTGAAGACAAGCCACTAAACTAGATAGACTAGAAATCTGTTAAGCATTCCCAATCTACATTTTTACAGTGCTTATTGATAATTACACTTCATGGGCATTTCACACAGGATGAAAAGCACTATGGTGAATACAATTTTATTCTCTTCTAAAGGGTAATTAAACACTTCATAGGTTAAGCAAGCCAGTATAAAAGAAGCTGCAAGCACACAGCTGAGTGCAGACCATACGAGTTTTATCTCCTCAATGCCCCAGCCCCCAGCCCCCTTGGAACTCTAAGTTTATAAACACAGATCAAGCATACTCAGTTCAACCCACATTTAGGTAAGCATACTCTTTGCCTCTCAAAACATACAGTGGTCCTCATAAAATACTAAAATGCATTTTAGGATGCATTTCTTTAAGATTGGAGTGGGGTGTTTTTGTGTTGTTTTTGCTGTTGTTTTGGGGTTTGTTTGTTTTTAGAGTTTTGAACTGACATGGAACTAAAAGACTTACATGTGAAAGCTTGTTTGGTGACTCCTTGCCACTGCCTTCCTTCTGTAAAGCTCGGTCTTTGTAGGAGCTCAGGACTTTGGTCGATGGTGTATGCCACTTGGTTTCTGCCATAAATAATTGTGTTTTAATTTCTGAATGCTAAAAAGATGAGTATACTGTACAAAGGAAAAAGGCACACGACTCAGCGTCAGGTTTCAAACCCGTACACTTTGGAATCACAGACACGTATCTTTGATCTTAAGATCTAGCTTTTCAATTTTAATAAAATTAAATTCAACCTGTTTTCATCATTCATGAGGCTTTTTGAAGTTCAGGAGTGGTTTGTTTCAAGTATTATCCAAATATTCCACACCATATTCTGTTGGACTGTCTGTAAGAGTCCCTACTTTCACTATCATGTTACATGCTCTTTGAGCACCAAATCTCCACATCAGAAGGCACTGCATTGCAAAGAACATTTATTTTTAACATACAGTGGTTTTTATTACCAGAATGTCTCGTTCCTTCCAAAGTTTCCTCTCGTTCTCTGCCTCCTTCACACTCCAGCGAGCCTGAACCTTGATGATGTTCATGGAGTAAAGGGGACTGGCATCTTTTAACATAAGCAGAAAATTAGGCTCTTAGGGTTTTGATCCTGGAAGACTACTCACATGACAACACTTTTTACTCCTAAACCCAAATATTTTGAAAGTGATTTTTTTAAACAATCGTCATTCTCAAGCATTTCCAAACTCTGAACAGAAATATGTACATGCAGATTTTTCAAGAGCACAGTGTTCTCTATCTTAAATTTGAATAGGCCAAGAAGACACTGAACTTTAAGAAGAAATGCATTCTTGGGGCTATATACCCAAAAAGCTTTTGCAATGAAGAACCACGACAATATACGCTTAACAGCTTTGCTATTTAAGCCCCACAGAAAGTAACTGCAGTTCTGCAGGTTTTCACAGCCAGAACAGGTAAGCTAGTGCTAGATCCATTGCTTTGTATTATATTGCAAAACTTAAAGCATTGCACAAAGCAACACATTAAAACCCAGGTTGCTGTTAGAAATAACTGTGCTGGAAAACTTTAGACAAGATGCATTTTGATGTGCTTACTGTTGGAAAAAAAAAAGTGCTATCATTTTAATTGAATTATTAGCCTCCCTTTAGCTGCCAGAGATTTCACTGAGTTATCTGAGATTTCTCAAAGAATCTCCAAGATATTGCATATATATATACACATATATATATATATGCTGCGTGGAATATCTTATGCACAAATAATAATGTCAAAGCGTTAATCAGCTTCCAGACAAGGAGTCAAGCTGATGTTTTCAATATTCACAATTTTTTTCTGAAAAGTAGCTTCTGAAAGCCAATTGGCAAATCTGTAATGCTTTTACATTACACTATGTAGATACTGCCATTGCTCAACACTTTATAACAGGAGTGTTTTTGGCAGCTGTATATATACAACAAAGTCATAAATTTAAAGCCGTTTAGAACAGATGTCTCACATAATATTCATATAACATGAGTTATACTGGGGTGGTCTTTCATATACAGATAGCTACCTTCTGAAACTTCAGCACCAAGGTATTAACAAGGGATTAAAGAAGCATCCATATACTGCAACAGCCTTTTAGGGAGAACAGACCTCTGAAATTGCTACTTTTTTGAGGAGAGATGCATGGCAATGGATGTCACTGAAACAGACATTTTGAAGACCATAAAGATTTTGGGTTTTAATCAAACACCTTTCTACTGAAGCAAAAGGAGGAGGTATTATTATTATTTTATTCCAGTTCTGAGTTACTAGCTGATTTCTGGCCTGTTTCTGGGAAAGCAAACCTAAGAACCATTTGTAATTTACTTGAATTGTAAAATAAAAATTTGATCTTAAAGACATAAATTAGGATAACTTTAAAATTGTGTTTGCATGCATCTTACATCAAAGCTCAGTAAACCTGTGCATCATAAAAGATACCAACAGTGTTTGAAAATAAGTCTATGATATAGAACAGCCACATGAATTTTGCTTAAGAAAGAAGATGCAAGATTTACTTAAAAATTTTAAAAAATCACCAATACCCGTCATATCCCACTTGCTGTCTCCAGTGGCTGCTCCCACTGGGTCCTGGGTCACTGGAGGAGGACTGGTTGCTTGGAGAACTTCTGTAATGTTTACCAGAGTCATTAACAGTGCACAAAGGTATTTGTGGGGTTTCAGATTTGAACTGAGCTGCACTTCTTTTATCAAATACATTCATTTTCACAAATGATACAGATGCAGTATGAACACTTAGCTACATTCATTTTGGCAATTTAGAGTTTTATCCCAGTTTCATAAAATTTAAACAAGAATTTTAGAAGTATAGTATTCACTCCAGCACTAATAAAATACTTCCAACTGAATATATAAAAGAACATGAAAAAAGACAGACTAAGTGCAAAATCCTATTTTCCTTAGATCTGGCTTTACTTCTGAACAAGTGGGATTATTCGGGAGTCAGAGCAGCTGGATTAGGTCTCTAAATTTATGTGTGGGAAGCTCTCATGGATCAGGAGCAATTGTTAGTTCCTTAGCGCATATGCCAATTTTCAACATAGTAAATTTAGAAGAGGCAATACCAATACTTCTTTATTTTATTAATTCTCTGACATGGAAAAGAACTAAGAAAACATTTCCATGAATAGTATTACTTTGTACTTATTATTTAAACTTTTGAGCCTCATGTTTTAACAATGTCTCTAAGCAGTTTTGTTGGATTTTCAGACAGTTGAAATTCAGTGCTTAAATTTGGTTTGGATCACTGTCCTTTCCTTCACTTCTGTGCATATTATTCCACAACTACCATACAATTTCCTTCAGTGACATTACCTTGAATTCAATTCTCTGTATTTATCTTTCTTTTCCCTCTCTCTTCCCTTCTCCCTCCCCTTCCCCCCCTCCCCCCCCCGTAGAAATGAATGCATGTACTCAGGGAGTAGCTGAAAAGACATAGTTTTGTATTTATCAACAACACTTTCCCATGGACATGACTTTCAACCAGCAACTTTACTGTTCAGCTTGAAAATTTTGAAGACATGAAGACATTAGCTGTTATATTTTGTCTAACAGTCAAATACATACACAATAAACAGATAATGTAGTGCCTAATTTTTCAGCATGTGTGTCTCTGCTAAGTATAGACAGGACTGAGCCTCTCTCAATCAAGTGTAAGTAGTCTACAGGCTACAGTTTAATTCAGTTCCATGGACTAGCTTCTTATCACCAAGAGTTTTGCATTTCTTGAACAGCTTAATTGAACAAGCATTAAGGAATAGGTAAGTTATGATCCCATGTGTTTCCACCTCCAGACTGATGTTTAGGATATTGCCCTCAAAACAAGGACATTGGTATGTGCTATGCCAAGGCTGAAGTATGTCTAGTTCCCAAGCCACCCATTTGCTGGACAAGTGTGAAGCTTTTAGCCTACTAAATGAAGAGTGGCCACAAAAGGAGGAGAACCACAGAAATTGTGTCAATGAATTCCTCACACAGTTCCTTCACACAGAAGTTCCAGCTGACTGTTCTCAAGAATGGATTCCAGGGGATAGGATGCACTAGCTTACAAGTGTGATTCAAGGACTAAAGTACACAGAGACTTCTTGGTGCAAAAACCAGAAGAGCAAGTCTGACTGAAGCTTTACTTCAGCAGCTGTCACAGAATTAGGCCTTGTAAGAAAACAGGAGTAGAGCTCAAACTTGTCCTTGCATTTCTTAGTGACTAATCAGAGGAAACTCCTTGGACAATACAAAACCACTTGGACTGCATTCTCAAAGCACTTAATTAGTGTCAGGAACTGTATTAGGAGCATAAGCATTAATTTCTCAGTTTTTAATGTCACTCCAGGGACTGGGCAACTGAAGTTTTTACTGTATCTTGCCCACATTTCTGTTGCTTCTCGCTCTTTTTATCTTCAAAATCAACCATTTTATTATGGACTTCCCTCTTAGCTCATATTCAGATCAGCAGTTAAACCTTCCCTGTTTTATCAACCTGCTTCTCCCTGCTTGCTCTCCTCAATTTGCCTAAACCAATACTGGGTCTCCGACTCTCTGAAATCCCTCCATTATTTTCCTAGCCTGGGTATACATTTTCACCATTGCAAGATTTCTTATATGCACTAATCCACCTTACTTCAAACTCTTCGATTTTTAAGCCCATCTCTCTGCCAAATCATCAACTAAGCCTCTTCCCCTGTGGAAAGACCTTGCCAATTAGGTACCTTTCTTGCATGTTTCAAGACCTACATGTCACAGTCCATCATTTTCCTCTCTTTTCATTATTTATCCTCTGCATCATGTCTTCCCCAGAATAGTATTTCTGCAATGCACTTGTTTTGCCTAAGTGATACAGGAATTTCTTCATGATAAGGGTTAGTCTCTGTCTTAGCACTTTTTGTCATGCATCATTGAGTGTTTAGAAGAAGTGCAGCTTATGTTTGTGAAGTTTTTTTGGAAATGAGCAGCATGTCAGAAAGCTTTCATTTTTTTCTCTGAATAGGTATACAGTATGCTTAATAAGGCTTCATAAGCCCTGAAGTATTTCTAGACATTTGCTACACTGTCTCCTTATGCTTGATGTTACCGAGAATTTCATTAAAAAGACATTAGGAAAAAGCTGAAGTTCTATAATGGTATATACTCGCTTATGTAATTGCACCTCTGTTTTTTGGGGGGTGGGGAAGTGGGTAGGGGAGAAAGAGAATAGAAATGATCGAGTGGTCATAACTGGGAGTCTGCCTTCCCCACACCACGATATAGACATATTTTGAAACATGTACTAGCATTAACTGTATACATTTCAATGTAAAAAGTCACTAAGTCATTTCTACTAAATAAGATAGGCAATGCAGCAATAGTGGCATTTCATGATTTCATCAAGATTTTTTTTTAAACCTATTTAAGAATAGTGTTTAAGACTTTCATATCAATTGGATATTTTCAATGTGCAGTACTTTTTTTCCTCCAAAATTAGAACTACATAACCCCATGGAACAAACTGAAATGATGCAAACAACACAGGACAAAGTTCTGCTCAAGACGTAGAGTTTTCCTAAATAATTCAAATGTCAAATGTATTTACAAATTTTTATCTTTAAAAATACAGTTTCGTCTTACTGAAGAATTATGATTAGAACAGAGCTAACATTTAAGGATATCATCCTGTCATCTAAAAGGTGTTACATATTCAAATTACAGGCTCTGCTTTGTTTAATTAAAAACAAAGCAAGGCATAAAGACTGGCAACAACTTGCAGAACCCTTTGAGACTATGCCAATAGTTTGGTAAAAAGATCAAAAACTAATTTTAAAAGGGATGAGTTCATTTTATTTACACTCATTATTTGTTTAAATAGGCTTCCAAAAGGTGGGGGACAGGACATTATTTAGATCCAAAACTCAAAGGCAGTTTCCCACTGATTTGGGACTGAAGGGACAGATCAACTGTCCTCAGCAGTAGGATCATCAGTACTGTCCATTTCCACCACAAACAACAATAGTCTGGCCCAGTGAATGCTCTCTAATACAACCTCAGAATTAAAATTACTGTCAAAAATCAACAAAATAAGGTTTAAAAAATCAGCTACCGAAGTTCTAGAAAGCAGAGATTTCTAAAGTAAGGCACATTAGAAGAATTACAGGCATTAACCAGAGAGTATATTACCTTGCACCATCTGGCAGTTTTCTATCAAAGGAAGTGCTGCGAGGAATGGCTGTCTGAGCCTGCTGGAGAAGCTGCTGGCACTGCAGTCTGTCAGATGTTCCTAGGATTGGAGAGGCACGAGAGAGAGGCTGCCCAGCGGGAGTCGGCACCCGATGCCAAGTGGTATTCCTTCTGAAAGGGGTTTTATACTCACATGGGGTGCCTTCACTGTCAAGTTTGTATTCCACCATGGGTATACGACAAAGTTCTGAACAACCCCTGTGGTGGGACAAATAAAAATGCTGATCAGTCTCACTGGAGAGAACACACAAGTACATACATATTTTGATTCCAGGTGCCCAAAGGTGTTCATACAGCATTGTACTTGAAAGACTTCAAACCTATCAGGCCAAGCAGGTAAGAAACACTTCAAAACAAAGGAGCTGCTGTCATGTGCTCAAAGATATTTTAACTGTCTCCTCACCCTTCAAAAAGGAGATCATATCAAACTTTTATAAATTAATCTGCAGCTTGAAGTTTACACAATAAAAACGTTTTAAAACAAGTCCTTATAAAACAACTTTGGGTTGTTTAAATTTCAGAAATATGTTTGCTGCTTTAGAATCGCACCTTGTCCTCCCAAATGACAGAGCATGCAGACTACAATGCAAATGATTAAGTGGCACCTAAATATTTTTCTCTGTGTTTTCAAAGCATACTGTCTAATCTCTCTCTTCTTGGGGATCTCTAGGCCTGGAAGAGAAATGAGGAGTGGAAGGAAGAGACAAATCAGCAGCAGTCTGGCTTACCACCTCTGTTTCAAGTTTACAGTGTAGTTAAATACTAACAGTATTCTCAGAGGTGTAAACTCAGGTAAAAGTACTGACTGTGTCCCACAAAAGATTGGTGTGCCTGTGTGATATTTGCTGTAGACTCAGACTGGACTTAATAATTCATGGTTACTGTTTCAGAAATTGGTTAATAGCAGCTTCACACGCACTTTAAGTCAGCACTTACTATCACTGCAGATATTTTATATTCTCAACATTCTATCTCTGTTCTTTGTCTGATAGGCAGTGTGTTCTGAATCAACATCTCTAAAGAAAACACCCTAAATAATTCTAAATCAATACCTTATGGTTAAGTAAGAAATAGTGAAAATTTGCTCCCCTGTCTCACTACAGTTCTGCTCCATTACTTGAGCTTACTCTTGATCAAGCATTGCTTTTGTTGAAAACTCAACATTTGCCATTTCCAACTAAACTAAAATCACCTTGATAAAGTGTAATAGAGTGTGTGTAAAGAGTTCACAGTCTTAATCCTGAAAATATCTTGGAGCAAATGACTTAACAAGAATGTGCAGTTCCAAGAAATTGTATAAATTCTCACACATAAAGTATTGTGCCCTAAAGCTTCTGAATCAAACCCCCAGAGAATATTTTCTTTATCAGCATTCAGGTTAAAAAAAATATTAGAAAAATGCTATGTTATTCAAGGTCGTTGAAGAGAAGACACATGAGCTACTGCGGCAATTACATTCTAGATATTCTGTATATGCCCAATCTAATCCAGCCAAATGCTTCAGTCTGTTGAATTTTGTAGTACTAAATAGGCAAACTGTTCATCCTGTAGCATTAAATCAAAGAATGCAGAGAGATTATCTAGCAAGATTAATATTAGTTTACTGCACAGCATAATTTTTCATGTGGCCATATATACAGTTATCTATTATTCGACTAGGAAGTTGAACAATTATGCAGGCTAAAATTTCAATCACCCTTCTGCTAATTTCTTAGAATTGTTTCATCCCCTTCCTCATTCCTATAGGCTTTAGGCATTAGAAATAAACCAACCCTTCCCCAGTTTTTATCATTAAGACATCAATTTCACAGTTCATCTGGGTAATCGAGAAAGTTATGGCATGTAATTGTCATTGTATCCCTCATTAGATACCTCCCATAAAGTACTCCAACTGCTATAAAAATAGCCATGGGTTTTAAGGGCAAAAGGGGTTGTCACTACCATGTAGTTTGACTCAGTTCCTAACCGATTAACTATAGAATGATATAAAAATAGCAAACAAGCTTTGTCACAATGAGTAAGAACTTAAAATTTTGTAAAATATTGTGTTTGTTTCCATCAAGAAAACATATTTCCCTACAATTGAAAAAAAATATTCAGGACACAGTTCCTGCAGAAAAAGACTTACAAAACAACCCTGTTTCAAGCCACTATAAAAATGCAACAGTATTACTTATGAATTCAAAGCAGAACCCTGATATGCCAGTTTTAACAAGCAGGTACATTTGTTTAAAAAAAAATTGAAAAATCCATGGTTTTATATAGGTTCCTTTGTCACACAAGGCTTTTAAGTTTTAATATAAAAGTACCAAACCAATCACTTCAACATTTATACAAAAAATATGCTTCACTGCTTCTCAAGTACTACCTAACAAACAGATACTGCAGTATACTGAGATAGGTAAAGTCATAATTGTAGCTACGTCGTTTACCAGAAAGAAAGAGAATCTTCATTCCTGCAATCCCGTAAGGATGCCTACTCCCACTCCAAACCATGGATCAAACTGCAAGATACCTTGCATGAAAAAAGCCCACAAAACTAAATGCAATTCCCCCTTACATATTTAACTTGACCATTATCTGACATCTAGGTATAATAGTGTTACTTATTCCACTGAAGCAAGAATATACATTGTCACTGGTATTGAATGATAGCTTTTCATTCACTTTCTAACCTTATATTTTTTTAAAATTCACTTTAAAGGATATGTAAAGGCAAATCTCTACTTTATGGTCTTAAAAAGATACTTAAATATATGTTTAACAAGTATAGGATATCAAATATCTTTTGCAATTATATCCAATATAATATTTGAAAAACAGACTCAAGTTATTTAACAAGCAAATGTGACCAAGTCTTAGCCACAAATCAGAAATGATAGCACTTCCTTCACTACACTTTGTTATTAATGAAATCAATTCCTCAGCATAAAGCACAGACTCCTACTAATATCTTTGGTTCAAGAGCCACATTATCCTATAAAAATCTGGTTAATAAAACCCACTCTGCAATTACAGAGAGCATGACTCTATGATATAGCTAGCAGGTCATGACAGCATATTAAAATTTAAGAGTCTACTATAAAAATCTGCAATATTCAAATGTTCCTGCAAGGAGCGTTATGTTCTGAAACAATTATCAAGCAGTCCATTAAATTTTTCAAATTACATTAACCAAATACTAATTTCAGATTCCATATGAAGGTTCTGTAATAGGTTCTGTGAAGGGCCTACATTAGGTGAGAATGTGAGTTAAACAAGGTAAATATTCATCTCCATGGAAAAGTTGGAAGCTTTCATATACCACGAATAGCAGTTTGTCACCTTGATAGCCACACAAAAGCCTTCTTCTTTTGCTATGTCCTATGACTATCAACTACAGGATATGACCTCGATATTTGGACCCCAACCACCTACAGATTTCATGCACCATGAAGGATTTGTTGGGGTAAAAACAAAACTAGAATACCTGGTCACAATTTAACTTTAATTCAGTGTATCACAGGGTGATGGAGGGACAGAGAAGTAATCACTAGTGTGCACCAGTTGTGCACAGATAAATTACCCCTTACTATCACCATTTCAATTCAAAACATTTAATCTTGCTCAATAAAGAGTCTTTATCTCTGTCGGGCAGCACAAAAGTAATTGCATTCTGCTAACTCAAACTTTGCAATCACTTCTATTCCAGTGTATGTTTGTTCTTACACTACAGCAGTGCCAAAAGTGAGACTGATGACTCATTGTGCCATCTCTTAAACCCACATAATAATACATAGATTAATTTTTTTTGATTGTCAGGACTTAATTGAAAATCAGAATTTAGTAGCTTAGTTTTGCTAAGACTCAGGACATAGTTAAGTAGGACATACACAAATTTCTCCTCTCCTGACATTCTGAAGTGCCTCCTGGAGGTAACCTCTTGACTTCACTGACTCCCTGTATCCACTATAGCACAAGTCCAGGACATCACGTAATACTGAAATGGTCTAAGAGAATTTTGGCCAAAAACCCAAGACAAAAATTGCAAGTTCTGACATCTCAGAAACCTATTAATAGTAGTCAACTGCATTAAGAAAAAAAAAAAGGTACTTTGAAAAAGAGCAAATCAACTTTATTTTAAAATAATTTCATACCACAATAGATGTATGACATTGCTTATAGCAACCTTGGAAAAGGCTGCTGCCCACTTTATCACTCCTGGTTCAGGGTGAGTGCTCACTCTCTGGCAGATTCTCCATAAAGCCAAGGAGTTGAAGCTGCCAATCCCTCCTTCATGAACATACACTCATTGTCCTGATCTTTGTTACTATTCAGTTTTAAACAGAACCTTTGTGTTGATGAGCTGGCAAACAATTTAGAGGCCTCCTAAGAGCCTCCACACCTGTACTGCTTATGAAAGAGAAATACAGATAGGAACTACAGGAATTAGATGATTTTTAAGGTCTTTCCAATGTACAACATTCTATGATTCTACGACTAGGGCAAAGAAAATAAAAAAAAAAGAAAACAACAACAACCAACAAACAAACAAGCAAAAAAACCAAACCAAAACAAAAAACCCACCAAACCAAACAAAAAAGACTCAAAACCCCCCAAAAGAGTCTGGAGCTCTTCTTTGCAACTCTCTGTACGTCCATAGACACAATTAGAGCTTTGCTGGGCATTTTGGGGTTTCTTTCTGCTTGATTGTAACAACTGTACACATAATAAACTTTAGCAATTATAATTAACTCCTTCTTAAAGTTCATTCATAACACCATGTAAGAAAAAAATCACTTGGATAAGAAATACAGTAAGCATCAGAGAACTGTTTTCCACTTTGCACCTTTCCAGTTTATAGTTCTCTTGTTGCACTGTTTCTGGGTGGAGACCATATGTTACACACATTGCCTAGTTTTATTTTATTTTGATGCAAATCAAAATAGAAAAAGATGTTTGTACAATAAAGTTTCAGCTTCCCAAGGATGACAGTAATGCTGCTGCATACTTAGTCTTACTCTCTTAAGTGGTATATACTTTGCAAACTATATTGGGAAGAATAAAGCTCAAAAGATGTAAAGTAACAGAAAACTTTTTTTTAAACAATTTTTTTTCTTTTGTGCAGAGGAAAACTATGATGTTTTGGTTATCTAAGGAAGAGACACAGCACATAGTGCAGGACATACTAAAGATGGGGAAGAGGGCAGTCTGTACCTTCTGCCTAAGCTCTGTTGTTTGCTGGTGCTGTCACCCTTCCAAAGGCAGGAGGAGTGGCAGAGACAGCACTGAGAGGAAGAGCCAAAACTTTTACCATGACATTGACCTTCTACTGGACTTGCACTTAAAATGTAACAGTCTAGGTCAGAACCTCTGGTGCTAATCAGAGTTCTAACAGAGTTTATTTTTGCCAAAATTCTCCATCAGGCTAAATCACAGTGCTTATGTCTCATTCACTGCATCTAATAATGTTATATGAAGTACAGTAATTCGGACAGTAAAGAAAGTTAAGGATTTTCCACCTTTTTATTTTTTGTTGGGTAGAGAGATTAACTTTTGCAAGTGGTACGGCTTCTAATTAGTATCATTACATTCTTTTAGTGATAATTCTTTCAGTTACCTCTAAAAATCATCATAATACAGAGTTTTCAGGTATTTTCAGCCTTCTTAAATTAGTAATAGGGGTGGAATTGGAAGCTTTGGTACATCCAAATCCTACTTTTACAATCAAATGTTCAGTTTCAGGTATTTTGCTTTAACCTGCCTCAGGTGTTGTTAGTCAGCAATTCTAGACCTGGCTTCTTTCTAGCTCAGGTGGTATAATTAAAATAAAAACCCCAGAAGATCTGAAGGCCCTATGAACTATCCCACCACCTTATGGCAAACACCTTTCTGAGAAGATTTGAGCTCCACCACACAGTAAATTTTGCCAACTCCTTAAAAACATTTTTCCAAACATTCTATACTCCGCTGGTTATCTGCTACTTTGAAAAAGCCCCAGAAACATAATTGTCTAGTCAGATCACAATCATTTAAGAGGAGCAAACATCAGGAGTGGAAAATAAGTCATTACATCTATTTTATTTGTAAGAAAGAGTTTGCAAAGTTCGAGAGAATAAAGCAACCTCAAAAGAAATGCAGTGGTACTTAAAAATGGCACACAGGCAGCTTCAGTCATAGTTACTAAAATATTTCCATTTTCAAAATTACCTACAACAGGAGGAAAAGTCTCTTACTTGTTCAGGCCAACAGTAGGGACTACTGCTGCCACAGCTCTTCAGCTTCTGTTTCTAGCCCAGCCATGGAAATTTTGTTTAAAGTTTTGGTTTTTTTCTAAATTTCCTAGAAATTGTTTCTTAAGCAGTTTCTTTTTATATATAATCGCAGTTGAACTAAGACAGGCACATAGGTTTCAACATAATAAAAAAGATTTTATCAGAATCTACAGTTTAAAATGGATTTAGAAGTACTTGAATTCCTTGATTGGGTTTGACTGATTAAGGACATAGTGTCCTTGAACACTACTGTGACACCACCAGTGAAAGTAAATTAGAATGAACATAATTATTCTCCTGTTAAAATGCATATAATTCTAGCTACTGTGCCGCAGTACTATGTAATATTGACAACAACAGAAGAACAAATTAACAATTCTGAAGGGACAGACGTGGCACAGAAACAAATACACAACACAAGGATAATAATTCGGATTTGAATACAATGACCGATATGTTTGTTCTAATGCTGCTTTGTAATTTAAGGAATTTATGTTTCAAATAGCAAATTCTTCTTTCCATCTAAACATCAGCCTGGCACCGCACAAATAATTATGATTTCTCAATTTGCACATGATTATTTAATTGCTGGAGCAAAGTGAAAACAGCAGGAGCTTTGTCTCAAGTTCATTAATTTTTACAGGATAGTAAATGAAAAGCCTTATCCATGATTGCTTTTGCATATACTGCTATCAAGACTATAAGTAGAAGGGTCTACATTAAGTAATGGAAGGTATTTACCGAGCAGAATTTTCCTTTGTAATTTCCTAATCACTCTGTAACATTCCTTTGTAAGCACCTTCAACATTCAAATAGTTTATTTTCACGGTGAAATAAATGAATACAAGACAGTTTGCAGGAAAATAAAAAAAAATCCTTGTTAACAATTTATTGCTGACATTCTTAGTGTACACACTTATATTTTGCCTTTTTTCTTTCAAAATATAAAAGGCTGATGGATTGAGGGTGATTTATGGGTAAGTTAACAGACACGAAAAAATCAAGTTAACAATTCCATTAAAGATCTTCACTTCAGCTAGGATTTTTCCAAGGGACTGGGACTGCTTTGAAAACACCCTTGCACACTTGAAACTCATTTTCACTTGAAGGGTACAATTCCCAAGACACTCCATGGCACTCATGACCAATCTGTGTAAACTCACTTCAGAATTCAATCCCAGCAAGGAACCGGTGCTAATAAGCAACCTAAAGAGAAATTCCTCATTGCTTCGTATTCCTAAAATCCAGCAGACAGAGCTAAATAGAAACTACTCTTTCAAGCAGTGAAAATCAGCTGATTATCTCAGAAAACGAAAAACAGGCATTAATGCAATGATACATGCTGATTTTTTTCATGAAAATATAAATTATGGGATTTTTTCTAAAATTATATTTATATTCCTGTAAATGCGTGTCAATTTTTAAAGCAAATGATTCTTGTAGAAACAAAGATGGCTGTATTTTTATATTTATGCACTGTGGGCAAAAACTTAGTGGCTGAACTTGAAATCCCACATTGCAGCATTTAAAGTAAAAAAATATTGACAAACTACAAATTTCAACTCTGAGAAACCAGGCTGAAATAGAGAGAAAAAATACCCCACCCAACTGCTAGAAGATCATATATTCTGTAGGATGAGTCAAACTTTCAAGGTACTTATTTTAGCCTCCAAATCAACTTTTCCACATATGTCAGATAGTCTGATGCATCATTTCTTAGAAGAAAACCCCTAAAACCAGCTGTGAATAAACGCAGTCATTATTGAAACATAGACATGTAGCTTTCACCTGCTTTTGAACCATCATTCTAGACACACATAATGTGTGGGTCAAGGATTGATGGACCCCCACGTATGAAGGAAATATCCGTATGTCTGTTTTTAGTCTTATTTGATGATTATTACCGCTACGTGACAGTAAAAAAGTTCTCTTCTGATGAGCTGGCACACCTCCCTTAAATGTTCATCACAGGAATGTGTTGGAAATTGCTCACAGACGCCCAATTCTATCCTATATAGCCAAGTATGGACTCCCCAAGGACAGTGACATTCGTTGTCAAATGAAGGTGAAATGGCTTTTAGTTTTCCAGATATCCCTGTTTTACATCCAAAACCACTACCTGTAAATTTCTGAGTAAACCTGATACCGAGAGTACAAGAGAGACATGAACATATGGCACAAATCCAGCAAAGGACCAAAGATTGATTAAGTAATTGGAGCATCTGAAACACAAGGAGAGACCGGGAGTCCTGGGATCATTCAGCAAGGGAGACAGAAAGCTCAGAAGGAGTTTTATCAATGTGTATAAACCCCTAGTGGGGTGATGGGGAGAAAAGACAACATAGTAAGAGTCCTTAGAGTTGTATCCAGTGAAAGCACAGAATGCAAGGTGTAAAACTGAAATACAGGAAATTCCATTTAAGTACATGAAAAACATTTCTTACTGAAAGGATGACTGCATACTGAAACTGAAATACCAAATTGATGAATCTCCATCCTTGGAGATATATGAAACCCAGCAAACATGTCCCAGAGCAATCTGCTCTAGCTGATCTTCCTTTGAGCAATGGAACTGGACCCATCAACATTCTGAGGACCCTTCCAACCTCACCTATTCTGTTTCTATGCTTCTGTAAGTGAAGACATTGCAGAAAGCTGAGACAAGCAATGGAGCAGGAGATAGGGAGATGGATTTGCACAAGTTTTAACCAGTCAGTAGTAGTGATAGGATATCTTCTTTCTCCAAACATTTGGTAATTTATTCCTTTCTGCCTTCTTCTCATTTCCCCCATTCATTAATATATTTTTCAAATAATGTCATAGATCACGTTTGTCAGCTGAAGCTCTCAGCCTTCTCACCTAATACCTATATTGCTTTCTGTCTGCTCTGTATAAACACTGAGAAAAGGCAAGATCAAGTCTTTGGAGATTGGGAAATCAAAATCACTTATCGTATTTTAGGCATATAAAAGGGAAAATGAGGAGCTTTCTGTTTCAGTGAGAAGTTAGCATTTGAAAGAAAGAGACATTTTTATTTTTTTTTTAATATCAGAAAAGTGAAACTGAAAAAACCTTCAACATGCTTTTTAAAAATTTTAAAATAGACAGAGTTTTTTTTAAAAAAGTTAATTCTCCTTAGCAATTAGTTGCAATTTTAAAAATGCTAAAAAAAAATTACAAAGAGGAGCAGCTTTTGCAGATTTTTCCCAGTGTGGTGGCACTCAGTTAAAACTCCTCCTACACACAGACTGAGTGTTATGTATCACACTGATCTGGGATTTTAACATCTTATTTGTAGAAATGCATCAAAAAAGATATAAACAATTCACATGGTATGTATTTTTCTATCAGGGCTTATAAAATACACATTTTACCTTCAATATAATAGGATCAGCTCATTAGGCTCATATTCTGTAAACAGCTTGGAAATGTATACCAAACAAGTCAGTGAAAATTCATACCCAGAAGCAGATGGTGAGAATAGCAAAGCTAAGCAAAGAGAGGCTTAATTGCAAATTCTATCCAACTAAGCAAAACGGTGCCATTCTACATTCACAGGCATTTTCTTCAGAAAGGAACTCAACACATCAACATGCAGGTTGAGGCAGGGGACAGCACTTGTGTGTCATACATCAGGCCAATGACTACTTGGAGAATTGCCACCAATTAAACAGTGTTCGTATACAGCTGGCAGCGACTTCACAGTGCTGCATGCTACCTAAGATTTTATTGCTTGCTGTCTTGCCAAAAGCAACACATCTAATGTTTTTTCTGTTAACTTAAAAATCAACAAGAGATTTAAAGTTGGCCTGCAACAAAAAGAGAAGTAATTAAATACTCTGGTAAAGTTCTCATTTAGAAAGAGCCAAATTAACAGTGACTAGACAAGGTATGTGAGAAACAAAGTCACGGTGCTATAAAGTTTCAATTTTTCCCTACTTCACTGCCTCATAACATTCAAAAATTAAGAGTTTTGTCACCAAAAAAGGAACACTGATGATAAAAAAGGTTTTTCATCCCTGAAAACAATGGTACAGTCACTATAATGATTTTTAGTACAGTTGTTTCCTGTGTATGAGCATATATTTCATGTTGCGACAAGATTTCTTTGCTTTAACTGATGACCTCTTTGATGTAATTCACTATTTAATATAAGTAAATGAGATACCTGTAGAAAGTGAGGAGGTCTCTAAGATTTGGTACTATGTATGTCCTGAACCCTGTATTTCACTACTTTCATTAAAATTTCAACATAAGAAAAAAATAAACCAAATCTTATTTAATGGTCAGATGTTGGAGAAATCTCAAAGACAGACAAGGTACAATTTTATGAGAAGGATTCCACATTTTTAAATTCAGTACTAAAGCATAGAATTGTCCTATGGAAGAAAAGTAATATCAACTTTTAGAACAGCTCAGTCATGATGCACTCAAGTTTACTTCTTACCCTTTCAAAGCCACACAAAAGAAAATTTTACATTAAATTCCTTATAAGATCTCATTTTATTTTTTATTGCATGTCAATATGGCTTTGGGGGAAAAGATTCCTTTAAGAGCCTCAATAATGTTATCATCAAACATGACAGAGAATATCCGCTTACTAAAGGCCTCCAATAAAAGAGCCATCGTTTAAGCAATAGCAGAGAAAAAAACCCAAACAAATACAAACGTGACACTGAGAACTGTTGCTCGTTACCTTCTAGGTGCTCCATCCTCATGTGGTTGAATAATCACCACTTTTACTGTCACCGATGTACGTAAAAGGTCAATCATTTGCTCATGAGTCAAAGTTGCCACAGCCACTTTACAGATCTCAACCAGGCGACTCCCCTGCCGTAGGCCCGCCTTCCATGCAAAACCAAAGGGCTCCACATCTGCCACTATCCCTTCAAAGTTCACGTGGAATCCAAGCTGGCCCAACCCATTCCTCCGTAGGGTCATTTCTGTGGTTTCACATCCTCTGGTCACTATCTAAGGAAGTATCAGATTGTTATGCTATTTATTGTCAGGACACACTTTTTCAGACATACAAACAGATCTGTTTTCAACCACTATTAAGCCATGTGTGGTTTGACATTAACTATCTTTAATATATTAATATTGAATTATTTTAACATTTATGTTTTCATGAAGGTTTCTACATAAAACAAAATGAACAAAACATTTCATGATGCTAAAAATCTTACATCCCCAGAGGAAACAGCTGACCTATGTCAAGCTCTTTCCCCCTTGCCCAACATTAATATGATACCATTTATATCTTATTCAAAACTTAACATCTGGTTTAGTTTCAAAACACTAAGCAAGAAAAACACTGCCCTATCAGTTACATCATTCTTGTTGGCTGACTGCAGGCATGCAGGCATTTTTTATTCAGTATTAAACTTGAGATATAACATGAGCCAAATCAAGTGAAGTGCTTCAGTTCTGGCAGCTTTTCTTCCTCAAGAAAATAGCAATGAAGACAATATTGATTTATTTTGCTTCACAGCCAGATTCCTAACTACCACCACCTCCAGATGTGGACATCACTAAAGTGGGATAAGGGTTTTCATGTCCCTGGAAAACTTGGAAACAAAAAAATTGTTTTTCTCATATTCAATGTAAATAATTCTATCATTATACAGAGTAGCCAAAAACCTTCAAATTCAGATTTTGCTAACCAGGTTCATTTCTACATACTGTGAAACAAGTCCTCAAGAGTGTTACTGTGTAAAACATAATCATACAACAGCCTATAAGCTGGTATACTGTGCCAGACTCAGAAGATGAAATTCTAGCCCACATTAAAAGGTAAGTTTGAGTGTGAGCCTAGTATTCCCTTTAGTCAGTGTCACAAAACTAGTATGCATTTTAGCTCCATTAGTACAATTAGAAAAAACCCAAAAAACACTGCAAAACAACACTATCAAAAATCTTTCTTTGTAATGCATATCAAAGACCTCACAGTCCTTTATAACACTCCAGCAAGGCAAACATCTGCCCTTTAGAGATGCATATTGCAATACAGATCAAGGGATCTTCCCAAGGTCTTCCCATGCTGCATTAAGAGCAGTTCCACAGCACACCTTGTTCCACAAAGGTGTTCCTGCTGGTTGTGTTTAGTGTGCATCACAAAGATGCACACATTACTCAATTTTATTTAATTTCAACAAAATTTAATTGCAGGTGCTTAAGTTAGGAGGCTAGTGTCCTTTATTTTCAGCTGTGCAGGATAGGTCTTTGCAAAAGTTGTCTTATAACTTGAGTTTAATTCAGGAGGCTGTTTTGGAAGAGTCATTCTCACTCTCCATTGCCTGTTTGAGTCAGAATCTAGGTAGGCTGGCTTTTGAGTTCATTGTGTGCTTCCCACAGAAGAATGGCCCAGCCTAATTCAGGAGTGCATGGTGAGGCAGTGGGACCATACAGCTACTGAGATGCTGGCACTGTGACTGGGTACAGCTGTCACAAAATCACCCCTTTCACACCCTGAGTCGGAGGCAGTTGACTGGGGGCAGTTTCACAGGAGGTTTAAACTGACCTAAGATCTCACTACCCCTGTGCTGTCCCCTGCATCACATTAACACTTGTGGAGCCATGCAGGCAGAGCAGAGATAAGATATAGTTGAAAACCAGGGTGCTTTTTAAAATAGTGTTCCAAAGGGGTGGGAGGCAGGGAATGGATGGGACTGTTTCTTTCACTCCCAACAATTATGAACACACATCTCCATCACTGACAAAGGAACCTACCACACAGCCAACACTGAGCTGTTCCGTACTTCCTTTTTACACTTCCTGTTTAGACTGATCTTTTGTCCATAGTTATTACAGAGTCAGGGATGCAAGCCCTAACATCTACTCCCTTCCCAATCCAATGGCTGACTGGAAATACTTTGGAGTGCCTGCCTTGGTCAGTGACTGAAAGCCACAGTTTTCTGTACATTAGTAAGTATTGTCTTTTTAGGATATTTCTATATGAATAGCTGCCACTCAGCAGAAAAAAACCTGAGAACTTGCACAAATGAGAACAAAGTGGCATAAAACAACGAGTTATTTTAAGGTTGCTGATCTGAGGAAGCTGATGCATGCTCATGCTTTTGACCTGTGCTAAAGTCAAGGTAATGAAACACAATTAATCCTCATTCATTAAGGTTAATCTTCTATGAGCTGTGAAATATTGGAGAAAGATATTGCAAGGATCTGATATTCTGAGAATTATTGCTTGGAAAATTTAGGCTACTTGAACAGTAGCACTTTGATGCATAATCTTTCCAGTTATTTCTGAAGACATACGTTTCAAAATTAAAATATGAAAGTCATCCTTGAGATGTCCAAAACATACTCTGGAGGTTTTGTTTAAAAAATCACATTCTGGGATAACCTAACAAAAAGCCCCCAGGTATTTCCTTTGTCATTAGTCAGCTCTGAGTTTTTGGCATATTTTAGAAATGGCCCTTTTCAAATCAAACTTTCTATTGTCTTTGTAACTGTGCATATAGTATTGGAACTGTAGAGCATTCTGAAACCTTACACTCTTTTCTTTCCATCTCTTCAGTCATGAGTAGTTTTCAGTAAGACTTTCACAATTTGTGAACTACGTAAGTGAAAATGAAATTTCAGCTCTTTGTTAGCTACACTTCTGTCACAAGTTTCTAAAATATATATTTAGTCATGCAGTGAAAAGAAAAACCTGTCATTACAGTCAGGAGCCCAGCTGAGGGATGGAATTTTAACTACATAATATTCTTGGGGGGGCAGACACTTCTTTATCATTATGTCACAGTTACAGAACACTGCAAAAGGAATGCACCAGCTAAGGTATATGGATTTTCCCAACCTAGTGCCTCAAAACCTCTTCTTCAAGATAGTTAAATATTTCAAAGTTAAAAGATAAGAAAAACAAACATTCTTGACAAAGATTCCTCTATTCCCAGTAGAAAGCATTCCAGGAGATCTATTCTTCCTCAAGTGTATATCCCCTAAAAGGTATCACTGCATACTACATATTCATGTCACATTAAACATGGTGCTGCTCCACTTCAAAACAGCTCTTCCTTCTTACTTGGTTGCCATTTCACTGTTCTTGTGGCCACTAATGAACTAAGAGCCAGCTTCTCTGAATCCATTTCGTTGAAGTTAAAAGACAGATATGCTCTAAGTGCCATGAAGAAGGTGAAGAGCTTTTCAATACACAGGATACTAAGAAAATTTTGTCAACTCAGATTCTTGTCTAAAGATCCATTCAGTGTTTCCATTTACAGTCATATTACTCTGCCATTCTCTGTTATCCTAAAGTTCAAAGTCCCTGCTTTTTCTACCTTCAAACACAGCCCTCCAAGTTATACTAGTTTGCTTTTGCTGCTCTTTCTGCTTTATATAGCTAGATACTCTCCACCAAAAATAAAAAATTATCTAGACTGACAAATCCCAGTCTTTTTTCTGTTTTGGTTCAAACCAAAATCATGGTCTCAGCTTTTTACATCTATTCTTAATCTAGATATTCAGATAGATCTCCTATTCACCTGCATGATATAAATCCGGACAATAAAAGGTAGGTATTTGTCTGACAACCTTTTCAGTAACTGCAACATTTTACTCACTAGTTTTAAGAAAAGCTTTTACTCATGACTGTAAAGGGTTAATCATCTGGTCATGGAAGACTAATACTACATCACAGTTTGAGCTTTCATCTTTAGCATCTGCTGCCGCATCTGGTTGTTGACCTTAGCTGTTTTCTGAGTCACTTAAAAGGTTTTTAAAATATGCATTTAAAGTGTGGTGTCAGAGTTTTAAATACTTTTTAGTGGCTGTAATGGTTTCATATCAAGTCTATATAAGGACTGTAGAAAGCATTCAACAGTATAAAACAACCAGGAAATAACATTAATATGCAGCTTTCAAAGGGGCTAAACAGGGGAAATGGAGAAAAATATGAGACCAGAAACAGGGATTAAAAATGTTTTAAAACAAGTAATGGCAGTTAATTCTTTTAATCAGTGT
This sequence comes from Campylorhamphus procurvoides, assembly GCA_013396655.1. Classification (NCBI taxonomy): domain Eukaryota; kingdom Metazoa; phylum Chordata; class Aves; order Passeriformes; family Dendrocolaptidae; genus Campylorhamphus; species Campylorhamphus procurvoides. The sequence continues at coordinate 887,547 of WBMV01007695.1, read as the reverse complement.
GAAAATTGGTTAGGTGGCAGTGAAAGAGAAGGCAGCCAGGATTCATTGGAATAGATAATTGAAGTAAATATTCGGATAAACTTTGCAGTAACTGATGCTAAATTTAAGGCTTAAAAACCAATTTGTCAATATTTAACCTAAAAATACAACCATAAAAAAGAGGAGGCATTCAAGTAAACATAGATAAGCATTTCATTTTGTGGTTTTAATTACTGAGTTTTAAAGACCTGTTTTTGGCAACTGGGATATTTCCATGTTTTATAAAACTGAGTAAGTAAAAAAATAGCAAAACAAATTGCCACTTATGACAAAAGAATTTTTCACCAGAACTTTAAATATAATTTTCTATGTATGTTAAGCAATTTATATTGTTCATTTAACCATACTTAACGGGACTGCTATTTTTCATAAGGAAAATATCTGTCTAAGGAAAATGAAATTGAAGAGGTCAATTGAAGAGGATAATATAACAGTGGCAAGAAGAGTTTAAAGACATTTGCCTCTTGAAAGAGTAAATGTACTTCAGATGAAAGTTATTATTAAGAGCATGATACCGAGTAACACTAAATGTGACTGCAGTACTACAGAGGTTCTAAAACTTCAGCAGCAGTGCAACTGTTCCAGTGTGAAAACGGTAAGCATACTGATTTCTTTTTAGTGCCAGGCTTTCTAAGAGAAAAAAAACTAAACCCATCTAAATCACTTAAATTTTGATCAAAGCGCAACCACATGATGTAGATGCATCAGTACTTTTACCTTGGAGTTCCTGTCATTTCATTTGTACTGACTGAAATAGTTACAGGACAATAATACTGACAGGGTCATCAAGTGTCTGAAAAACTTTATCCAGTCAGCTGTAAAAACTGGAATTAATTGCTCTAATTTCTTTACTTTCTGCAGTTGCTCACTGTAGAGGAACAAATCAGCAGAATCACACAAATTTTTCTGCTAACATTCACACAGATTATTACAAAAAGTCAAAGTGAGTATATTTTATGCATTAATATTTTGTGTATTTTAAATTAAAGTATATTTCTACCTACAAAGGTGTGATTTGAGAATAGGCTACAGTAAGAGGATGCAAATGCTCAGCTTTTCAGTCCTGATTTCAACAGTGGCACTATCCATGGCCTTGGGCAAGTAATCAGATTAATGGTATTTGAATCCTTACCCCTGAAAAAATGGGTTGATAATGCTTATGTCATTTATTCTTGTGAGGATTACTATTTGTAATGCTCTATGAACACTGAAAACACTTCTGAACTATAAACATAGGACATTTTTAATTATATCTCAGAGGAGATGTAGAGGAGTAACCCTTGATAAAAAACTGGAATTCCAGTTTAGAAGATCTACTTACTTCAAGTCTTTGAACGATTTCTCTGATGTCTTCAGTACAATTATCTGCTGCAGACAGAAGAATACATTCTCCTCTTTCATAAAATATTTTGATGCTCATTAATCCAGATGTCCATCCAATAACATCTCTGCAGGAGCAGTTAAACACAACATTTTTTGATTCCTTTTCAATCAACATGATAAACTCATTGGAGATTCCAAGAAGACATTCGATGTCAGCAGACTGGCCAAAATCTCGGGCAATCACATTCCACATAATTGCTCCAACACTGAATAAATGTGCATCTTTCCTTGGTTTCACTTTTTCCTTCTTTTTCGCCCCTAAAGTAATAAAGCTGAACTTTGCTGAAGTATCCACTGTAGCTGTGGTAACAAAATTTTCTGCCAAATCTTTCAAGTATTCTTGACGTGTCCGTGTAGCCATGGCTCGAAATTTTTCCGACTTATGTGCCGCATTTTCAGCATTAATAACTTTGGCTAAAAGGAAGTCCCTAAAGACTGCTGATTTGGGGAAAGTTACTCCTTTGGGAATGGGTGGACCAAATGGGGGTACATCTTTTGATCGTGAAACACCAACACTGGAAATAGAAAGAAAAAAAATAAAAATGGTTAATTCCTTAAAAAAAATAATTTTTAAAAAAATCAGATGATAAGGAGAATTGTGATCTCTGCAGTCCATTTACACAGTTGATTTTAGCTCTGACTTGTGAATTTTCAGATATTTCAGGCTCATCAAAGAAAACTGATTCAGTTGACTGTTTTAAATTGGCTTTCTACTTTTGAATATATGAGGGATCTTATTAAAAAAGGACACAAAAATATCAAAGATTACTTCTTAGGCTGTCACTGTTTCCTTTGATGGCATAAATAAAAAAAATGCATTGTGAGACATAAATGAGAGTATTTTTAAAAATTATTTTCATGTAAATCTTTAATTTTCAGCTGTCACTCAGTTACATCATCGCAAAACTAAGAAATATATAAGCAATTAATTTTAATCCTTGGGTATTTTGCTACAATGAAGTGGGAATAAAGTACTGGTATCCAATGTGACTATAATGGAGCATTTTTCACCTGTTTATACTGGCTACTCTACGTTCATAAAATTTGAAGATATCTGCAATTCTTGATATAGGCAGTTCATAGCAAAGTGTAAGAGAAATAGGAAACAGGAATATTTTTAATTGATACAATTATACCTCTAATTGATATATACATAATTATTACAGTATTACAACTGAAAAAGAGTTTCAAAATATAGATGCAAACTACTAGTAGTTTGACTGAAATGCAGTCACATTTGGGATGACAGACATTGCTTAGTAGTAAGAAAAATGTAACTTAGGAAATGTCATGTATTATTAAACACAAAACAGTTCTAAAAGAAACAAAATCAAGTTCTAAAAGATAGTTTAAGTTCTAATGGGCAGCTAAAAGACAGTAATATGGCCCAATCTCATGATGTATTAATAATAGTATCTTTGAGAAACATAAAACTGTTAGAAGATAGTTTCATTGTAGTCTTAGTAACAAACTTAAATAATTATAAGGCTCTACTCACCTATAACACACATTTTCAGTGCAAGGATTATGCACTTTGACTATGACAAATACATGTTGAAAGTGGGAACGAATATTTTTTGGAGTAAAAGGAAGTGCTCCTGGCTCTTGGAAGACAATGGTAACTATATCATTTCCTATATGCCTTTTCCTTAGCAGCTAAACAAGAAACATGCATCAAAAAATTAGTTATAAAAAAAAATCACATTCTTCATCTTAGAAAAAAAACCAAACCAAAATAAATCAAGCATAATTTTTCAGACATAACTTAATCAATCGTATCCTGGATAACTACAGATAAAAGGCATTGGACTGAACTGCAAAAAGGAAAGGAAATTAGTCTAAGTTCACAAAAATACTAGTGAGTTCTCTCACATCTCCACACTAGTTTTGCATAGTTTCTGCTCATTTCTGTTTTATTTTATAAGAAAAATGTATTTCTCTTACTTTAGTGCATCACTTCAGTAATGAAAAAATGTTACATCACCTGACATTTCTCACTGTCTATAGAACTGTATATCAGTTCCTTCTTTACAGTGTAATATTTGTCTACAATAAAAATATAATATTGCTTCTAGTTCTCAATAACTCTTCCTTTTCTATGTTGCAATTCTATTAAAAATTGTCAATATTATGATCTTATTTAAAAAAAAACCCATAGATTATCACAAATACACGTAACAATTGAGGAACAAAACTAAGACTTGTGAAGAGACAATAGCTATTAGAAACATATTAATTAAAAGCTTATTCTTGTAACTGGTAGCTTTTATCATCAACATATATTTAAGGAATAATTTAAAGTATTACATCATTGTTACAGGCTAAAACTTAGTAAAAACTATAAAACATGTCCAGCAATAGTGGACTACTATTCTCTCTCCCCAAGAAAACCCAACAAAACACAGTAAAATAATGTTCTCTTTCCTCATGGAAGTATATTGTAACTCTCAAATTTTTCACATTTTTTTCATAAATACCTTTGCTTATAAAACATCCATAGATATTAAAGACAGAAATAAGAGTAGTCAACCATGTGCTACATTTAAAATATAACCCAAGGCCCTTGCACTGTCAACTAACAGTATATAGACACTTAAAGCTGTACCTTAGCTCATGTGTAACTAAAAAGGATATAAAAATAAATTTATGTAAAGACTTTATGACAGAGCAAGTAATAATTTATCTATCAAGCTGATCTTATAGAACCTAATCTGTCTAATAAAAAAATATTTTCTTGTATTTTCTCAGTTCCATTAAAAGTTAGTACACCAGGTACCAACAAAAAAGTGCAAAGTTGCACATGCCAAAGACTAAAACCCATAAGTAGGTTTCTTATAATAACACAGAGGATGATATTCTAAAAGTAGAAGGGCCAAAGCCACAATTTTAAAGTGCTCAGTATATCTGTATTATTTTAAACATAATCAAAATCTGAAATACAATTAAAGAAATAAGACTCCTTATGAAACTTTACAACACACATGAGAACAAAAAATAGTATTTGATATAAGTCATGTGGCTCAATCAAGTTTTCATGTTTTTAAGACTAGAATAAAAATAACTGGCTATTTGAGCCAAGTAAAATATATAACCTATTGTGTACAAATAACAGCACAAGTCCACTCCATGGAACTGATCACAGAACTCAGGGTATCAGGTATTCTCTAACTTGCTGAGCTAATGAGCCATACAATTAGATCATAGCAGTGCAGCACAAGCTCATGTTTAGAAGTTATTGCTATCTCATGGGTTGGAATTTACACCTCAGTTAAACTTGTAAGAAACCTTCCAATTGAAGGGTACAGGGTAATTAATTTCTGCCTTATCCCACTAAGCGCTCAATTACTCTTTCTTGCTATAGTGGTTCATGCTCGTTTCCACAGAGCAAATGAAAAAATTAGGATGCAATCCTCTTTAAAGTTATATTTGAAACAATCACTATGTTCAAGAATATTTCGTGCTTTTGTAGTCCCCTTTAGGAGGTTCTGCTTGCCTTCATAGGTAGCTTAAGCAAGAATAGCAGTCACTTAGCAAGATGTAAGTCTTAGAAATCAAAATTTTACTAGCAAATGCCTTTTTTACATTATGGCAGTTCCCCTATCCTATCCCCAAACTAGTTTTCAAGAGCTGAAACCTCTACAAGGTACAAAAACAGAAATAGGAAGACAGGTAATTATTTTTAGGAACCTTACCAAGCTCGTAGAGATCTTAGTGACTTCTTCAACAATTTAAAATAAAACCAGTGTAACACTTATAAATAATTGTCATGCATAAGTGGTCAGTCAACTTCAACACGATGCAAAGCAAAGCACAGTTGTGGCTGTGCACAGAGTATCATAATGCAAAGAACTTCGCAAGGGGAGAGAAGTAAACCGGGGTGATCTGGAACATGGAAAGAAGTGTTCTGGATAGGATGAAGGAAAAGGAAAAGAATAAAGTATTGAATGGAGAAGAAAGAGGGAACACATACTTCCCTGGGAAATGTGAGATAAGGATAGCATACTGAAAATGAAAAAGGAATTGAAGGAAACCGGAACTAAGAAAAAAGATCTGCAAGAAACCTTTCTCTAGTTTCCATTCTATAACCTCCCATCATTTACCTCCTAATTGTTTTTTGGTTTTGTTTTTCTTTTTCTCCCAGGTTCTCAGTTTCCCCTTCCTCTCCCATTTTGAGGTCTGCTCAGGTTTGGGGTTTTGGAATATTGTATTATTATTTTCTTTTAATCTGCCTTTCTAACATACTCTAAAGAGTCTCATGCCAATGCAGAGCACAATAGGAACTCTCAATAGGGTGCACAGTCTACAGAGAATTACTTACAGTAAGGAGACATCAAACACACTTTGACATCATTCCAGTATCAGCCTAAACTGATATGTTAGAATTTGAAAATGAACCTAATCAAGTACAATAGGCAGATAGGAAATCAGTTAAGTGTTACGTAGGAGTACAAGACACGCAAAGGGGAATCAGTACGGAAGATATGTTAGAAAAGCAGAATCCAATAAATTAAAAGTATTTGCACCAAATAATAGTAATTATATTAACTCTCTGATTTTAACAACTCAATACTTAATTTTCAGATATGCATTTCCGATGAAAAGAATTGTCTTAAAATTTAAGATATTTACAGGTTATGCTCAGCCTTAAAAATCTATCCACTTCTGTAGAATTAATTGCCTTATCAAACTGCAAAACAAGGAATTTTTGAAATAGCAGTGAAATTTACTCTACATTCAATTAAATGACAAAGTGTTAAGAGTCAAATAAGAAAACCTCCAAGCTTATTTTAGTACATTTCTAAAATAAGTGGTTTCAAAAGTTTTGGTTTCAATTTGTGTTCTTAATCTGTACCAAAACCAGAAATGAATGGCAAAAGATCTTTCAACAGATCTGCGTAAACCGAGTTTGGTATAATCACAGGTCTTGTTACCCAACAATTTTAACAGCAGTTTAAACATGACAAGTTTATTTCATTGTTGCATATCTGTTTAAGTTTTCATTAAATGGTGAAAACTGATTATTTAATCTGATTTGGATTAATCAGGTCTGACCATGTGTAAACAAGCAGACTACAAATGTGTGAATGGGAAACTTGCAAGGGAATGATTTGGAAAGGGACATTGCAAAGGTAAAGTTTAAAAGGGAAAGCCTTGAACTATGACCTTAAGAAAAGGCCAATAAAGGAACTGGCCACACCAGGGCTGGTAGTCTTCTCTGTCCTAGGGACGGAGCAGCTGACTTGAAAGTTCCCAGCCTATGTTGCAGCCAAAGTGAAAATTACCTTGCTCTTTGGATCTCCTGCTGGCTCTAAAACTAGAGGGATGTCCTGATCAGGGACCAAGCAGGGCGTAGTTATATCCTGGAAGAAGCAACAAACAGTTCTGGTGCGGCCTGTTTTTGGCTCACAGGTATTTGGACTGTAAGCAGCACTCAGTGCTTTCAGTGCTTGCTCATTGAAGGTCACCATTGTAGATTATGAAGAGTGACGGAATACCTTGCCCAGTCATTACCAAGCAAGGGACATGGGAACTAGATGCAACACCTTCCGCCAGTACATACATAATATGCTAGCAGCAAATAGCTGCTGCATGGGAGTCTTCATTGCTAACATAACCTAAAAGGAAAATTACGGTAGTCCCTGACTGTCCCTTATGTGGGTATGTAGTTAGTGAGCCAAACCCTGAAGAGACAAACAACATTCATGTTCCACAGCACCTGTAAGTCTCTGTCTTGAGCACAACTGATGCAAGTGCATCTGTTGTCTTCAACATCTAAAAGGTCTCAGGGAAGAAGACCTAATCAAATTTTATCCTAACTTGCAAGAAATAATACTTTTGATACATTTCAAGCTCCATTATGTACTTTGCAACTGAACAGAAGAGAATAAAAATAAACAATTATTATAGATGTCTTTCGCACATTAAGGCTGGCTAAATTACGGTAATTTGGGTGCACTTGCCACATTTCATTAAGACAGTGTGCATGCTGTGCAAACGCTGATAGATCTCATCACCTGAAAAATAATGTGGTGGGTCTTCAGATAGGCATACTGCTTTAACTTGGAAAACTGCCACATTATTTTGATCCCAGGAAAGCCAAGTATAACAACATAGTGCTTCTCCTAAATACTGAACCTGTTCAGGGGACAATGATGAGAGCTTACTAAAACACTGTGGAAAGAAGTGCTTGTTGCTGGGGAAAACCATGGAGTTAAAATTGAAATTCTGTACACAAGAATGAGCACCTGACTATAAAGAAAGACACATAGGGAAATGATAAGAATGAAAGGAAGGCATGGGAAGAAGTGAAAGGACAGTAATAGAGGGTGGCTGAGCAAGACAGCAGTGAAGCTGACAAAGAGCAAAAAAACTATGAAAATTAGTGGATCACAGCAAAGAGGATATTCTGTTCTCACAAACAAGTGAAATACATGAAAGACAACAACAAAACTAACAAACTCCAAGTAAGGCCATATTTACTGTCAGTGCCTGTGATTTGCTATGAAAACATTAATTTTCTTCTTTTAAGGCAAGCTCATTCAGTGTATTATATCTTCTTAAGAGGGTAAGTTTTCCCTATTTACATGTACTTTACAGTCAAAGTTAGAGTTGTTATGACTGATTACAGACAAAACAACTTCTAGTGCACTTTGTAAATTAATCCTGTATTGTAATAAGGCATAAGTGAAAGTTTAGAGAAGTGGAAAAATCTAAAATCAGTAATGAATATCCAATACCTTGATTAATAGCTATTGCCACAATTGACTGTCTAATATAGCTGAACATTCTGTCTCCTGAAAGCCACACATTTTAAGAAGTGAGTCATCTAAACTTCATATTATTCATATGCTGAAAAGTTTGTCTTTCAATTCACAATTTAGTTTCTTTAAACCACATCTAAATTCTAAGTGTAATGAAGTAAAAGTTGTCTTAACAGTTCATTTGATACAGTTCTTCAAACTGTCCAAAGTTCTACACACTGACATTTAAAATACATAAATACATGACATACTTTCATTTTGATTTTTATGTATCCCTTCTGAATAGTTTCATTTTCTTTTATCTTTTTCTTGCTGCCTTGACCTACCTTTTTTCCTCACACAAGACCTACTGATAGGGTAGGCATGAAGGATACAACTCACATGTGGTTAACAGTAAGTATTTTTTGTGTGCTGTTCAAAACCAAAGCGAGATAGCATCTTTATTTCATGACAACCCTACAAGACAGCTGATTTTTTTGTATCTTACGTGACAATGCAAGAATATTCTAAAACTAAGTCAAAACTTATTTCTGCAGACCTAGAAAAAAAGAATAGTAGCACAGAAAGTTACCAACTATCACCAGTTTGACCTGTGAGCAATTCCATTGCTTTTCTTTTAAGCATTAATACTGATATATTATACCAAATGAGTTTGTACTTTTTAATTAAGTCCCAAGAAGTATCTTAGACAGGCAAGACAGAGTAACCTTACTGGTGCACCGCACACTTTGGATGCTGTGCTGAGTTTTAGCCATCCTTAATGCTTTGAAGATATTCTGAATTATTACATAAGTAAAGGGAATTCTCTAGAAATAAGATAAATACACTGCAGTTTTCTGTCTTTACAGACACCTTGAAGAATACAGTTAACCACTTATTGCTAAGCTGACACATTAATAAAGACCTGTAATATAAGGATTAAGTGGAATAGTTTAAAACAAATCTTATTACATGCATGTTTTAACCACAAGACTATTTTCAAGTTTCATTCAATGTTTAAAAAATACATAAGATGTAAACCCAGTCCAAACTGAAAATAACTAATTCACCCCAGGTAATACTGCCTTTAAATAATAAAATGAAATGGGGAAAATTGGATAAGTGTCCTGAACTATACAGGATAAAAATCCTATGAGATTTCTAATGTCTTAAAATGTTTCAAGAAAAAAAATACAACTGAGTCATACTCCATATAAAACAATTTCTTTTTCAACCAATATTATTAGAGGATCCCAACACTCCATGTCAAACATTCATATTGTAAAATAACAATGAAAAGCTAAAAAAACATACCTGTTGCCTGTTACTGGGCATGTATGGAAGCATTGTCGATACATGAAACATTAACTCATAATCTTTATAGGTAGTATAGAGGGAATGAGTTCCTGTTGAATCAGCTGAAAATTAATTTAATCGTAAGAATGTCAGTAAATTAGAACATTCATACTACTTTCTAGGACAGCGCTCTTTGAATGCTATGATTTAAATCTATTTAAGCAATTTAAATCTTTCTCTTCAATAGAACAAAACCAGTTTGCATCAGCTAAGGATCTACTCTTTAGTTTCATATTATGGCATAAAAGGGTTCTGTGGAAAAATGCCCAAAGAGTTTGCTGTCTCTGAGACCTAAATGATCTAATCTTGACTATACTGGCATTTCATGAAAAAGAAAAAAACACTTAGCTACTTGAGTATAGTTTTACTTAATATGTATTTTCATTATTTAACAGTTAATTGACTAAATCCATACTTCACTAATAAGAAACTGGCTACTTCAAATATGACATTAGAATACATATTGAAGTTCAGATATTTTAGAAACATAAAATAAGTACACAATACATTAAATTTTTAATGGAAATTTTCACACATTTGAAAATTATTAAAATGCATTTTAATAAGCATTTTAAAAGCATTAATACAATATATTAATATTTTTTTATGTTTAGAACATTTATTCATAAAGTTAGCATTTCACAATGGTTACAGCAAATTAGATGTTTTACACTGTAGACATAAAGTAATCCTTTTTATTCCCCTTCTTCAATATGTACAGACTATTTAAGTAAGTACAGTAAACTTTTAAAAAGTTTAACTTTTGACTTTAATGAACACACTATTGACTCAAGAAAATAGAAATTTTTCTTCTCTTCTTCCATGTTCACTCATTTTTTAAGATAATTTTATGTTATCTACATCAATAAACATTCTCAAGCACACACTTTCACACACTGTTTAAGGTTTTGGGGTCTTTGTTTTGAATAGTAACTGTATTCCACAAAGAAATCGATTAGTCATGTTTGTTCTCCAGATGAAAGTATATAAATTTACACCTAAGGGTAAACTTCGGCAGCAACCGTACCCTATCTGCAGCCCTAAATCTAAAAGTATTTTGTGTGGATATAATCATGAGCACATTCATATTACAACTGGGTTCATCAGTCATGTCTGCACAACAATAACTTCATTTATTAATATCTATGCAATACAAATTACAGTTGCACAAGAAGTAGGAAGCATAATTTCCACTGAAGTTTCTTACTTAAATGCTACTAAAAAAAGGAAACATTATTGCACTCCTCTATTTGGAAATCATACTTGAAAATCTAATTGCATTATAACCTTTCAGTGGCATTTTAGAAAGACAGTTTTGAAGAGACAGAAAGAGGAAATAATTTATACTTGGAAATACAAAACAAATATCTGTCTAACCCACACTGATGTCAGTAACCCTATCTCTGACTCCATTTGTAATTAGATACTAAATACAATCAAATTATCTTGAAAAAATATTGCAAAAAGCAATCTCTTTAAATACTTATTACAGAAATACCTGCCTAAATACTTATTAAGAACTTTTATAGTTCATTACCCTTAAAATCAATGCTTTCCTAATACAACATTCTACTTAGTTGAACACTTTTGATGTATCACCTTGACTTTTGAAATGACCTAACAAATTTTTCTTCTGAAATTTAGTCCATTATACAAAGCAAGTTGAAATCTAATGCAACACATACTCTACTAAAACACCTACTATGGCCCACTGTGATTAAATTTACATAACAGTTGCTACTACAAACATTACTCAGCTGACAATTTAAGTAAAAAAAATTATATCTGGGCTGACATTTTTGCGCCTCATTCCTTTCTGAACATTACTTCTGTTTCACAAAGTTTGAGGAAATTGGCTAGAACTTTTTTTAGTTATGAAACATTTTGCAGAGAAGCACTTTTTACCAAATGAAAGTGAAACAGCACTATCCTTCTGTAGATATAAAATCATAACATATCCCAAATTTTTTTCATCCTAACTTCTCTATTTATAGGTATAAGGAAATTAAATGCAAACATAATCCAATTTATCTATAAAATTCTTCATAATTATAATCTAAATATTGCAAATGAGAACATTAATGTTCCAACAGTAATTCTTTAATTTCTCATTTCTAGTAGATTGATATATTTTAAAACAAATTATTTAGTACTGAGTTGGTTTAATTTTCTTATTTCTTGATCTTGGCATTTGGAACTGCATGTCACTAAAACTGCACTAAAAGAAGGAAATAGTTTATAGTTAATACATTCCACATGTTCTTCACATTTGCACTGGGTCTGGCTTAGATAACTTTCTTCACAGCAGCCCATATGGTGCTGTGTTTTCTGTCTGTGATCAAAACAGTGTTGATAACACACCAGTGTTTTAGCTATTGGTAAACAGAGCTTGCACAGCACCAGGGCTTTCTCTGTCACACTGACCCCCATCCTAAGAAGCACATTAGGGGTGGCCAAGAGTTTGTGAGGAGACACAGCCAGGACAGCCAATCAAATTGACCACAGACATATTCCATGCCATGTAAAACCGGAGCAGGGAGAGGGTTTTTTTACATGGTTGCTGTTGTACAGAGACTGGCTGGGCATCAGTCAACTAACGGGAAGTGGCAAGGGATTGCCTTGGCATCACTTGTGTGGTTGGATCATTATTGCAGTCGTGGGTTGGGGTTTTTTTGGTTGTTATTTGGGGAGTTTTATTTTAGTTTGGCTTTTTTGTTTGTTTGTTTTGGTGGGTTTGGGGTTTCCTTTCTTCCATTCATGCATTGAACTGTCTTAACTCACAAACTGGAGGGTGAGTGAGCAAGCAAGACGTGGGAGCTTATCTGCCATACAGGTCAACCCACCACAACATTCTCCTTTCTCTATTTCATAAGAAATGGGACAATTACTTAGCAAAATACTAAACAGACAAATTAAAAAAGGAGAATTTTTTACAGAAAAAACTCACAGCTAGTCAAGCATTTCAGAATAAAAAGACTTAATAAGTGTGGATCCTCCAAGAACTGAGTGAGAATTATTACTGAAACGTTGTGCCTACCAAAAATGTAGCTCCTAGAGTTTAAATTATTGCACTATTCTGAACCTGCAGGCAGTCAGAGCAATGCATTATCCAATTATAAATACAACACACAGTAATACTTGTTGTGTTATTATATTAAAAAAAACCAAGTATAACACAGAAAATATGATAATTAGGTCAGTATTCTACATTTAATATAATACTGAAGACTGTATCTTTGTGAACTCTCTTAATTCCATTCTTCTTGTTGCAAACTATAAGGACATATTATGACAGGATGATATCATTAATGGCACAAAGACTTAGTAAAACATTAAAATCATGTTACTGACTGATACATACACAATGCTGATCACCAGTGCAAGTCCATACTGAAGCACAGCAAATAGAGAAACTGAATTTTCTTGACAGACCAGCATATATTTTCATATGTACAAATTACTAGGTGATATTTGGTCATGCTCTGACTGGGGGGGGAAAAAGCAAAACCCCAACATTTCTTACTCCTTTCAAATTTTCACCCTTATTCAATTAATTCCAGAAGTCTGACATCCACAGCATGTTAATAAATATTTCTACACATTAATTTGAAAAATGAGTTATTATTCTGTACTGAAATAGGATGCAATAATCTTTATCAGGCCTGAATTATTAAAGTGAAACAAATACAGATTTAAGCAAAAGGCAATAACATTAATGGAAACAAATGTGGTGGTTAGCTAGGCTGACACTATGTTAAAATGAATTAGGTGAATAACTAGATATCCTTAGATCACAGCTCACAGGGATCAGTTACCAAAATCCTGTTAAAATATCATTAAACTAAGAATGGGTTAAGGGCAGTGAAAATAGTGCTAATAAAGAAGTGTGTTAACATATCACTAACTTTTTTTTTTCAACAGCAATATTTCTGTTCCTATTTTTGCCACAAAACCCAACCAATTTGTACAGTTAAATTTTTATACTGTTACACTTAGGGAAACGGAAAGAGCTGAAGAAATGGTACTAATAACACAGCACTGTGGCAGATGAATAATTATCAACTGTGGCATGATAGCATGCTTACTGTGCACATGTGAAAAACGAGAAAACTGAGAAAACTTGATTTCTCCTCAAATATAAATGTCTACATTGGTTAAAAGGAAGCACAAAGTTTAGCTGACATAAGGAGAATGTCCCTTATCATGGCTCCGTATTTCAAACCATGTATCTTTCCTTTTTCCTTTTTAAGATGTTACAGGGTAGCTGGGAAATTCTGAAATATCACTCATATAGTATGATTTTAACTAAGTGCAAGCAAATGAAAGAAGTTGCTTTAATTTTCAGTTCTACTAATGCCACAGAAAAAATAAATAACTTTTCAGACAAGGTTTGATACATGCTCTTATCATATGCTTCATCTTTCTCGTTTACCATATAATCATACTACTCAAAACCCAAAGACAAAAGCATGAAAAGAAAACATGTTTTTCTGATGATCAACTGGATAATTACCATTTCTACTATAGACTGAAAACATAACTTACTTTTATTATCTAGTTGAGCCCTGTATTTACTGAAACCTTTTAGCCGTACTCGCTGGCCCAGTAGATCAAGGAATTCTTCAAAAGCTGGTCCTGCCATCTCATTGTTATACATTTCTTCCTCTGTGCTTTGGCCTGCTTTGCAGTAAAGGATACCAATCTTATGCTGAAAACTCAGCTGAAATTAAAAAATAAACAACAACAAAAAAAGAAAATAATATAAAACAAGGTGATCTTATTGTCCCTGATCTATACCCTTTGAAGTTCAGTGTAGTTCAGTTAAAACAGGCACTTAGAACAGCAATTTCTGTTATACACAATTTTTTGCCTTGGCCTAAGATCATCCATTGTTAAAAAGTATTTCCCACCTTCAAAAGTATACTTTGAGCTAGAAATCAGATTGCAGTTAAATAGTTTTGTTAAACAGGGTCTCAGTTATGGAAGATTAAGGAGACAAATTACTTCTGTACAAAAATTAAGTATAAAATCTATAAACCATTAAGTATAAAAAGATATGACTACTTGAGCCGACTGTTGTCTTCTTAGCTTTTATGCATTATTAAGCTGACAAACAGGAAAGCACCATGCGAATGGATTAGCCCTGTTCTTCTCAACTGATACTTCCAGAGTTTCACAAACTTTCAGAGACCATCAGTTACACCAGATTCTCTTCAGACATTTATATTCTTTACTCAAGTCAACTCTCCAGCTATAGATTTCTCTTAATCAAACTTTAGGATTAGTGTTCAAGAGGTGTGTTATGCAAAGTGTATATATTTCTGTTAGAGCACTTTTCAGAACTGACCACACAAAACTAAGTGCTATATATTACTGTTTCTCAAAATGAGGAATTGATGATTAAAAAATCACTTTGGTCAGTTCAATGGACAATCTCCATTTCCAATTTTTGAGAAATACTTTTAATGAGTTTGGGAAATATTCAGATCAGGTTGAACACACTCATACTCAATACTCCCTAGAACATACTACCCCTCTGAGAGGGAATATTACCTATAAGATTAACCTGAACTCACTCTGAAGGTCAAACAGCAAAGAAAGAGCAGCAGCACATTGGGAACTCTTGGATTCAGAATTGAGTGCTTCTGATTTTCCTGTATTGTCTTACCAGCACTGACAAACACAGGAGAAAATATCTCCATAGAACAATATTTGTTTCCTTCAGCTGAAAGGTATTTTGAAAAGAATTTGCTTAGAAAAGCAAACCTCATTTTGTCAATGAAAATAAACAAGTATCTCTAAAAGCAAGAAAGTGAATGGCTTGCATTAGAGATCTATATTTCTTAACACTGCCTGCAAATTATTTAATATTTTTTATTCTGTTTATCTAAGGAACAGTCCTTAAAAAAGAAGTCACGTGCTACATACCCCTTGTTCATCCAGCTTAAGCAGTTGTTCAGGTACTTTGGGTGAGTTGGAAGCCTGTCTCAGGCACTGAATGTTCAGCTCTGGTATTACATACTCTAGAACCTCCTTGAGAGGCAGACCTCTTGCCGTGCCATGACGAGCAGTGGATGGTATAGCATCTTCTAAAATCGCTCCTCTAAGTGTAGTAAGCTGCAGTAAAGGTAAAACATACACACCGTTTTTAGCTCTAATATCACAATGACTCTTAAAGACATAACCATCAGGTTTTAGGAGAAGATGAATGGAAGAAAAAAAATATTCCTCTTTTAGTTTTTTTTTTAACCAGTAAAAAGATTACTAAATAACTCTTAAAGAGCAGGCAAGCTTTTACTGTCTCAGTGACAAATATGTTTTTTGCTGAAAGAAATTCACTAACCAACTTATTAATGTATTCAAATTCATATGAATATTACTTTTTTTTCTTTTTTGGGGGGGGAAGGGTGTGGAGTAAACTAAAAATAGTCAATTTTAATGTGAGGTTGGACAGGTGAGGTAAGCTGCAGCTAACAGCACCTTCACTTAACCCCTTCACTTATTTTGTAATCCATGCTGCTTTATCTTCATTGGATTTGGCACCTGGATCACCTCTCCACACATACATACATGAACACACCATTTTTGGCTATAAAATAAAAACCCAGGCTAAAAAAAAAAATATATCTATTTTTACATCTGTCTACAAAAGCACAAGAGGCCAGTGATATCAGGAGTCTAGTTAACACTTCTCTACGCCCTAATCAAAATAAAAACCAATAGTCCTAAAGATTATGAAAATTTGCAGCTGTTTGCTACAATAACATTGTGTTTTCATACAAATCTAAGGTAGTTGCTGAGATAAAGAAATTAGCATGAGATATTACATCACTTGAAATAGAAGCTATGAGACATGTCCTTCCACAATAACCACAAGTAAATTATTCTTTCAAATAAAAGCATTATTTTTTTGAAAGTAGTAATATTCCTTCCACAAACCATACATGTAGAAGTATATAGAAATATCTCACAAAAAAGCTTCTAAGAAAGTATTTTGAAGTAAAACAAAAAAATACAAATAAGTCATATTATACTAGTTTTCATAATTTACACCTCCCTTTTTCTCTACATTTCTTGATCTTTTATTTTTGTCACTAGAAACACCTCAAGCAGCCTGATCCACACTTATCTTCAGCTGTGTTCTTAACATCTGTTCCCTTGCTTGTACCTTCCAGTTCTCTTCAGCCAACTCACCTCCTTTTGGGTCCTTTCTCAAAAAGAGAAAAATTCTATGCAGCACAGAAGAGGAAAACTTTGTTCAGGAGCAACTACATTTACTAATGGTACAAGAAACATCCTTTCCCCTTAGCAGGCGTACTTCCCAAGTTAGCAACATACCCACAGTATGCAAATAGTATACTGAGATCTAAGTCAACTGCTCCAGTCCTGTGCAGAATTACTGAATGAGCATTACCTCACTTGTCCTGAAAACTATACGATAGTTGAACTGAGATCCTTCTTTCTCCTTAGCATCTTCCACTTTTTCCCTCCGGATGCTGACTGCTACGGGTCCAAGGTTTTCATCTATTCCAAAGTAGTTCTGATGCTCTTTTGCACAAGAATGAATGAAGAGACAAGAGAATAGTAAAGAGTGAGTCTCCTGGAAAATGTTCATGGAATCTCAAAATATTTCTGCAGTAAGAAAAAGAGATTATTTTAATTTGAGCTATGAGATCTGTAAATACATGGCTTGTGATCTTCTGAACTGTACAAGTACATAAACCACAAAATACTAATTTTGATGAGCAGAATGGTCACTCATATCACATGGATTACTACAACTGCTGCTACAATGAAAGAATATTTTTCATTTTTTTTACTATGAAATTAATCATTTTGCTTAATGGTGTAAGAAAGTGGTTTTGAGAAACTGTACCTACATAAAATCTTCAATAAAAGCTATGAGTCTTCAAACAAATAATGCGCTATGTAGTTTCTGTCATTTCATTCAATTTGTTCTTATTTACAACTTTACATTCAAAGCAGCAACTGAGCCTGAACAAGGGAAAACTGAGGCTAGTAACTCTTCAGACTTTGATAAATAGTTAAATTCATCCTTGAGCCAACTGGTCTAACCTGGGAGACTGAAGCACTTTTGACGGAAGTGAAAGATTACATTAGAGACCATTTAGGGAGACTAGACATACTCCAGTTCTTGTGAGCAAATAGGACACATGTTGAGGAAACTAACTCGTGCCACTGTAAGGCTACTCTTTATCACCTTTGAAAGGTCATAGTGAATAGTTACAGTCACCTCTAAAAAAGGGCAAGAAAGGGGGTCTAGGAAGCCACTGACGAGTTACCAATAAAGCTCACTTCCCAGGGAGATCAAGGACCAAATTCTCATGGAAGACATTTCCAGGCACATGAAGGACAAAAAGATGCTTGGAAACAGCCTGCATAGATTTAAAAAATGTAAATCATGCATGACCAATCCAGTTGCTTTCTACAATGACAAGACTGGCTCTACGGATGAGGAAGGAGCAATGAAAGTCACCTACTTTCACACAGTCGCCCTCCCATAGTATCTGTGTAGCTCAACTTAAAAGACACGGTTTGGACATGCAAATTACAAGGTGGACAGAAACTGGCTGGACAGTTGGCCTCAAAGGACTGTGATCAGTAATATGAATTACCAATTAGCGGCCAGTTACTAAAAGGTTTATCAAAATTTGATAGTGGGGCTCTTAGTGTTTAATAGGGATTTTTTACATTATCTAAATGATGGAATGGAGTGCATCCTCAATATGTTTATGTACAGACCAAGCTCAAGGAGAACAGGTCATGTACTGGAGGTTAGTACTGCTGTTGGGTGCAACAGATGAAGAGAATAACTGGCAGGCTTTTAACAAATCAGTAATGTGTGCACAGGGCAGATACTGAAATACATAAACCTTGCACTGTTTTACAAAAACAGGCAAAGGCAAAGCCACACAGGCAGAGTGTAGGGTGTCTGTGCTTCACTTCCCACTCACCCTCTCTCCCCTGGAGGCAGCTGCTGCTGAGCTGGGACAGCTGAGCTCCATGTAAAGTAACTACAAAACCACTGAAGCTTTCAACTTGACATGTTAAAACAAACTCTCACTTCAGGCTGTCCAGCAGCCAGCAGAACCCCTCCAGCAGAGGTGAAAGGCTGCACCAGCAGCTCAGGAGAAGGCATTTTGCCTCTCTATTTGGCACTCTCAAAGCCACATAAGGAGCAGTGTCCAGTTTTGGACAGAGTGCAACAAGGCTAGCGGACAATTACCAAGACAATCAAGGGGTTGGAGGATATAACACAGATGAGGAAAGACTGAAGGAGATGGGCCTGTGCCGCCTGGAGGAGAGAAGGTTAATGGAGGAAATAACTACAGGATCCCAATAGCTGATGATTAGAGAGAACGGAGAAACAGACTCTTCTCCAATGTACACAGCGAAAGGACAAGATGCAGCCCCTCATTGTGGGGAATCCAACACAGAAGCAGGTTGCCAGGAGAGTTTGTGAAATCTCCATCCTTAGAGACGGCAAAAAAGCTAAATGGACAGCTAAAGGGGAATTGCTTCCAAGCAACCTATTCAGAACCTACCTTTAAAGGCAATTTTAAACAGAATTAGACTGAATGACCTCCAGAAATATCTTCCAATCCAATTTACATTATGATCTCATATTTCAAATAGCATAAATACTAATTTTGCCTTAAAGATTAACTGGATTAAAAAAACATTTTGCTAGCATTTCTGGGCTAGTTTAAATTTATGTTACTTTTTAAAAATATATTCATAGAAATGTTTAAAAAAGTTTGTTGCAGAATGTCTTTCACTAGGAAGTTATCCATACTCTCAGAATGAATAAAAACAGATGAAGTCATCTCTACAAAAATGACAGTCTTATTTCTCAAATCAAGTTTAAATTAGGTTTCCAGCAGCATTTCAAAAACATATCTATAAAGTATGTTGGTGGTTACAATCCATCTCCCAGTGGAATGAAAATGAGCAGCAGTACATTACTACTAGTATCCTTTTTTTGAAAGGAACACCTGAAATCAGAGGCACAGACATTAAATTGTTTGCTCATGCTCACCAACTACATTCCTTCCTCAGTCTGAGTATTCTACTTGCATGAATAAATTATATACTTCATGGATTTCCCAGTGTTAAATTAAAACTTTGAGCCCTTAATGGACAAACTTATCAAATGGAACTGGATTTTACAGACTACATAGAGAGAAGGAGAGACATAAATTCAGAGGTCAAATAATTCCAAGAACATAAAAACTCCCCACAGCTGCATCATTTGGGCTTTGACAAAAGGCAAACTTCTCAGTTAGGATTTCTATAGCCTTCCATTTTGATGTAAATCTAGAAAAGGATATTACACAGTCACTGGATTCCTTGGCTGCAGTATTACTAAGCAGAAAAATGCAAGTTTGCCAGATACCTGTTAATTTCTTATACAGTATGAAAGAGACAAGACCAAGGACACTACTTATGTGCATTAAAAATAAAATAGATAAAACAGTGTCCGGAATAGGAAATAAAGCAGCTGAAGTAAATTAAAGAATAGCATGGCTACTGATATGAGATTTGGGGGAAACATTTTTAATTCAAGGCGCTGGAGTTTTTTTAATTTCATAAAGTACAAACTCATTAAGCTCATTTAAATGTATTTTTTAGATTTAAAAGTATCAGCTGGGATTAGAAGAAGAAAATAAGCGCTGTTTTCTAGCTGTTTAAAGAGAGATGTTACAATATTTGTCATTTTTTATTTTTTCAAGGAATAATTGTCCATTTTTTTTTCTAATACAGAAGTCTTCCTTGTACAAAACTGAGTTAATACTAAAAGCTTACTAAGCCTTTACATTTCTTCTAGGACATTTTTTCAATTCCATATCACCAGATAGACAGAGCAACATTAAGAAACTGTTGCAAGCATCCCTCAAATAAAAAGCATAATAATGAAGTCTCAAGGTAATATGAGGATAATTGCACAAGGGGAAAAGGACAAATCAATGACAATCAAAACCACGAGATAAAATAATATATTCTAGCTTTTACAAATCCTAACTGAAAACTGAGAAGATATCTTCAATAAACATAACATATTTTACATCAGTCGTGTTGAATTTGATTTTAACAATACTTACAAAGCTTATAAATATGCAATATAAAACCACAGCTCATTTCAGAAAACACTGAATTCCAAATCTCATATTTCTTGAAAGGGAATGGAATAATTAGTGCTACACATGCCAGGGTGTTTCTTTCATGCATCTTAAAACAGAAATATAACTTGTACGCTGACAAGTGCCAATTATAAAACTGTGAACTAAATCATATATTCGGAAAGCTATTTCATTTTCATATATATTTTCTTAAAGGCAAAGAAAATTGGTGGCGTTATATACAAGTGACTATTTGTTAATTTTTTTTTTCATCCTTCCTCAATTATTTTACTAAATTCAACTGTGCTATTAAATCTACAATTCAATGAACAATCAGCTAGGAAAGCTCACTGTCATGAAAGAGCATCAAGCAGACCCTGTATGCATATAAATGCCACTTTTTCTTATATGGAAGATCAGGGCAGCAGACAACACATCTCAGTGCCCAATGCAAAATATCTGGTTTATTTCCTCTAACCACAGTAAATTTTGCTTAGGAGAGAGCTGTGGTCAGTCACAAGTAATCAGGAGATTCCTTACATGCTTGAGCCCTTAAGATAACAGATATTCAAAATCATGTTTCTAGTTTCAAGAGCGTTTGCCCTGATTTGCTTGCTATCTGTCTCATAAGTGCCATCTGATACAGGTTTCTCTCATGGAGTTTCTGTTGCAGCTCTATCGAAAGAGGCATGGTTTACATATCATTGTAAAGGTGAGAGGGTAACAATTTATTAGTGGATATTAAATGCATTACATCATATTTACTTTTGAAGAACACTACCTAGAGAATAATCAGCAACAATTCAAGTTTGCTAGTATTATACTATGTGGGATAAAACTCAGATACTATTTCAGAAGTTAATTAAAACTAATTACATTCACATCAATTTTCCAGAAAGCTCATTAGGTTTGTTTATATCATCTTATTTAAAGTGGCTTTGAGTACTCTTTGCTCTTACTTTTTTTATATCTCTCTGAGAAGAGTTTTCTTCACAAAAAATCTACTGCAATTCAGCACTTGTAACTCATCCGAGATAAAAGCACTTCACAAACAAGTCCTCTTTCATTTGGTTTAATCTTTTTCTTTGTTCCCCCCCCCCACCACTTCCCATCCTGCCACTTTTGTTCGCTATCAATCTTCTTTGCATTTCTGTCTATCCCAATCCTTTCTTCTCTCTCTCCCTCAAAAAAATATGCCATTCTTTTGTTACAAGTTTCCCTTCATTCTCTTCCACTCTCCCTCCCTCAACACTTTTTTTTATACTTTACAACCTGCCTAGCCTGAAAGCCTTTTTGAACCTCTTAAATTACTGCCCATTCCTTGCTTGGCTGTGGGTCTTTTTCTTCCTCTTCCATGACCTATCCAGATTCTTTTCTTCCTTGCCTTTTAAATACAGTGTTTTTACAGATAATATGTTCTCAGTGTCTATCACATTGTGAAAAACACTGTATTGGATCCTCCTTTGAGTGCCTTGTAAAGGGTTACAAGGGGCAGGAGTACAGTACAGTGTTTATTTCCTGATGTTCAAATATAGTTAGAAAGCAGAGGAAGTATGATTTCAAGACCCAGGCTGTAACAGTCTTTTAAAAACAGAAGCAGACCTTTTCTTTTTTTTTTCTTTTCTTTTAATAACAGCAAAAAAGATCTAGCTGTAATTCATGATACAGAGAGGACAGAGGTATGTATTTTGGGGTTTTCCCCAAAAAAACCCAGATTTCATACACAATTCACAATGCAGTACTGAATACAGACTGTCAAAGTCTATCTACAAAGTGCAAACAGTTTATTTGAATAATGATTCAAGCCAAGATAATTACTCTGCTGAGAAGAGTACTCCTGGCATTTTTGCAGTGTGAACATATCCTAAAAGAGAAGGGTATAAGGCCAGTAAAAAGGCATAAAACCTCCTTCTTTAAGCTGACAAACTAAATAGCATTAGAAGTTGTCTCTTTAAGGAGTATGTATATGTGCATATAGTATGAAAGGCCCCAAAAGACAGTTGAAGACAGTAGAATCTAGAAGAGAGTCAGAAACCTCAATAATAAAACCTTCTTCTTTGGAAGCACCTTTTAGGAAATAATGATTTCCACTCTGGGTATCGGTATTTCCAATGCATGTATAAGATAAGATACCAATGTCATCTTTTCCTCCTGCTGATCAAGAAAGTTTGGTTTGGAGAAGTTAGTTTACATGCTATTTTAAATGACCTTTCCTTAAATCACTTAATGAACTCACACAGGTATTGTATAATTTTATACATAACCCACTGGTTGTTGAATATCCCCCTGACAGAGCAAGAACAACAGGCTTAATTTTAGCAATGAGTTTCAGGATCCTCTGCAGTACTTATGCCTCTCTATAGAGAAGAAGGAAAACAAAAAATAATCTTTAAATAACTTAAATCTAGTGCATGGATAAGTCAGAACAGTTGCATTAGAAAAATTTACCTTTTCCATAGAAGAACTTGCGGTAATAATATGCTCCAAGATCAATATGTTCTATGATGTAACGCTTCACTTTCTCTCTGTGAATGGACTGGTTTTCTCTTGGTACTTCCAGTACTGAAACACCAGCATTTGTGCAATGGGAACTTAGAGAGGACTCAAAAGAACAACTTTCCCCTGAAGAAAAAGATGCTGAATTTGCCCTAGAAAGTGCAATCCGTCTGTCTCCTTCCCCACCAGTTTCATTTCTGAAGTACGGGCAACTCAATACTAAATCATTGCTTTTCCCATCACCCTCATCAGCATCTAAATTCTCTTTTGAATTGAGGTCCTCTTTGCTTCCCAAAGGAGATTCACAGTTTCCTGTCTGGCCTGCTGGCATCTGAGTCTGTGATGCAGCTGAAGCCCCAGTGGTTATATTTTTCCTTTTTCCTACATTTACTCTGGTAGCCATCGCTTCATTTATGTTAAACAAAACGCTCTGAACATCATAATGTGCAAAACATTTCTGGCAGTTCCAAGAACGAACACTTCTCTCAAGTCTATCATCCAGGTCTGATGAAAACTTAAAAGTTTCATGCTCACTTTTAACTGTTCGCAATTTTCTAAATAGAGATGTTTCTACCCCTTCTGATTTTAGTCTCCTCTTGAAAGATTTCTCCCTGTCTCGACCAATAAGCAGGGCACTATCCATATAATCCAACCCAGAAATCCTGACAAATTCTCCCCTGGAAATCTGTGCAGCAGCATGTAGACTTGGAGAAACAGTAGGATCACAGTGGAAAAACTCAGAAAATCCAAAAGGAGCAAGCGTTTTATGTTCAAAATTTTCCACTCTATATCCTCTTAGCATTGCAAAAAAATTTTCTCCAGACAAGCCTTGTCTATCAATTGAAGAAGTACTGCCATATTCTCTGTGAAGAGCTGCTCCAGTATTTGGGTTAACAGCATTTTGGTCTAACACATCTTCAGCATCAATATCACTTATTGTCACATCACTGTTGCTTCTTTGCCGTATGGGATGAAGTCCCCTTTGAGGCGAATGAACAAAAAGATCTCCAATTGAATATTTTCCCTCCGTAAATTCCAATTCTAGCTCTTCTTGCTGTCCATCACTTTGGTCATTTTGTCCATTTGGAAGTACTGAGCCAACACCTTCGTAACCACCTGGAGGTCTGTTTTCCCAAGCAGCTTTACTCAGTTCCTTAGAGCAATCCTTCTTAGGAGGCCATTCAGATACCCTTGCTCGAACACCCATTTTAGGCACAACTGGTGTACCGTTAGCTTGATTATTTTCACCTTTGCTAGATGCATTTGAAGAAACAGGAGGACCCATGCTACCATTCAAGGCTTTAAGTTTTCTAGCGAAGTAATCGTCAGATTGCATGCTTCTTGAAGACTCCCTGAACTTTGAGGAAGTTCTGCTAACTTTGTGCTTATCTTCTTGCAAAGACCTTTGATCACTCATGTCCAGTCAGTGGGAGGGGAAACACTAGTATTGCATAAATTTACTGTTACATTTGTTATTACATTGTCTTTTATGGGCCAATAAACTGCAATATAAAAATACAGTTACAGTCTTCCCAGAGGTGCAGGCAGGAGCCTCAGTGTACCATTTTTGCACAGCTTCTGTCAGGAGAGCAATCTCAAAACATTTTCTTCAGTTCCAATGCATTCAGTTTGGTATTAATCCAGACAAAATTCTTATATCTGTTCATAAAAAAAAGGAAAAAAAGAAAGTGCATTAAAATGTTTATAGTCAATAATAGTAAGCTTCCAATGTTGCTTATATATACATAAAATCCCATGAAACTGGATGAAACTAATGAGACTTGCTTTGTTTATCATTTTCTATCCTCTGCCTCCTTAAAACCCAACAAATGCAATAATCCCAGTTTTCCATGCGATTCCACAGGATGGGAGCAGTTAGAACTTACATCTCTCATGGACGCACCAGTACATGCACACTGAATAGCACACCCCCGTCTGCCAAGCAGAACAGCCACAGTCAATTCTCTCTGCAGCCCTACAATGCTGACAGGAACTTAGATGCCTATTCTTCGTCTAATCACTGGGCTTTGTTTACATAACACTTAAGACACTTTTTTCCAAGTTTTTTTGAAAAGGGATAATACACACAGGAGTTTTGGGGAACAACTGGTAGAAAATATAAGTAAAATATATGAAGCAGATAGGACTCTAGACAGAAAGATGTGCTTTGTCCCATTGAAAACAACATTTTAAAGATAAGCAATTCCTCTACTACTATGAAATCAGTGAATTAACGTATTTCATTTCTTTCACCCTCTCTCTTCCCAAAGGGAGATTTACTTACATTCCTTTCTTTGAAGTGTAATTTATTATTTAGCTGTGTAAAACAGTTATACAGTTGTTTCTGCTATATTATACTCCTCTGGTCAGAAAGCCAGACTGTTAACTCAGTTATTGTGCTAAAAAATATGTCTGTTTTGTTCCACGAATAAGAGAAGATAGTAGCCCTATTGACAAGTCTCATTTTGATTACAAAATCGGAACTGTTAGGATATAAAAATATTCTTCAATGGCTTCAATGGTCTTAAGAATGACCATGACTCATGCTGTGAAGATTCATTTGCAGGCAGAGCCCATCCTTTTAATCCATTCCATAAAAGCAGACTAAAATAAGAGCTGACAGAATGTTATGTACTTCTTTTACAGATTTTATTCATTGAACAAAAATGCCAACATAATGGTCTTTTAAGATGCTACAAATAAGGATAATATGCATTTACCAGAGATTAAGAAAAAGACAGATCAAATTAGCCTGATATACAAATTCTCTCTCAATTTCAGTCAAGCTATAAGGTAGTAAGAGGCATTCAGAAGATGAGTATTTTTCAGCTATATTTAACGTCACAAATTCTTGGGGCAGGGAGTGGGAGGGGACAGAGGAAGAAAAGGTGGGATGAGGGACAAAGGGATAATATAAAGTAAAATGTGGTAGGGTTTTTTTTCCCTGCTTTTCAGCAATTGACACAAAGTTGTGTTTGGTACAGCAAACTGGGCAACCTGTTCTAGTGCCTTACCACCCTCACAGTGAAAAATTTCTTCCTAATAACTAATTTAACCTACAGTCTATCATTTCAAAATAGTTAACCCTCATCCAGTCACTACCTCCTCTCTATAAAGTCCTTCTCCAGCTCTTGTAGGCCACTTTTAGCTACCAGTAGGCTGCAATTAATGGTTTTCCTGGAGCCTTCTCTTCTCCAGGCTGAACAACCACAGCTCTCAGTCTTCCCTCACAGGAGGTGTTCCACCCTTCTGATCATCTTCATGGCCTTCCTCTGGACTTGCTCCAACAGATCTGTGTCCTTCCTGTGCTGGGGACCCCAAAGCTGGATGCAGTACTACAGGTACTACACACTGCTGAGTCGTGTCTAGTGTTTCATCCACCAATAACCCGAGGACATTCTCTGCAGGACTGCTCTCAGATACATCAATATGTTTAACATTTTTGGAGCATGAGTACTATTACAAAGGTGAAATACAAATAATTTCTGTGTGATACACATTAACAGCTGACAGCTTTTTAATCACCTCTTAGACTGTTCTTTATACAATCACAGAAGTGTGAGAAACCTTTGCTAAATAAAAACTCTGAAGGAAAACTGAACTATTCCAAAATCATCTTTTCTGTTTCTGCAAGAATATGAGTGAGAAGACAAAGTTCAATTTCACACAGTGGGAAAGAAATTTAACTTCTTCCTGAAGGTTAGTTCAATTTTCTTTGAAATTATGGTGAAGTACATCTTCTAGCCTTCCTGTCCTTTCCTACATAAAACCCATTCATATTAGTCATTAGTTCGTGCATTTTTAAATAAAAAATAATTTTTTACAAAATAGAAAAATACATATAAGAAAAGGCTATCCTGCAAAAGTCCCATTATTTTCTTCTCTTGCATTAACCCTTTTTCTGTGATAAGCCTTTGTGCAAAAGTAGTGAACTGGACCAGGAACATAAGGCAGGTTGAAATTAAATTAGGGATGAGGTAGTGGGAGTCAGAAGGAAAGATCAACAGATGGACACTACCACCCCATTTATTATCAATTCAAATCCACAATGTGATTTGCTGTTTGGCCTCACAAACAGCTGTATTTGTTGAAGGCAAGAGAGAGCCTGAAGGCCACGGGAAAGCAAGACCCTTTTATTTTTATTTTTTTTTTTTTTGTGGTGGTGGCGGCTCAAATACTAACTAGATGAAGTGTGGCCTGAGTATTTTAAAACAAAGGTACATTGCAAAAGACAATACTTAAATAGAGAATTTACAGTGTAAACCTGGTGTGACAAAAGACCAAAGAAATGCCTGTGTGAAACCATAGACTGATATTTTATTGGAAATACTAATGCTTAAAGAAATGATGCAGTACATTTAAGATATACTGTTAGGGGTCTTTTCCCCTTAAACTAAAGTTGGCCTAATGGAAAAACTCCCGCTGTTGTTAAAATGACTGGCCATTTCTGTAAATTTCAGTAACTCAGTACAACAGCATGTTCTAGTTGATAGCTGACTTGTGCTGATGGATAGCACTATATTCCCCTGTCTTTGTTGCTAAGATTTTGCTCCCTCCATAGTAAGAATTTGCCAACTCACAAATATTGCCCTATAGATGCTAGTACTATTTGTTATAAAAAATTTTGTTTGCTAAATTTAATAACCTATTACTTCCACAAAGAATGCTGTCAATACGATCACGAGTACCCTTCTCTTCAGACCTGTACAGCTCTTTTGGTCAAGTTCTTTACTTCCCTCTCTTTTCATCTCATCCTAGCACTGAAGAATGGAATCAGTGACAGATAAGGTCAAAAAAGAAAAGCTGGATTCCTACCCTGCTGTTGTGCTCCTGCCAACCCTTCCCACTAAGACTGCTGGATGTTATGCAAATAACTTAAGTTCCTTCCACACAGCTACAAAGCCTTCCTTCTGAGCTCAATACAGCAGCTGGTTTGTTAGCTACAGTTACAGTTCTTTAACATGGAATGATTCCAAGTTTCCTGGGGACCTGGATACTTGCCCACAAATGTTCCTGTGCCAGTAGCAGAGCCATGAATAAGAACTGTACTATTGGACTATCCTGTCAAAAGGAGGTTGTTTGGTAAGGCTGCCTCATGTCAGCCTTGATAGATGGAAATGAATTATTTAAGAAGTCTTTCTGTGATCATTTTGTTGATCAAGACTTTGGAAATCTGCCCCTATTATTATGTAATGTTATCATCCTAAAAAGAATGCATAATTTGGATGAAAGCATTAATCTCTACTATTTATCAAGATGACAATTCTATAAACCATGACTCTCAAGCTCTACTAATCTTAAAAAATGGGAAGTGCAATTTGATAAAATAGGAGTATAGGCCAGAATAATACGCCAAAAGCTGAAGATCAGACATTTAATTTGCATTCAATGGATTCTACACAGCATTTTCTGCATGCCCACCCCAGTGACTTTCCACTCATCAAAGAAACACATGGTTGGGTAGTAGTGTTAGGTATTTGGTCAGTATAGCAGAGGAGCAGTTACACAATCGTTACTTTATTGAAATTTAAAGTTTTGAAGAAAATTCTGCCTTCAGGCTTATACTTGAAAGTGCAATGGAAAAGAAGTGTGCAAAGCAGAAATGAACATGGTTTCTAAGCTACCTGCATTTTTACAAGTTCTGGACCAGAAAAGTCACCAAAGAAATCTGGCACAAGGTATTAGTTCCTAAAACTAAGATTGTCACTTGGAAAAAAAGAAGTAATATTTGAAAAATTCCAAAATAATACAAAAAAGGTTTTTAAATACAAGTTTTTGGAAACAGACCACATTAGCAAATGTTTTTATATTTACATTATTTTGATATATCTATTAACAGCATTTATTTCTCAATGAATCCTAAACGAGAACTATCCAATTATCAGAAGCAAAGTGACAGCTATGTCTGGTTTTCAAGAAACACTACTTAATTGTGTGTTCAAGTTAGAAAATTCTGGTCACACTGAACTGTGATATCATATAATATGACAGTTGATTATGATGTCACATGGGATAATTATTACTCCAGAGAGTAGTATGAAAGAGAAAAATGAATTCTTCATGGTTTTGGAGGCTTTTTTTCATGCAAATGTATTTAGAAAACTGTGATATTTAAGCGTAATTGTCTTTAAATAGAATATTTCTTTCAAAGTTTTCCATGAGGCTTAGTGAATATTAAAAAATAACACTAACTATAATTGAGGCACTTATTCAGATTGCAGCTGTGGAAAACGGATTGGAAATAATACAATGAACAAATTATGAGCAGAGCTCAAGAAAAAAAGGGTTCAGATTATTATACATAAAATTTACAGCTAATGTTATAACTACTACAGTATAAATGGTTAATTCTCATATGCATATTTCAGATACTTGATTAATATGCAGACATAGACAAAAGGCAGAAGAAGGATGGGAAGACCCTCATTTGACAAATGGAAATACAGATGAGCTGCTGTGTAGTGATTATTTGTTGCACACTTCCTTACCTCTGCTCTTTTTCTTTACATTGACAGTCTCTCCTTGTGAGAGAAATAACAGAGTAGAAACTGAAAAGAATCCTTTGTTGAAATAACATAGTTACAGAAATGCATCTGCCAACAATCATGGGGAACGTAGGGGAAGGAGCTACAGGTAAGAATGACAACAGCCCACATGATTCTCAGTGGTATAAGACCATCACATTTCTCATCAAAACAATGGAATTGCACTAGTTTTGGACGTGTGCAAGATTTGGGGTAAAAAAGAAATAACATTAACAGGCTGACAAAAATCTCACGATCATCTACAGGAATAATTGTGTAAGATGTAATAGACCCCTCAAAAATGCTAGACTTGTTTATCATATGGTCAAGATCCCCCACCTGCCATCTTGGCTTTTCCAGAGAAATTATATATTATAACTTCCAGCTACTAAAAATGAAACTCAATACATGAGTTGGTTTGGAGTTTTTAAAATATTCTACATCCATTCAGTGAAAAAGAACTAAAACTGCCATTACAAAAGATACACTTTCTTTGGTGTAACTCATTAGAGCAAAGAATATCTATCATAAAGTTCCATCAGCTTCTCTTTAGCCTATCTTCTATTACTTTTCTTGAACATCTGATCCTACACATTGTATCTCAATGCATGCTTTGTTTAATTAAAAAGTAGTGTTTAAGTTTTTCACCAAGCAACCTCAGTTATCACTCAGTGAATATCAGTGTTTTATACAGAGTTATTACTAACTCTAGCCTGTCATTGATTTTAAACTTCCTATTAGAAATAACCTTCTGTTACTGAAAAATTCACTTAGATAAATGTGTGATCAAGTGTTTCAGCACTCTATTTTCTTAAAATATTAATACCAATATTCTATTGTTCCATTAGCGCGAGTTTTGACACTAAAATGCACTAAGGCTAATTCGATTTCCAGAACAAACTGGATATCCTCCTAGTCTTACAACACCATTATAAACAGTACAATTAGGCAGCCTAGGCAGAGTTTAACTACAAAACTGGAACTGAAGTTGTGTCTTATTCAGGTCAAATCTTGTAAAGTAGTAGAGTGAAATTAATAGCAAAACTACCACTGAGACAGACACTGAGAATCATTGATTTGTGATCTTCCAATTCAGTTCAGTTATTTTTAACTGAAATTATGAAGCTTGAAATACAGTAAAGCTTATAACATCATGCGATTCATGAGGTAAAAAGGACACACTTTACCACTGAAGTCTTAGACTAAAGAATTTTTGCAGGGAAGGGTTGAATAAAAACACTGATCACTTTTTATCCTGAGGGAAGGGGGCATGTAGGGGGAAGGCACCAAACTCCTCATGGATTATCATTATTAATTGATACTATTTTTTGAAAATCTTTAATAATTGCAAATAGTAGTTAGTGTGGCATAGGGCATGAATAACAAAAAAGATCCCAACTTATTGAGTACTAAGCAATCAATTCTCTACAGAGAGACTAAAAAGACATCCAAAATATCATTTACATAGTATGTCAGACTTCATGATTCTAAGACATTTCCCTACAGTAAAGAATTTAAATGTACTTAGGTCTGTGCCGCCAACATTTCATAGTAATTACAATTTCTTCATTAATAGATTTACCCTTAAAATAATGATAATACAGAACTTTAATTGTAGTTTCATCTTTGAGACTGAAGAGTCTTCAACACATAATGACAGAGGTATGCCATAAATAAGATTCATACAAAGAAATATCAGTCAGCAGATAAACACAAATCTTGTATAATACGTCATATATTCAGTGTAGTTCAAGACCTTAAAAAGAAGGGAGCAAAAATCTGTTTGCATAACATGTACTTTTCCTCAGCCAGCCGAACATAGTAAGGGAGCTCACATTAGACAAAGCATGAATTCTTCTGAAAGGGTAAAGATGATTCATTTTCAGTTATAATACAGAAACATTGCATTGAAGCAAGTTCCACTCAAAGCCAACAAAAACCAGTAATTTCCTTAGGTCTTCTCAAGCAAGCTGGACAACCTCAGTAGAAACAGTACTGTCTACAGGCTCAGAAATTGTCAAAAGTCCACTGATTGTTCAATTGCCCCTCACAGCTTGAATGCATGTATTCTCACTTTAATTGCATAATCCACAAGGCAGGGACTATTCCTTTGTCCTGTTGGAACAGTATCCTCATAGGATGACCCCACTGTACAGGATGCTAAATACTATGATAATCCAGTTGGTAAACAACAAGTGTATCAAGTCAGTGCCAGAGACAAAGCTTAGAAAGATAAAGACAGGACTTGTGCACCACGCTCACATCATTCAAAGACAAGGAAAAGGGCAACCAATTGTTATGTGAAAGTGAAATACAGCATCTGTAAGCCAACTAGTAGAAGAGTATACAGAAAGGAAAATATTCATATTGTATATTGAGAAAGGAACATAATACATATGCTTCATTTGAAATCAATATTTTTACCTTCAAGTTGTTAATACATATTTATAATATTTAAAATGATAAATCTTTTATTCTTATAAAATGCTGACAGAAACAAAAAGCAACTCAGTGATTTAAAAGAGTACTGTCTTATTTTAAAACCAAGAACACATTCTACATTTTCCCAGAATTGGAGACATCAGAAATTATCTTTTCTGTTATAATTCTAGCTCAGCACACGAATGTTTATTGAAATTCCAATTAAAAAGCACTCTGCCCAAGAGCAGGCCTAAAGAAAACAAGGGGAAAAAACCCACAACAAACAAACCACATAATACTACAGAATGTCAATTTCATTTAAAAAAGTCACACCGTAAGAATTTTTGTCCTTACAACATACAACAAATTGCTATGGATGGAATGATGTGATAAAAAACTAGAAGTAGCTAAATAACATCATTATCTTCTCAATCTTCAAAAATTTAAAATTCCATGAATGGAGGGAGATTTCTAAGTGAAAAATACGTTTAGGTAGTTTACTAACTGAATGCAGCAGCATTGTATTTTCTACAGAAATTATCAAACGTTTCTGGGATATGTGCAGAAGGCTGTTTCCACATAGTGCATACAATGGCTTTTTATTATTCTGAAAAAAAAAAATAGGAATACTGGAGTTGGCACCTCCTTCGCTATCTGAAGAAATGGTTTTTAATTAAAAGTTGATGAGAAAGTAGAGATGTGCTAACACTTTGACTGTTATTTCACTTTCCAAGGTAGAAATTAGGAAGCAGGTTCAGAGGCTGCACTGAAGTTGAATAAGAAGTCAAGTACTGCAAGAGGAGATACTGTTCAGGAAAAGAGAACAAGATTGCAAGTTTTGACTTTTCTGAGTCAATATGTCACAAAAAATTCATGAGGCAATTTCACTTTTCATAAGTCTAGTACAGTGAGGCCCAAAATAAGCTTTTTCATCCACTCATTGAAAAGATAAAACAATACATCTATTAAACAGCTGAGGCTGCCTGTTCCACAAAGTAGGTTTCAGATGCTGACACAGTACTCAAGAGAGCTTTTGAAATGCACGAAGCCATTTTTAGCCAGAACAAGACAGTTCTTTTATATGCTTCTATTATAACTGCGTTTCATAGTGAAAATGCTGCTTCAGGCAGGAGGACAGATTAAGCCTGCCATGTTCACATTGGTGATGTCAGCCTGTTTGCATTGTCCTAAGCACGCACTTGGATTCCATGGTATGACCTTAAAAACTCATACATTGGACATCATCTCCAGAGATCACCAAATTCCTCCAAATAGCAAACCACTCAGAACTAGAACAATACTAACACTAGTCCCACCAGAAACACTCGCTTCAATGCATACAGCTTTTAAGGGCATGTAATTTTTTGAAGTAGACAGAAAATCTCCCTAAAGCAAATGACACACCCAGTACATCCATTGGTGGAAGAGACAGTCAAAGAGGGTACATGGATTTTAGTTACAGGTACACAACAGCTTGAGTTTGAGAAACAAACTCCTATTTCATTCCAAAAAATCTTCTGTTTTGACAAATTACCATCCATAAGACTTATTACCCAGAGGAAACAGGCACCCTAAAGTGGTTTCAGTGGTATCACATGTAAGGACTCTAAATGATAACCAATAAAAGGTTGAACTTTCATTCTGCTCATGTTCATAAGAAATGGGTATGTCACCCAGCAGATCTCACTACATTACTTGAAGTAGACCTTGCTGGCTCAAAATAATCAGAATTTCGCATTATAACCATATGTACAAAAATATCTTTAACAGATAACCTCTCAAAAGTCCATCAACTGTATAAAACTGAGTACCAGAGAACATCTGGATATGACATAGATATGCAGTACATACAATATTACAATATTTTGTTACACATAATATTTTATCCCATTTCTTGCTATACACAGAAATTTGAAAGAAAACTAATGATTAAAATAAGATTTGAGAAAGTTTGTTAAACATACGTTTTTGTTTTATTTGTTCCCATATTTGCCTCCCAGTATCTAAGATATGTGCATTGTCTTTGTGAGTTTTCCTGTAATAACACTATGATTATATTCAAGTTTGTCTGCCATGGGACTCCAGTTTCTGTTGGGGTCTATCTATTAGAAAGGCTCACACAAAGATAATTGTTTCAGTTTCCTTTGGAAAAAACTACTGTTTCAGAAAAACACTACCGGAGGGATGCTCTGGAGAATTCCCATAAACAGGCTTTACAACCATAGGCCTGTGACAGCAGAGGGTTCTCCATGTGACTCCCACCTGCCACGTAACTGTGCAAATCACAAATGCAAATCTCCAGTGATTCCTCCAACATTCTACAGTTTCGCAAAGAAAGGCACAACAGCAACATGCTGATTGCCTTCCCTCCTTCTGCTAGGCCTATTGCATTGACCTGACATTTCCAAACACCTCCTGGCACTGAACAACATAGTTTGGGCAAAAAGCACCTCTGAAACAGCCAGCATAGGGCCTGGTTGTTCTACAGCTTCATATGGCTGCTACCTAGTTCTTACCAAGTGAATACCAAAACGAACACAGTGTTTCTGAAATCAGAGTGTGGCTCCTGTTAAAAGTCCTTCCTTTGTGCCATCCTGACCATCCACATCCTCCAGGGTGGATGAAAACAGTCTGTGATTATTAAATGCAACATTCATCTGCACACTCTGTGAAGAGTGAGCTGGTGCAGCGAACACTGCTTTTTCTAAGACTTTGCAACCTCTGGGCAAGGAGGGAACCACAAAGTGGATAAATGCTATTTCAGAAGACTTAATTAATTCATTTCTACAGAAAAAAAAATGCCTTAAGTCCACTTTATTGTTAAAGCAAAAAGAGAATTTCAATAACCTCTCCCATCACAAAAGTTCACAACAATGAAAAAACCTAAATACACTGATTATAACAACAAAGGGAGCATTCGAAACTCAGAACATTCTAGCATGGAAGGGATCTTAACTATTACCTAGGAAGAAAGTACAGAAGCACATTTTATGGGGGGAAAAAATTAGAAATAATAGCTTTGTTTCTCTCATGTTTTCAAGAAAATAAAACAGGAAATAAGTCTTTTGCCATGTCATTTGGCAATAGAATGGCTCTCATGTCACACTTATGAATTATTTTTAGTATTAACGAAGTGGCTGATTAAAGTAAAATAAGTTTTAAAGAAAAAGGAAACATGAGCATTTCTCTTCATTGTCTTTTATGAAAACTGTTTTAGTGTGACCTTAGTTCTTTATCAGCTGGCATGAACTGTAGGCAGCATACACTGATAATACTACTAGGCAATTTTCACAATCTTAGTTTCCAGCTGATGGCGGACCTGCAATTTCTGATGTCAGCAAGTAACTTCTCAGGTACTTCTGCATTGCTTTAGAGCTATAAAGTATCACTTCACATCACTATGCATCAAGATATTTTTTAAAAAGCTGTATTTTCAGAACAGAAATTTCACTTTTAATCCTTCCTCTATAAATCAAAAGAGCAGAAATTCCATATAGAAAGAAAATGTGTAGAAATCTATGGTGACCATAATACATTTAATTCATATATTCATTACATAAAAACAACTTTGTTCTTAACATTACAGTGTAATTTGCAAAACAGATTTCTTAATATTAACAAAATACATTAAGAATTTGATAATTTGTGTCCACATGACATTTCCAAGCACTTGCAATTGAGCCTGGACCACTTGGCACTGAACAATACAGCTCAGGCAAACAAGAGCCCCTCTGAAACAGCCAGTCTCTAGGCTGGTTGTTCCACAGCTTTGCACAGTAACAGTTCTTTTTTGATGAATAAAACCTTTTCACATAATTCTAGACATAAACAAAAGAACAGTAGCAGGAGAGCTGTTAGCAGAATACTATTCTTCATTTTTCATCAGTCCACTCAAATTTGGCACCACTTGATAGCAATAAAAAGTCACTGCCATCTGTTCAGTGACCATTTGATATCTTATCTAGAGTCAAAGTGTTGTTAAGCTAAAACCCTTATTATAAATGATCCTTAAGAAGGTTGCAATTGAAAATAATTTTGTTAAAGCTTTATGTAAACTTTATTGAACACTTCCTTCTTTTCCCCCATCAAATTAAAAAGAAAGAAAAAAAAAAAGCTAAAACACAAAACCAACCAACCCACCCCAAACAATAAGATAGCATAATCATTGCTCTACAGTTTTGCTTTAATTTACTAGGTAAAGCACACATCAGAGAACTTCCTGGAGTTGTTTTGCTGAGAAAAATATGCTATGTATACTCATTTTAAACAGGAAAAACATTAACAGTCTTCAAAAATACAGTGTGGAGACACATCTTTCAAAAACTTTGAGTCAGAGAGGCAAGACCTCATTTTTCTAGGTCGTAAAGATGACTTCTTGTACTTTATATGCATTTTCCAAACAAAGTCACCATCATGACTGACGTTAAGGAATGCAGATTCAATGCTGTATTGCTTTCTGTTAGAGAGACATTAAAGAAAATGTCTATAAGCCTTTCTTGATTCTTAGCTACAAGCTACAATATGCATGCTGTCATCTTCCTAATTTTACTGCTTTATGATAAAGAGCTAAAAGGCAAAGATTTTTGAAAAAGAAGTCCTTCCTTAAGATGACTCACTGAAATATTCAATAATTTAATAATCAGTAATTTACCTTTAAATAGATCTCTGAACATGCTAGGAAATAACATTATTCAGAACCATGAAAAACATAACTGTGGTCCACTTTTAGGAAGCATGGAGTATGTTAATTATAAATTCATATTCATCTGGAATGGTTTGCTTTTATAGGGCCAATTTTGGTTTAACTTTTCCTTTTAAAATTCTGATTACATAACACCCCATCCAATAAATCAGACACTGAATTTTATATTTGATTTATCAAGTTCTGCTCCCTATGTAAATGAAAACGTTCAAATAGGAAGGTATAATTAACCTATCCAAAGTGTTCACACACAGGCATAGTAATGCAGTGTAGGCATTGTAAAAAATCTGCCTCTGAATTTCATTATTGGCTTTGATGTAGCACAGAGTTTTGGGTCAGCCAACAAACTGTACATCATTCATACAGACCGCACATTTCTGGAACTGTATTTTTGCTTGCTGTCAGTGCATATCTCCCTTTTTTTTTTTTTTTTTGCAGCATATTTGCATGAGAGAAACCACACATTTATTTCAAAAATCACGATTTAGAAAGGAACAATCACATTTGCTTATGTTTCTGACTCCTAAAAAGCTCATATGAGATTTTAAGAGAAGCTACACATTTGACATATAAACTACATAAATGGCATTCCTTCTCCTTCCTCAAGCACTTATCAACAAAATCGATGGAGTTTTTTTCCCCCCAAATTCAGGACATAATCAAATAAATTCTATTTTCTTTATTACCTAGATGACCTTCATAACTCTGACTGCATATTTGTCAACAAATTATAAATTGCTTACAAAAAGGCTCAGCTATTCATGTCAACATTATGTATGACCCTTTAATAAAAATATCCTTACCTAGGGCAATTCAATATGGGAATGATTTTAAATAATGTTCTACAGAATCTGCTGGGCTAGCTTTTCTAAAACAAATAATTGTACATGAGAATTAAGAACTCCACCACCCAACCAAGGCAATTAAAGGTGAACTGAACTATCCATACAGTAAGCTCATGTGAATTGCTACTGCCTTGAATAAACTATGATCAATACTCTTTTGCAATGCCAAAGGCAATAAAATCAAAACAGTCTGGGACTTAGTAAGCATCAATTGTGATAAATTATTTTTCACTTTTAAAAATCCCCTCAAAGCAACAAAAAAACCCAACCCTAAAGACATTGAGTATTTTGTTAAATACTTTTGTTTCTATCAAGTGTATATTTCAGTTCTTTGAACTTCTTCCAGACACGCTGCATGGGTGCAAATCTTAGTGCTTGTTCAAGGCTGCGTTCCTCAAGTGTGTACATAAAGTAAGAAAAATGCTCTTGCATACAAATGAATTCATACTCTCATATTCTATAAGTCTATGTTAAAAACAGTTTTGAAAAAAAGTATATGCTAATTTTAGTACTATCTAAACTTAAATAAAATCACAATTTCCTTTCACCTTGTTTTTTAACTACTCTTGACTCAGCTTAATAGGCTTAAACTGAACTAAGCAGGTATTTTATAGAATCTAGAATGCTTTAATAGAGATAAAATAATTTTTTGGACTATGGTACATATCAGGAAAAACACCTCTCCTTCCTAGATGATAAATAATTTTCAGAAAATGCAGACTAAATTTCTGGTCAACAAAAATATTATGATTTTATATAAAGAAATACTTCCTCTCCTGCCCCTTATCTAGAAAATTATATTAGAATAAAAAGCTTCAGCATCAATGTGGCCCAAAACAGAGTGGTACAAACTTGCTAAATAATCATCTCTAACCATATTTTAAAAATTAAAAGGCTACTTGTAATTCAAAAGGCTTCATTACACGAGGCCTGCATGGGCAGTGAAACAAATTTAAATTGGTAAATTGTAGCAGACTGCTTTGAGAATGAGTGTGAGGGACACCAAGTAAAACTATGTTTTAAGGAGCCATGGTATTCTGCTTAAAATGAAGTTGCACAGTTTCAGTGCTGTTTTTCTTATTACTGTTACTCTAGAATTCACTTCTATTTTCTATCCAAAATGCCAGGTCCTGAGCGAAAAAAAACAAACCAACAAACACAAAACAAGGAAAAAACACACACACACAAACAAAAAAACACACATACCCCCCAAAAAATAAAAAACACGCCACAAAAACCCACTGCCAGTCACGAATTGCTATTCAGTATCTCATCACATCATTAACCAGGCTGTACACATTTCACTGGGAAGATTTTGTTATGCATATTCATATTTACAAAACAAATATCATGGGTATAGTTTTCCTTCTCTTCAAGGATTCATTATCTTTCTATAAAAGTAATGCTGTTCATCTGCATGCCATGTTTGCCGCATATACCGGGAATTCTTTGCCTCTCATGGTGTGGTTCCCATCCATATTTATTCCAATGTGCTTCTTCACTTCCTCTTTCCTCTGTTTCCACTTACTAGAAACCAGGTACTCAGCTAGTCGTAACAAATTCATGCAGTATTTTCCATTTGATCCATGTGTATACGATTCTCCTTTCAAGGAGCCCAAGCCAGACAGTGAATTTGTGTTAGGACCATGACACCCTTTGATCTGGAATGAGTGTTCACAGATAATTGTTATTCAGTCATAGCTATTCAGAGTGTAAACAGGCCAATAAGGCAAATTAGGATGCCAGGCAAACTTAGGATGGTAATGGTTGTCATCAACCATTTATTTAATTTGCAGGCAATTACAGAGATGGCAAAAGCTAGCAGCTTTGCTAATGACCAGTCAAAAGCTCCCAAACAGACATGTTATCTTATTTGTGTTTTCCACCCAAATGAATTGGTGTCTGCTCACTGACACCTAAAACCATCCTGAAAAAGCTCAGAATTAATCCAGCTCCTTGTTCAAAATCTTTTATAAAGAGGTGATCTGTCTGGTGTTGGCAAGTTCAGACTCATATAACAACATGGAAGGAAAAGAAACATCCTATATCATTGTCTTCACTCAAGCCCATTTCTTCTTCTTTTATAAGTATTCTTTTCCTTGTCCTTTCCAAGGTCTACTAGTCTGACAAAAGTCCACCTGTCCAACATAGCATTTAAGTTTAGGTGAGTCTTTGCTACAGCCTTCTTACCTAGAAATATTCACTTTGGGTTCTATTTAATTCTGCAGTTTTACTATTCATTTCTGCACTCAATGTTTTGGTTTTTTATTAATTTCACTACTGTTCCTCTACTGTCACTTCCTTTTACTCAGTCTTTTTCCTTCTCATTAGTATCTTCCTAGAGTATCATTCATCAGTCCCTTCTTTTCTCCCAAGATACATATTTTTGGTATCCAAGACAGATGAGACACTGTACATTACTAGTATGTTACCTTGGTTTCCTTTATCCTTTCCAGGAAAGTAGGGAAGTTAGGGGATTTTTTAAAATGTCCACGGTGCTGTATGACTATTCAAATGTTTCTTTGCCTGTGAATAAAAAGGGTCCATACCTACGCCCAACAGTTAATACCATGTGTTACTCTGAGATGCTAATCTACCCCTCCACCTCCTGTCAAAACCAAGTCAAAACAAATATGTATTTCAATATGCTCCTAAAGTCAGCAAATTATCTATTTCAAACAATAGCCTAGAGAGGATTCCAAGCAACAAAGCCCTTCAGAGAACACTCTGTCATCAACCCTTTGTCAATGACAAAAGTAAGTAAACAAAATACTAAAAGCTCACAAATTACATATTTTTAGTATAGATTAACTAAAACAAAGTCATAATAAGGAAAACAGAATATATAGTAGCCTTTGTGGGACTATACCATACTTTTTAAAAGTAGATTTTCCTTAAATAATCTATTTCACTCTTCAGCTATTACTTTTAAAGGAAATATGATATAAATATTTAGACTTTCTTTTAAAAAAGCTAAAATATTTCATAAACTGATTAAAGCTACTTGAAAGTGTTCCATTAATGAGTTTAAACACAGAGATTAGTATTTATGAACCTCAAAAATGCATATCAAAGCCACAAAGTAATTCAAACAAATAGAACATGTATGAAGAAAAAAAAAATCAGAACTTCTACCAAGAGAATAACTGCAATGCTTGTTCTTGACCAAAGTACTTCATGAACACAACAAGTCATCCTGAACATTAAACGGGAATACTATATTATTTTGACACACTTTCCTGGAAAACTGTGTTGCATAAAAAGAGTCATGTATTAACTGGAATTAGTTTCTTTTTGATAAGACACTTCAAAATTGTGTTTTAATAATAGACTAGACTTATTGTCCAAGTGAAAACAATTCTTCCACAGATTAAATGAAAATAGGTCTCTCTATGCTTACTAATAAAACTCTTTATGAAAGAACTAAAGGCCTATCAACTCATGAGCCAATCGGTACTTCCCTTCTAATATTCAAAGTGTAAATACTAAAGTTTTTGAAACTAAGCTAAATATTATTGCTTGACCAAAAATGCCAGCTGGACAGAACTAACATAATTAGTCATAACAAGAGGTAGCAGATCAATCTGTTAGCCTTTGCAGAAAATGAAAAGCAAGTCTATAATTATATTTCTCAGGTAAAACACTGAGCCGTCCCCATTTCCCTAGTTTGACCCCACCTCCCAATTTCAGATGAAAGCGTATCTCCTATTTGAATGGACTTAGTCTAGCAAATAAGTGCAAATAAGGCATGACCTTGTTGTATGCAGGAATCACTCAAGGGAGAAATTAGAAGGCATTTCACCATGGTAGATAATGGAAAATTGCTTGGTGAGCACTTGAGTCCCCAGTACCCCTGGATGGATTCCATCCAGTCCCATAAACTTGTGGGTGACTAAGTGGAGTCGTGGGTTGCTTACCATTTCCCCTTGGATTGCAAGGGCTTCAGTCTGCTCCCTGTCTCTGTCTTCAAGCTCAGGTTGCTGAGTACCTGAAGAACAACTGGTCTTACCATTAAAGACCAAAGCAAAGGAGGCATTAAGTACCTC
This sequence comes from Campylorhamphus procurvoides, assembly GCA_013396655.1. NCBI lineage: Eukaryota > Metazoa > Chordata > Aves > Passeriformes > Dendrocolaptidae > Campylorhamphus > Campylorhamphus procurvoides. The sequence goes on along the minus strand of WBMV01007695.1, from coordinate 845,854 downwards.
AGCTTTTTCCTCTTCCTTTATCTCTGTGTTTCCGCCTGCACCCAATAAAGGCTGGACAGTGTATTTTAATGCACCAGTTCTTTCCATATTTCCTTCTCAAACATGTTATAGCTCAAAGGAGTATTTGTTGAAACTCTTTATTTTTAACACATTTTAATAAACCTAATTTTTAAAAGCAGATATCAGTAACATTTGTGACTAAGTTAAAAAAAAGCACTTTTAAACAAACACAAAAAATGAACGCAATGTACTGATATACAATTAATTGTTCCTACACACACAATGACTCCACATTCAAATGAGAGAGAATTCAATGCACCATGCAAACTGCTTTGCACATAAAAAAAAAGTTGAGTGAAACTACCATAGTAGCATATTGTGCTTAAGCTAAACAAGACAGGCATTATTTCCACTGAACTCTACAGAACCCCAGTGACACTGTGAAGTAACTGGGGAAAGAGTACACATTAACATAAAAATTCTGAGCCTACTTGAGAAAAGCAGCTTTGTGGAAACTGTAGCACTGAACTAGAAATACAGAAAAAAGTATAAATACTGCTACACAGTACAACACATCTTCCTACCCTGAAGTACTCCAAGAAGGAAACAAATTTGAGTTTGATTTATCTTGGTAGTGTTTGTGTTAGGTTTCATGTTGTCTTTCTTTGTTTGTGGGTTGGTTGATTGGTTTGTGGGTTTTGGGGGGAAGGGTGTTAGATTTTTGTTTTTAGAAAAAAAGTTATTTTATTAATTAAAAAATTAGTACAGTCTGTTCAATATACAGCTTTCTAAGTAACATTTTCTAACTATATGTTCCTGTTGTATTGCAAAATCATTTAGATTCCAGTAAGAAATAAGTTCTCACTTCTCTATTTAATACAGGGAAGGAAATTAAATCTTATTGCAACAACTCTTTATAAAATGGAACCTCAGCAATTAATGCCCCAGTGAAATACTGAAACTACCCAGCAACTGGTTGGTATGAAGTGGGAGGGCACACAGACAAAAGTTTACAGATCTCCATCCTCAGCAAATACAGAAACACTTAGAAACCAAATTATTCATGTAACAGAAAAAGAAATTAATAAATTCTCTACAGCTCTAGCTATTATCAACTTAGAATTGTAGACAACGGAACTAGACCCAGAGTCTGTGCAATGGACATGTAGGCGGTATTTTACTGGAAATGTTCGCTTCCAGAGAAGGAATGAATACCACTTGACAGGCCACATATGTGGTCAACTGAAAGATTTTTTTTTTTTAAACATGAATCAGTATCTAAACCAGATGTCTTCTGATTCAGTTAGTAAGCAGATTTCACAACAACTGAATAAAGAAGGTAGCATATATGTTACAGAGTTAAGTAAGTGTGAATGATGCACTGCAAAGGTTCATCCATAGAATACATACACTGCTGCCCTGCCTTTGTAAAGGTATTTTTTATAAGGCAGCACAAGAACTAAAAGTGCTCAAAAAACCCCAAACAAACAAAACAAACAAACAAAAAATTAATACACAAATCCATCATACAGATAGCCTTCAAAGAAGGTTTGGAATGCCAGTAAGATCTCCTCCCATGCTATGATACAAGGTTCTTTTACAACATTCTGCCATTTAAACATAAATAAACATCTGTTTACACTGTGCTTAACTCTGCTTCTGCTAACTAGAGAAGTGAAAAATTATTTTAGGAAAATCCTCACTAAGCTGTAGGCCCAACGTAGTTGGGCAGTTGTTGGGCTGAATACTTAGGGGAAATGCACATTGTAAAAAAGGACAGAGCATGTAAGTGGTGACACCTGAATAAAAAAAATGGGGATTGCTGACTACATGCAAATCAGCATGGTTATCAAGGGTTGAAAGGAGACAGTAAGTATATTCTAGTAAAAGCTGACATGTAAAAGTCACCAAGAGCAATTAAAAAAAAAAAGTCTGTCAGTTAGAAAACCTGAGTTATATGTTAACATTTGAGGCATGGAGTTGGGAGAAGGAGGGGGGAAAGTAGAAGAAGAAAGTAAACTAACTATACAGATAAATTATTTTTAATAGAACCAAACAATTAAATTAGTCACTATCAATGCCTTTTAACTAAAATTACCATTTTTTACCAGTATTTCTCTTTTCCTCCAACCCTATACAACATCCAAAACAAATCGGTTTGGCAAGAAAAAGCTAAATAAATAAATAACCCAACCCAGTTTTGTTAAGATTTTTCACTCAGCACTACAGTAATAGATTAAAAAAAAATTTAAATCAACCACAGAAGTAAAATATTTATACTACATCATCCACTTCAACTTGATCTTCACAAAGCAGAGAAATAAGATGAGAGACCAGGAAACCTGAAGCTTCCCACAATGAAATAATTACTTTAGGATGTAGTTCTAGAAGCTATGCACACAACATCTCATAGTAAGCCACACACACTTAAAACAATGGAGAATTCTATTTTAGTTTCCTGTGTGAGCTTAGTAATAAAAAAAAATACAAGGGCAACAGGAATACAAGCATAGAGGTTCAAGACAAAAATCATCTTACTTAAACATGCTTTTCAACTACAATATAATTTCAGTAAGCAGTTTTGTCAATTTTTATATTTTCATGGTTACTTCTTTAAAGAGACACTCTACTGTCCCTCAAAAAAAAAAAAGAAAAAAAACCCCTAAACTAAAAAATAGCCATAATTTTAACTTTTTAGCTACATCCCTTCATTATATTGTTAAAAGATGTCAATCCCACCAACTCATTATAATGGTAATAATTGGTAACATAGAGCAAGTTTCCTTCCTACCTCATCCAGCAACACCACATCTCAGTAACTTGAAATCTATCATGGTTCCAAACACTAACCCGTTTGAGAAAAACAAAGTATTTCAAACACTTATTCTAATTTAAGAAACAGCATTCTTAAACAAATGCAAAGTAAGGGAGATCCTAAGATGACCTTGCTAAATCTGAAAGTACTATAAATGCTGGCTGCCCTGTAGACAAAGTTAACTGAAACGGATCCAGCTGCCATATAATCGCCACTCTTCCTCCTGCTCAGACAAAGCTACCAACTGCCAAATGTTATCTAATAATTAGCACATGTAAAGCAAAACGGCTAGACTATGCCATCAGTTTATCTGTTCCTTAGAAAATAGTTTTGAATTAAACCTGCAGCCCACTCAGACCTTCAAAATTCTAAGCCAAAAAAGGCTTGCCAAAAAGAAGAAAACAGGAAAAAAAAATACAAAACCAAAGATCTATTTACAGGTGTATTCTAAATTCTAAAAATGCACAGGAAGGCATTTCTAAATATTCTCTTCTTAAAAAAAATTAATCCTACTTTAGGGAAAGATGAAAACAATCAGAGTGAAAAATCAACATCACATCCTTTGTATTTGGCTTCTAAACATGATACAACAATTGCATTCATCACTAAGTCAGAAAAATCAAGTAAATATCTCTGAATGGTGCTTTGGAGCCAACCAAAAAATGAAGAAAGGCAAAGTAGAAATAGTCTATCTAATCTGTCAGTCACCCAAACATAATTAGCTGTTATCACTGTTAACAACAATAAAGCTCACTTTTCTATAACCTCCAAGAGACAAATAAGAAAAGGAAAGATGTTATATACAGAAATGTTTGAGCTTCTCTGTTCTTCTAAGGAGACAGTCAGTATATATGCTTAACAAAATGTATATTAAATAGAAGCATGTGTTCCTGTCCCTCTTAGAAATAACCACTTCAAAAATGTTTACAAATTTAGTTTATATTTTAGAGAAAACTTTGTTGCTGTAGTGGACTTTGATCTTCAGCATTTGATGGCATGTAGCCCTGCCCTGACTGAAGCTGTCCAGAGCAGTCAGTGTGACTAATCTTATAGATGACAAAAAAACTCAAGAAATTTTAAGAGAAAACCTTTCTGTTTATTTATTTTTAAATAGGATTTGTTCCATCCATATCATCCTCTCATATTTGCAATAAGATAAAATAGAAAAATTGTTTATAAGCAGACACTAGATGAAGTGGAGAATATGGGAAAATTTTGTATTCCTCCTTCCCCCTTCTCACAGGCTGCCATGCCAGACAGAGCACACACTCCATTCATAAGGAGGAATTTGACAAGGCACCAAATCAAGTTACTATGCTAAACGACAGGAGCAAGATGGCAAGACAAGGAAAAAAATTGCAAAAAGTCTAATAGATAAGAACTACAAAGTATTATTCACAGCCAAAGAATAACTTTTTAGAGAACCATGAAAGATACACAGAGTACTTGTGAGATTTCTATTTTTGAAAGTAGATGCTTCCTCGTCTCTTGCCCCTTCCTCCCCCCTCAACTTTGCAAACAGACAGGGCTCAGAGTGTGCTGGGTTAATAACCAGACCAGGTCAGCCAGCAAGAGATTATTTTAAGCTGTCTGCATTTTTTAGATAGGAGTGGATGTGACAGGCTACCCAAGAGAAGATCAAATATAACAAGAGGTCATCTGTATCATTATCAATATTTTAAGACTAAAATCTACTGAAAGCAAAAACTTAGACATTGCATAGTCAGGGCAAAAAATATTACAACATAGCCAGTTCACAAAATTCAAAGGCCTAATAGATCTTTTAAACAATCCATTTTGACCCTGAAAAATGCTTCTTAAACCTCATTAAATCTTCCCCCCTCTTAATTAACTGAGCCTGAAAAATATTCTGATGTCTATTACCCTGCTACCTAAGCTCACTAACCAAGGAAAAAACGACCCAGGCATTTTCCCCACAACTAGATTAAGATACAGCTGCAAATGACCTTGACTTAATCTTTTTAATTACTGGAATTTATCAATACCTTCTAGCTTTTTTTTCTGTTGGCAAAATAGACATTCTTTTCCTATTTTCTCAGAATCACACAGAGTCTTAAAGGTTAGAAAGGACCACTGGAGATTAGCTAGCCCAAACCCCCTGGGTCAGGTAAATTAGCTGTTCATGGCCCCGTCCAGTCAAGTTTTAAATATGTGCAAGGAGGGAGAATCCACAACCTCTCCTGGAAGCCTGTTCCATCCTGATAATAGATGTCTTTTCTTATGTTCATATGGAATTTCATATATTTCAAATTATGCCATTTGTCCTGTCACCGGGCATCACTGAAAAGAACCCAACTCCACCCTTTTCACACCCTCCCTTCAAGTATTTATACACTTATGAGATCCTCCTGAGCCTTCTCTAGGCCAATCAGTTCCAGCTCACTCAGCTTTTCACTGTATGAGAAATTCTCCAGTCCCTTGACCTTCTCTGTGGCCTGCATCAGATGCTCTCCAGTATGTCCATCTCTCTCTTGTACCAGGAAATCCAGAACTGCACACAGTATTCCAGTTGTGGCCTCACCAGCACTGTCACAAGGACACTTTGCTGGCTCATATTCAACTTGCTGTCCTCCCAGATCTCCAGGTAACCTTTTCTGCAGTGCCCTTTGGAGATGGCTGACCTCCAGTATGTACTGGTTCATGGGGTTATTTCACCCAAGCTGCAGGAATTGGAAGTCTCCTCCTTTGAACGAGGGATATTCTCCTGTGCCTACTCTTCATCTTCTTCTGGACAGCACCAAAACCACCAGGGATATCACCACACACTCCTTCTGGTTTTGTATCACTGGAAAATTTGGCGAGGGTATGCACAGTCCCAGCAACTGGGTCAGTGAACAAAGACATAAAACAGTATTGAACCCGGTATAAGCCCCTGGGGTATACCACTGGTACCCCACTGGACTTAGTGCTGCTCACCACAACTCTCTGAGTCTGGCAGTTCAGCCAGCTTTCAGTCTACCTCATTGTTCACTTACCCCTTAACCACCAAGCCAGCCATTTCATCATAGAAGGGAATCAGGTGGGTTAAGCAGGATTTCCCAGTTTAAATTCATGCTCACTATTCCCAGTCATGTTCTTTTCCTTCACGAATCTGGAAATATCTTCCAAGATGACCTGCTCTGTCACCTTCACAGGGACAGGTAAGGCTTATCAACCTGTACTTCCCCAGATTCTTCTTGGACATGGACTTGTTTTCCAGTCCTCAGGAACCTCTCCAAATGGCATGACCTTTGAAAGAAAATTAAAAGTGCCCTCACACTGACATCAATCAGCTGCATTGGCATTCATGGGTGCACCTTATCAAGTCCCATGGACTTCTCTATGCTTGGTTTGTTTAAATATCTGTTAGTTTAATCACCCTCCACTGCGAGTAACTCTTCCTTGCTCCATACTGTCTGAGGTTCTGAAAGCCCCATCTTACCAGTGAAGACTGAAGTGAAAAATGTATTGAACACTTCAGACTTTTCTGTGTCCATTGTCACCAGATCCCCTATCCCACTATCAGCATTCCTAGGATATTGCTTATGCACTTGCAACAGGGGTTTCTTGTTGCTCTTCAAATTCTTCACCACCTTTAATTTCAGAACAGTTTTGGCTCTCCCTAAACCATTTTCAGATTCTTGTACATTTTTTTTCATTTCCCATCTTTCCCATGTTGTTCCATTTTCTGTTTCTCCAATTTACTCTGAGATGTCTCTCCTTCACAACTGCATAGCTCTTTTTTCCAACCTTCCCACTCACCCTGCATAATTCTAGTATCAACCAGAAAGAAGCTCATAGGATGTTTTTGACCCATTCTGCAGTTTATCTTCAAAACTATTTGCATTAATTCTTAATTATTTCAAATATTTCATTAGAAGTCGTTTGCTGTCTGAGCCAGAAACAAAGGATTTCAATTAAGATAATTTATTGTAATCCTTCACTTTGTATAAAAGAACAATACACAAATCATTTTGCTGAAATAAGTTAGATTATATTAATTAAGAGATTGGAATGGTGTGCATCCTTTCCCCCCCTCCCTCCTGACAACTTTCATTCATTCTTTCTATTTGGTTATTAAGGTATTTGTTGTCTTTTCTTACACCCCTTCAGTTAGCACCAGTGGTGCATCAGCCTCTTCCTCAAAGTATAAATATATACTACATTTGCTGAGGGCTACAGAAAGGAAGTTTAACACTAGTTTGTCCCTTTTTTTTTTCAATTAGCTGCCTCTTTCCCTTCTAAGACTCATCACTCTCTAGCTTTCAATCCTAATTCTTCTACCCAGCCTGCCAACATTTCTTCGGTTTTTTCCCCATGCCCTCTCCAAAAGAGTTAGCACAAAACACACATTAGTAAGATCTGTTTTATTAACATGCATGTTATTTTACCTTGACTTCTATTTTGGTGGACCTCACTAATAATACATGCTTTCACAAGAGGCCAACTAGTGCTTCTTACTGTTATGTCTTTATTATTTAGAGTAATTCTGTGTTTTGAAGAGGTGAGAGAGATTTGTACTTCTTTCCAAGCTCCAGAAAGCAAAATGGAAAGATACAGCCAAACTTCCCAGAACCACAGACTTTGTGAAACACAGTGCAGAAGGACATAACATAGCACAGGTATTTTTTTGGCTCACTGCCTTTAGGAACCAAAATAGCCCTCTGCCTCAACTGGTAAGTCATGACAGATTTATGAAAGTCAGAAGGGACCCAGACCAGGAAGACCAACTCTGCAGACTGGCATGATTTTACAAAAACAAACAAATAATGCACAGCATTACTAGTATTTTGCAGCATGTGATTAATTAACTTTTAAGCAAAATATTGGTTCACTCAGTCCCTGACCTTTCTGCTCAGCTGGCAGATGAAAGAACTATTAGAACTATGGGACACTCCAAAACTAAAGCATACATGCCTTGAAAAATAAAGCAGCTTGATATTTTATTTATACCTAAGAATAAACATTTCCCACAGAGGAACTAAAGGATACCAATTTGGAGATTGAAAAGAGGTATCAGACAGCATACAGAATTACTGAATATGTAACATATATTGATAAAAAATGGTATGTGCCTATCTGCATTTCTAGATAGTTATTTTTCACTTAATGGTTAGAGCTAAAATTCCATCATTATTCCCTCATCACATCTGCAGTATTGTGTTCTGGATTCTCCAGTACAAGAATGACATGGAATCATAGGAGCAGATCCAGCAAAATGCCACTAAAATGATTGAAGGATTGAAGCATCTTGCATGTGAGGAAAGGCTGAGGGAGCTGGGACTGTTCGTCCTGGAGAAGAGAAGGCTCAGAGGACATCTTACAAGTGCCTAATCAGGGGCAATGAAAAGGGAACCAGAGTCTTCTCATTGGTATTCAATGCCAGGATAAGAGGCAGTAAGATAGGAAAGGTGAACCTCCATTTAAACATAAGAAAATATTTTTTGACTGACAATCAGACAATAGAACAGGCTGTCGAAAGAAGTTGTGAAGTCTCCAACCTTAAAGATACTTAAAACCTGATTGGACTTAGCCCTGAGCAACCTTCTCTAGCTGATCATCCTTTAGCAGGGGGGCTGGACTCCTTGATCTCCAGAGGTGCCTGTCTTGGTCTAAAACAATTCAGCTTCTGAAAACAATTCTCTTTGCACCAAATGCATGCCACATTTTCCACGAAAAAGTTGTATCACACTATACAGACAATATTAGATCAAATTTACTGCTATACATTTGTTTCCATTAGTTTCTGAATATATAGTATGTTTATGCACAAACTACACTGTGCTATCTATCCCAATATCATAACTATCAACACCATATCCAAATTATCAATAGATTAGGTTTTCATTAATTCACATAAACATATAAGCCTTTAGAAGCTGGTTCATCCATGGTCACAAACATACTTCCAAAATACCAAACTACAAGATAGGGTGTCCCATGTACACGTGTACCTACACAATAACTATCAGGAATATAAAATGAATAGGTTCAGTAGTTTGTAGTTCAGTTTATCAGTAGTTAAAGATGAAGAGGGATGTGGTTAGTTTTAAATGTATTTATTTGTAAGTATGAAAAAGAAATATGCCACTGGATGCAAAACTGAGATCAAGTTTAGGTTTACTGATTCTGTATCTATTTCATATATTTTAAAAACATGCTCCCAATCAAAAGGTCACCCAGGAAGGAGATGATGACTTATGCAAATATTATAACTTTATCACTTAAATCTGACATATGTATTCTGTGTGGATGTACAGCCTCTAATGTTTTTATCTGTTCCTCTGCCTTAGCAATACATTTACAGGCATAATGAAGGTCTGTCCAGCTGAAACTGTTAAACAACTTAATACGAGTAGTTTAAAAATAGTTGAAATTGTAAACATTTCTCTAAAATTTAGTTTTGTGTGACCAATTTTAGAATACCTCTTAAACAGCAACACATTTCAAACATTTTCTACTTTTTAGTGTTACAATTCTTTAATAAATGGTTAACTGCATAACTTCAGAGACAAAACCACTCTCAGTTTTCCACAATGACAATAATTTCCTTTCTATCTTCTTATGCATGTACTTATGATAAAAAAGAATAAGTTCTTATGGTCCGCAAAATACTTTGTTTATATATTCCAAAATCAGGATTACAAAACCTGCTAATCAGTACCAGTGCTACCATAACTGTAAGCTATACACAGAGAAAAATTTTGCCATAAAAATTTTGTCAGGAATACATGGAACAAAAAACAAGCAAAAAATAAAAGTAAATGTGTATAGTTCATGGATGAGCAAACCACAAGTTTCTTCTCCCAGCTGTAAACAGCAATATTCCTTGTGTTAAATGCCTTGCAAATTATGAAAGAAAAACACTGCACCTCATTAAAGATTTGACATCTGCAACACTCATTCATTTTGCAGCATTATTATATTACAACTACTATCACTCTGAACCACAGAAATAGAGCAAAAGAGAAATACAAATTATATTTTTCAGTTTCTTCCAGATTTCTTTAAACATCTACTATGCCTTGGCTAACTTTACAGCCAAAAGATAAAGCAAATGACATGCTAGAAGTGGCTAGCATGATTCCAGACTAGATCTACCAGTGTTAGGTTCTTTTGTACTACATTAGCATTCAAATGCAGGTATTCTTGACAACACATAATACAAAATATGTTATAATATTGTCCTCTCAGACTAGTTCTGAAGCAAAACCCACTGTTTGTATGAAAAGTAGTAAGTGAAATTTTCAGAGGTATGTTATACACTGCTGTTAATAAAGCAGAACTTCATCAGGCTCGGTAACACAGGAGTCTGGTGATTCGTATTACAGAACTGACTATGGAAAAACGGAGTCTTAGATGAGAAGGGGAAAGAAACTATTAACTTGATGTGAGCAAAGGAAGCCACTTAAAATCTGATAAATGATAATATGCAGCTATTGAGCATCCACCTTGTTTAACTGCTGTAGCACTCAAAGGGCAGAGGGGCTCAGGTGGCTGGGCAGAAAGTTCAATTTTGTTTCTTGCACCAGAGCATATGGCAAACATGGCAAGGAAGGTTAATTATTCAAACTCCGCTAAATCTGATTCTTTGAATAGGTTGACAAGCCTGTAAAGAATCCAAAAGCAGTTATCTTACTTCAGACAAATTTCTGAGTGCAAAATAAATGTAGAATAAAATTTTAAAGAATTTTGGTTTCAGAATTTTTTTCCTTCTGGCAACAATATATCATTGAAAATGAAAATTAAAAGTTTTACTGGCATCATTAATAGATACAGCAAACTACTATACTGAATGTCTTTGGATGACAGATTGTGTTCAGCCAACATGAAGTATTTCTAAACATGAGCCATACACTAGAACTATAAACAATCTAGTTGGAATAGGTCAAGGAGTTGGAACTGTATGATCTTTAATGTCTCTTCCAACTTAAACTATTCTATCATTCTATGAATCACTTGTGTGCCAAGCCATATAAATGATTCTCATATAGGTTTGTTAAGATCCTTCAGGTATTCCAAAGAAATATAGTTTGTGAGATGTGAAACATCAAGCAAGAGAGCAGCACAGCTGCCTTTTTATTTAAAAGGTAAGGTAATACTACAAACACTAAAAAAAATCTGCCACTGGTTACAAATTATACTTACCTTTGGCTAGAAGGATTCCCAAGGGATGCCAACTTGAGTCACTCTTTTTCTGATATCAGCAAAATGGAGATACCTACAAGTCAAATGAGAAAGGTTTGTTGTTTTTATTTGTAGGTTAACATATCCACTTATGATATTAAGGTATAAGTAAATAAAAAAATCTTAAATGAGCACTTCCGCAAAATAAAAATCTACTAATTTCTGCATGCAAAGAAAATATCAAAACCAACTCACTGGCTTTAAAATTCACCACAGTGCAACACATACTATATGTATGCACTGCAACAGAATTTAAAGGTATTATCTGTGCAAGTTCCTGGCAATAAATGGAAAAAAAAAAAAAAAAAAAAAAGCACTGTTAGGGCAAGAGGCCATGAACCAGTAGGTGCTGAACCAACAGATTGTTTTATTATGGCTCTGCTTCAAAGGTCACGATAAAGGGTTCACGGCTATTCTTTGAACTGTATTATAAAAAGCAATTAGCTTAACAGTATTTTCAATTATAAGGGTGAGAAAAATTCATGAAGTTCCATAAAACACTTTGAGGGAAGATAGTAGTAAATTCACCCAAAAAGTTTAGAAACACGGTCTGAGAATCTGTGGGATGATTTACAGCCAAGAAAGTATCTAACACTGCAAAATTTACATTTGACAGTCTTACATTTACTTCTTTATGAAGGCAAATAAAAGGATATATAAAATAAAAATATTTTAGATACGTCTGCATGATCACCATTACAAAGAGAGAAATCACAAAACTCCCATGCACCAATAAGGTGATTTGGCTTTCTATTTTATATCAGCACTAACAAAGTTTCAAAAGTAGTTCCTTTTAGCATAATCTGAGACAGTAAAATCTAGCTTGAAAATACACAATGTCGTATTCATACTGAAAGAAAGGAAAAAGGACACACACAGAGCAGGAAGAGATGTTATTTCCTGTACTAAATCACCACCATAGGGATAAAAATAATTCTGGTAAGTATTTTACAGAATAGTGCATACAAGGGAAAAGAACACAGACTCTCAAAATCCTACGCCAACTGCAAATCTAGGTGTGATAGACACCAATAACACAAACAAATAAGAAGTCCATATAGATGGACTGAAGGACAGTTCATTATTATCCCCATTCTAGGCCTAGTGAAAACTAGGCAAACACTTAAGTCCACTAAATATGCTCATAGTAGCAAAAAAAACCCTTTCAGTGCAGTTATAACCTAAAACTTGAGCAAACACCTTTGTCAGTCTGGTTTTCATGGGAGCACTTAAACAAAACTAAACTATCAGTAGAAGTGTTGACCAATATCAATAGATAACTGATCTGTTTGCCAACAGAAGGCACTATTAAAAACAAACAAACAAAAACCCAAACCAAACCAAAAAACCACACAAAAAATCAACAGGACATTAATCAGAAATGTCTCATTTCTAACCTAAAAATTACATCTGATTATGACTAATTTCACACAGAAACATCACTCCAGTGAAACCTGAAACAAAATCCACAGCAAATGCTAAAAGCCAAAAGTAAAAATATTAGAAGAAAGCAACTGTAAAACTGGAAAATATTTTCTTTAGAGTGGCTATGGAATTTGGCTGATTTTTGAAATGAAACTGTTTCAACTTTCTATAAATAAGTTTATAAGAATATTATCATTATTAACATTATCTTTCTCATAAGAAAAAATGTCTTCATACTTTCAAATTGCTGGAAGAGTAAGCTTCAGAATATCTGTCTCAAAGACAATTTCTAGACTGTCTATTTATGGGAGCAAAAAATGGAATCAATTGATCCTTGGAGTAAAGTAGGATTTAGAGGATTATGTTGCTCTTTTGTGATTCAGTCAAATGGGAAAACATTAGGCCTTGTCCACATACTAATTTTTTTCTTTAATCCAAAATTCTTATATGGAACACTGCATCAGGAAAAAATATTTAAGAATTGAGAAGAAAAATAATTTTATATATTTAAAACATAACTTATTATTTCACCTGCATTCAAAAAGTTTCCTTCATAACATCTTGCCCCTACATTCATGAAGATCTATAAATACAAAAAGCCCAAGACTTCAAACAACATATGTTCCTTTAAACTCACATAAAGCAACAAATTATAAATCAGAACTATGCCTAGTTTCTTATGTTTACTTTAAAACTTACTTGTAGCATTAGACATCATAAGACTCCTGTGCATTAGGCAAGCATGACAGACCTGCTTTTCCTGGACCTCTCATCTTTCACTATTCCCAGAGTCACATCTGGGTTGCTTTATTCTCCAGGAAGTAATACTTGCATTTCATTCCCTGATTCCTTAATCTTTATCTAAATGTCCACTGGAATTGAAAACTAGAACTTTGTTTCTACAGGGATTGTCACTGGGGAAGTTTAATTGGCCAATGGCAACGCAAAAGTGTTCACATTAAGACACCTGAAATGCAGGTAGAAATAATACCTGAATAGGAAAGTCAGTCTTCAGTAGTAACCCTGTTTGGCAAAAGGTCAGACATTCATAATTGTGACCTGCCATATACTGCACCTCATTTTCAACTACAAAAAAAATTAATTTTCACCATGAATTTTGGTATTACTTATGTTCAAATCTTTTAACATGTTTTATTCCTATTTTGTTGTTGTAGGAAAAGGAGAAAGAATAATATCAGTATCTCATATCTGATTTTCTCTGGGCACTTTTCTTTCTGTACCCAAACAGTCTTGGCTATGCAGAATAAATTGATTCCAGAAACAATGGGTAGATAGGCAGCATTCTAGTCAGGAAAGCCTAGTTCCAAGCAGGCTTCCTAGTGCTCTAGAACACTCTACAGATGGTCACTGCAGACCTAAGCTCTACATCCAGAAAATCAGCCTGCCACATTCAATCTACTCAGTCTGATGTGCCCTGGGCACACTCAACTTATAGTATAGAAGCTGTATTTCTGGTGGAATATCCAAGGGAAAAAATAAATCCTACATAGGACCATGAAGGCTAGCTAATGCCTTGTCAAGTCATTTGTTCTAGATTGTGGCATACTGTTGGCATTTGTCCCTTCAACACTCTGAACTTTTAAGAAGAAACCTTATGCTTTCCTCTACACCTAGACAAAGTTGCATTCATGACTGCAGTAGCTCTACTGGTAACACTCTTGAATTAAGAATTAGAAAACTGCAGAGAAAAAGCAAACAAGCAGACAGACACTTCTGGCCTAGAAGAAGAAAACACTAAATACAGGCAGCAAAGGAATCATTTTGTTTCTTCTGCCAGGAAAAGACAAGGGCATATGCTCTGTTGGCCAAGACATGCCAGAAGACAGACCACTCCCAGCTGCCATTTACATATACGCTTGCACATACTCGGGCCTTATTTGACAAATTAGTCTGAAATATCCAGATATTAGGATTTCTGTGTCAGGAACTGGACCCATCAAGCAGGGGGAAAAATCACTTCTTTAACAGCTAACACTGTTTTTAAAGCTTCTTGTATTTAAGTACCACTTTTGAAACAGAAATGGAGTTCAGTACCTATTAAGCAAGCAAGATTCTTTACTTTCTTCTTTTCCACACTTACAATTGCTTTGTTTTGATATTCAGGTATTAAGAATCAACTTGAACTTAATATGTGGAACAAAAGAAACAACAAAAACTGCTATAATAATTTTCCATTTTGAAGTGTAACTTAGGTACAAGAATTGCAGACAAAAGAAATACAGCTACTGACAAGTATCTTTGTACACGGACTTTTCTCTACCTGCTCACTTTTATTGGCAAAGCTATTGTCAGTCCTAACATCGTATACACCTGAGTCTTCAAGAAAGCCATACTATTCCATAATGTTTAAGCAGAATTTAGACTTAAATACCTAATCCACATTGCTTACTAATGATAAAGGTTCTTGCTGGTGCCACAGAGGGTAAATGAAAATCAGGTAGCTATTCATAGTAATTAATTTTATAATACAGGCAAGAATAAGATAACCTGGTACACACCAGAGTTACAGTTAATACAGTTCACATTTGAAGCAGAACTTTGAAAATATATACACACTACATGTACATGGGAAACCATTACTTCCATGAAAAATCCAACTATGACACTTGCCCTAGCAAAGGCAACTATATTTCAAAGACATACAGCTGGAAGACAGATGTGCAAAGGTAGCTCAAACATGCATCTAAAAGTCCAAGTATCAAAAGTGCTTGTTTATAAATAAAAGCCACATTGCATAAGCTCTTAGCTTTTATTTTAAAGTTTAGTCTATCTCTGATCTAGTTCTTATAATAATCATTGGTTTCACAAAGGATTTGGGATCAAAGCACAGCACTCTATGTCCGAGCTCTTGCTTTGGTTTCAGCAGCTAATGGGGGCATCTATCACTTTTTAGGGTCAAGACTGAAGTGGTTACATGTATTTTGCCAGGTATTTCCCCTCCAAATACTAAACTCAGTTTAACTCCATATAACTTTCCATATTCCTATCACAATAGGCTGATCTCTGTAAAGGCACTTTTCCTTCCTTTCATACAGAAAATATCCTGTAAACAGCCTATTTCCCACTCTCTAAGTGACTCCTTTTGTTTACAGGAAGGAAAGGGAACAGAAATCTTGCTATAAAACAGTGAGAGCTAAAAAGTTCTCTTTCACTTCCTACTGTGCAGGTGTTTCACACAAGAAATCTATTGTAATTCTTCATTTCAGAGAGAAAATATGCTGCTTCTGTTTGAAATACAGACTGAGAAATAGAAAACAATATACTTAAGGAAGCAGAAACATGCTTTACTGTGAAACAAAACAAAGATATACAATAACCATTGCTTTAAACTTGTGAAATCTCTAGTGTTGGACACCACATATTTTACACTGTTGACTTGTAAAGTGGGTTTTATTTCTAAGTCTGCAAGTTCCCTCTTAATTTTATGCTAAATAGCTGTCTGTTCCAGACGGCATTGACAAAAAAATATCAAAACCCAGCAAAATAAATAAAATAATAATAAAAAAACCCAAACAAACACACTTCCAAACTTTCCCTGTATTTGACAAGGTGGTTGTTTCTAATATCAATGCTGGTTGCAATGTTACAATGGGTATTTAAAACCCAAAGTGGAATTTCCCAGTTACAAATTTTTCTTGGACTCCAAATTCTGAACCAAAGACACAAGGACAATAAAAATTAACTTGTGTTGGTTCAGGATGTCCAACACCTTAGTTTGTACACTTCTTTGTGAGTTTCATAAATACCAACATCCATTACATTCATGTCTCTAAGATCAGTAATTCTCTATTGCCCAGTGGTATGCAGAAAATTCAAATTCTGAAAGAAGTCAAGCAGATGAGGGCACTAATCATGTTGTAGGCTACACATATCACTGAGTTTCAAAGGAAATTGAGGACTTTATCACTATCACAGCATTATGTCACAAATGTCACAATATAAAATCATGTAAAATAGAAAAATACTATCACAAAGTTAAATTTGCCTCTCTATAGAAGGGATAGTTTATTTGATCCAGCCTGGCTGAACCTCACCAGGTCAGTTTACAGATATTACACCATCACAGTAAACACTGTTCCAAGTTTTACATACCAGTCACTGTGCATGCAGCAAAGGAGGGAGCCTCCCCACTGGATGCACTTCCAAACTTTGAGCATCTAGCTGAGTAGCACAGGGAACAGCACTCAGTTATCAGGGAGCACACTGCCTGAACACCCATTCCTTATCTTAAAGCAACAGTAAGCCAGCTGGAAGAACTGGATGGGCCTAAGACAGATTGAAGATCATCAGATAAGTCACCACTGTTCAAATCAAAACATTTTCAATGAAACATGCAATTACTTGGGAGTTTGTTAAAAGCAGCTTTTCATATTTTGTGATCAGTTACCTAGGAAAACAAATTACATCCCTGCAGTGTGAATACTGAAAGAAAGATTTGCTAATTAAGTGCAATTAATTACACAGCAGTACTAATGTGAAAAGCAATATCCATTCATCTTTGGTCTGCTTAAGTCTCACATTGACTGCTGAGAATTGTTTATAGGACTTGCTACTTTGGATGATCTTTTCTCTGACAAAGGTAACACAGAGCACACACAAAGAAACATGTAAAGTGAAGAGTGAAATATACACTATTTCCACACTCTCTAATATAAGGAGAAGTGTAAATAGGCCTATCCTTAGGCCATCAGAATTTTCTTATGTATACACAAATGTAACTATAGCTTTATTCTGTACATGAAAAATCAACTAACTCTGCTCTGACCTGGAAGAGTTCTACCATGTTTTGAATAAAACCTCAAGTAAAGAATAATCTTCATTATGAAAATAGAAAAGGTAAGATAGAGATAGCTCTACCTTTTGAACTTGCTTTTCAACTCAGAAACAGTGTGCATTACATCAAAATTATTTTGTCAGAAATAAAGAGAAAGCTCCACAATGCCCATCATTTCCATTGGTGTCTTTTTACCTACAATAAATCTGCAATTAATAAGGAATGTAAGTATCTTTAATAAAGGTAATAAACAAGGAGCTAAGTCATTTATCATGACACCTCGCACACTGCCACTTATGTTCAGAATGTGAACATCATCTTCATTCCTACCTTTATTTATTTTTCTTCTATGAAACAATGTTCAGCTCCAGGCAGTTTTCTCCTTCTGCAACACCTCATTTTGATAATGCAGTAAAAGCACGTAATAAGCAAGATCACAAAGAACACACAAAATAATACCAATTCTGGCATTACAAAGTATCACGCCTAGACCACAAATTATAGAAAATACGGTAGATAATACAGAGTAAATGGCATAGCTACTTTCAGATCTTTGTCTTTATTGCTTTTCTCTTCTCTGCCAGGAATAGCTCAACATTTAGTCCTCACATTGTTTTGGGGTTTTTTTCACTTTTTACTCTGCCAGACTTAATCACAGAAGAGATAGAGTTTAAATGTGAGTGGCTTGGTATAACCATAGCAAAGTTGAATGCTGTACCCCATAACGAAAGAGCCATGGGCTCTTAACTTCCCTGCATTTACAGAGTACAGCAGTAAGACATTTGCACAAAAAAAAAAAAAAAAGGACAAACCTTGTGTAAACGTAAGGGCTGAAAATATTAATGATAACAGTGAGTTATTTGCCCAGAACCAAAGCTATTAAACAATGCAAAAATCATTGACAGTATCCACACAAAAGGAGATTATAGAAAAAAACAAACCCACAACTAAAAAAAAATCAGCAAGACTATAAGGAAGTAACTGACCATTTCAATTAAAGATAAGTGGAACATGGCAACTTACTTAAGATAGCTGCTTAGAAGAAGGAAAGACACAAAAATTACTCACAGATCATAAAATAGGTGTGAAAAAACCCTAACTAAATTACACTGTTACAAATGCTATTCACAGAAATAAGACTGCTCCCACGGGTCTGTCTAATATTTTATTTATCATTAACATTTGTCTGGGGTGAAGAAAATGCTTTGTAATTTTTTGAGTGGAAAGCAAAATATTTCTTTAGCAGCTCTGTTTTCCTCAGGAGTGAAAAGTAAGGTGGTTTTCAAATGCAATCAGTGAAGGGTTAAGTTTTTTGACACTGCCATTTGCTTTTGCAAACACATGAGCCATAGTTCATTTTAGAATGGGGTAATAAAAGAAAGGTGTTAGAAGACGAACAAGAAACCTAATCAGTCTAGGTTGAGAGACACTTCTAACCTTCCTAATCACTATAAAAATCTTAACCCTCGCTAAAAACATACTCCTCTTATTTATTGATTGAGAGGGGGTTAGAATCATATCCTTCCCACCAACTAGATGATGAGCTGGTTGAACAGAAGCCAACACCACCGCACTCCAAGCTCTACTCTACAACCATACCGGGGATATTGCACTTAATCTGTGTATAGCCTGACTGGCTTCTACAACATGTAGTCCAATCCTGTGCTCAGAGCAGGACTTAACAGCACCGGAAATGGTCAGGCGTGGCTTTCTCTTGCTACATCTTCAAGACCTTCAAAGATGGAAAATTCTCCAGGCAGTCTGCGCCAGGCCTGTATTGACCTCCCTCCACTACTATTGAGTAGCGTTCTTCCTCATGCCTAACCCAAACACACCACAGCACAGTTCGTGGCCAATCTGGTCACTCGGGAGCTGCTGCTTTGTTAGAGTGAACAAGCTCTGCCAGCCGCTCCCAGCAGGTCTTTTGCTCCAAACAAGGGCCTTCCACCCATCCTATTGGTACTCCGCAGTTTATCAATAACCCTCTTGAAATACAGGGAACAAAATTAGATATTTAACATAAATCAAGATCTTTAACATTTCATCCAGCTCTCCTACTAAAATATCCAGTAATTTAAATAAACTAACTTGCAGAATTTAGAAATGAATTCTTTAAAGACAATTATAACCTCACGCTGCTTTCCATACATACTGAACTTGTGCATTTGATTGAAAACCCAGTTCAAAATTCTGTAGTCTTACTCTTAACTCTGAAACAATTGAAACAGCTGTAAAGATTGACAATGCCCAGAATTTCATTTGAATGTCTCCCATTTCCCTTCAGATATCAGAGGCAAAAATAGTATAATTGGTCATCAAATTCATTCCAAGAATATGAGTCTGACAATTTACTACCATTGCTTTTTATAGTCAACTCAATTACATGGTGTAAAAGTAGTGAAATAAGCCAGATTAAACAGACATACAAAATGCAAAACAAAGAGGAATATACAAGGCAAATACACAACAGAAAATAAAGAATTAATAGTGATCCTTTGAGAACTACAGAGACCTGAGCCATCATCTGAGCTGATAAGCACACTACAACACACTGTAACAAGAACACTATCCCTCTTTTTTTGGTCAAGAGGGACTCACTTAGGACCAGACCAATACTTTCACCATCCCAAATAATATTAATATCCATAGATATCAACAGGATTTGGTGACAGATTTTTGGGCACATGTTCATTCTAGTTTCACTGAAGTCAAAGTTTATCATAGACAAAAATCACTGTGATTTCATCCATTAAGAAAGCTGGGGGAAAGAATACCTTTTCTGGAGATTATAACACCAGATGTTTCAGGATATGGTAGCCGTAATATAAAAAAAACTTGAAGCCCATTGAAGTGTGGAATTGATATAACAACACTGATTTGAATAAACACTTTTGGGAAGCTGGAATGAAATCATAGATCTTTACATACTTTAGAAAATTATAAACTATTTCTTCTTTGATTACTTTGACTAAGGAAACATTTTAACCACATTTTGAATTCCCATTGAAACTAGAGCCCAAGATAGTTACAATACAGCCTAGGGTATAATCTGTTTGCCCAACCAAAAAAACCACAAAAATTTGCTCACCATTCTTCCATTCATCCAGTGTTTCTGTTACTAAATAAATAAGTGATCTTACCTGTTAGAGTGTAGGGGAAGTTGTTGGTTTCAGTTGAAGGGGGGGGAGGGGAGGGAGGGGGGCAGAGGTTGGTTTTGTTCCTCTCCGCCCTCCATCTCCCTGATACTGCTGCAGAGAAGGCTCCTTCACACAGCATTTTTAATATGGGCAATTAGAATTTCCACCTCTACTGCTGTTCCCCAGCCCTTTTTTCTTTACTGAACAGCAAAACAGAAGAATAACCAATGAAGTAACTTAAAAGTAAAGCTTGGCTTCTGGTTAGGATTGCCACATTTTGATTCCTTTTCTATTTATGTTTGACAGATACTTTTTCTCTTCTACTAAAAAAAAAAAAACAAAAAAAACAAAAAACCTATCACAGAGTTTTGACTGTACAAATCTTCCAGTTTAAATTCTTAAGGCCATTATTCTTGCAGATGGAGCTTCAATAACTCACTTCAAATATGGCATAGTTTGTGTTGTTCTGAACAAAAAACACACAGTTTGTATTTCTGACATGCATAAATATCTCAGGCTGCCAATCAAACTGGAAGTATCCCAAAGGCATTATCGCATGAGAAGAGAGATGAGGAAAGGCAGAGATAATAGCCTGACTCCTGTCAAATGAAAAATTACTAAGAACAAGGTTTTTTTGTGGTACCAGAAATACGTGAAAGCAGTATTTTTCATGAACTTTTTTAGACTTTACTGTCTGGGGGAAAGAAAGAAATACAACAAATCTAAATTACTGAAAAATTAGCAGAAATAACAGTTTCATTTTGCCATTTGCCATATAGAGCAATTTTCTCTCCTTCAATAGAATAGACCCTGGGTTTGTGTATTAAAAAAGGTCATCTGCTGCTGAACTTCCATAAGTGTCCTCAAGTGTGGAGTAGTTACAGATAGTCAGTACTTGTGAAAATGAAGTAATAGCCACCTATGAGATCAGGGGGGGAAAAAAAGTTGGCCAGGAGACAAATCCACTCCCCATATTTCTGCACACAGGTACATAGTTTAGATATCAGTACACAACAGAAATAAAAACAGTATTAAAAAAGGCATTTACGATCTTAATTTAAAATTCCACCAGTTAAGACTTAACAGATTTCAACATGATTCAGATAGGACCTAACCTACTTCAAGTAAAACAAGAGTAAGCATATTTTGGACATATTTATTTGAGTCAAAATAAATGTAAATATAGGAGACTACATTAAGATAATATAGTTCAATATATTCAAATACATTTTCTATGAAAAAAAATTAAATTACATAGAGACCAACTCATTCTCTCAATGTGTGTTTTCTAAGTAAGGAGTTTTAATTTTTTTCCCCTAGACATTAGTTATAATGGCTCTCATTTGAGGGTCACACTCATAGTCCATGCATAGGACAGAACACAAATTAAAGCAGTGAGTGCTGTGTGCCTTGACTGGGACTTAAAAAGACACTAAGTTTCCTGCTGCCTTTTATACCCAAATATATAGACATCTTATTTCAGAAAGACAGATCTGCACCTTTGCGCATTCTGCTAGTTAGTGCAGGTTGAACAGAGCTTTAGCACCATGGCATGCCACATCTTCTGCCTCAAAAGTAAGTCTCCCTCATTCATTCAGCACATCATTCACAACCTTCCACGTTGTTATGAACACAGACTTTTGGTTTTGCTAAAAAAGCGAAATTTAACCTCACCCAAAACAAGCTTTCAAGGTTGTCAAAGTTCTAGAAACACATCCTTTATCTCAGCTGTTGAATCAAAACTAAACCAAGGCAAACCTTTCTATCATAAAACTTCAATTGCTACTAGGGAGAAAGTTGGAGTAAAATATTGATTTACAACAGGTTTTGAAACTGTGTGTGTCCTCACAGAGTTTTATCTCAATAATGCACTGACATAACATTTTATACCCATTAAGGATCTACAGTGTATTTCATTCTAAACACTGCAATTGAATGAAAGAGTAATGAAAACTAGCAGTCAAACATTAGAACAAACATTACCACCAGGAACAGACACCTAGCAATCAAAAAAAAAAAAAAAAGAAAGAAAAAAAGTTCTAAAAGTTCTAAATCATAAACATCAAAGACCAGGGATAAATTCTCTCTTTCTGCTGACTTAAAAAAACAAGATCAACAAAACAAAACCCACTAAACAAATAAATAAAACCCCAAACAAACAAAAACAAAAAAACAACAAAGAAACAGTTATTTTATTTCTTTTTCTACATTTCAGATGGTGCGCACACACATTCAAACATAACATAACATACACACCCCATTCATTCATTCACCCCTCCTATATCTGGCAAAGATTTCTCTGCACCCCAACCCAAGATCACTACTGTTGGCTTAATTTATTTTTTTTCAGAAGGAAAAAAAAGTGCTTGAGACAACTGCACTATTGCAGCTATCACAAGTATCCTAAATATCAACAAGCACTTCTTTCCCACGAAAAGAGAGTACTTCTTGTTTCAGTTGTGATCACCATCTATAGGATTTTAAAGCAGCTCATTCTTTTAAGAACAAAACAGGTACACAACTGCTTTTTGCTAAAAACCAGAAGTATTTTCAAGTTAATATACTTTAAAGAAATATAATCAAAAAAGAAAAAAAAAAGGAAGTAATATAAAAGACCATCTCATATATCTTGAACCATGAAGAGAGCAGAATATTTGTGTTTGACAATCTTCTTAGTCTCCAACACAGAAGAAAAGTGGTATCTAGTGTTGATTATTGAAACAAACATACTTTAAATGCTGACAATGAACTTGCAAAACACAGAAAAGTCAGGATTCCAGACCTTGGCACTCTGATGGGACAAATGGTCCATCATGCATCTTGCAAGCATCAGACTCTGCTTTGGTAAAAATCAGACTAAGATAGGGGGAATTAAGTCCAGGCACAGGCTTTGTCTCTTTTGTACTGAAAGTGACAGCTGAAAAGAGTCTGTATCAGCTAAGCAGAGCAATGACAGTTCTGTACAGAAAGAGGCTCATTTCGCAAGTTTTTAATTTTTCTCATGTATCACTCAATCACAAAAGACAACATTAAGTTTCAGGCACATCTTTTTTGTTCTGTTAAGGTCATGAGGTTAGGCAATCATTACTCAGTTGTGAACTCCTACACAAAGGGGTCATCATTTTTTCATAAATTGCTCTCAAAATAATAATTAAAAAGTAGTCTTGAGAAAATATGTCAGGAAAGACACACAAGGTAAACTTGAAGTTTGCCTAACATACAGCCCAAATTCTCAAGTATTCTAGTCAAAATATCAATGATTACAAAATATAGATCTGCACTCCCACCTGTACCTGTTAAAAAGCAGTCAGGAAACAGCTGAATGAAATTCTTTTGAGACAAGGAAAATAAAAACCAAAATTACTATCTAAATACATCTAATCTAGTGCTTAATATCTAACAATGAAGCTTGAAGTGATTTATTTTCCTTCAGACAAACAATTCTTTTAATCTAACAGAAAAATTGAGAGCATTTTGTGTAAGTTGAAGGTATTCATAATAAATATTTTCATACTCCCCTGGTGTTTTTGTTCACTTGGTCTTCTCACTATTCCTCCAATTAAGAGCATCTAGAGGCAACAAACATCCACCTATTCTACAGCCCATCATCTTGTGGTGGGAAACTGATGTTAATATATTAACTTCCCAGAAAGCACAACCTTACACCTTCTTACCTCTTAAACACGTTACCAACTCTTCTAATAAGATAATGGCATCTTTATTAACTTTGCTTCTCCAGATATCAGTAGTTTGTAAGTTTTACAAATTGTTCACCTTTGATTATAAACATAGTATTAAAATATACCAGTGGCTGTGGTAGTCACATAAAAGCGAGGAAAAGAGAAAAGTGAAGGAATAAGGTATCTCCATCAAGGATAGCAGAGATATTATTAGACTAACCAATAACCTCCAGAGTGTACATACTAACTGTATGTATTAGGCAAGATGTTAAAATAAGGGGAAAAAAAAGTCCCTCACTCAACATGAGACAAAACCCTTCTGCTGAATTATTCAAAATATTGAGGATATATGGAGTTCAACAGAAGCTTTCATCACTACCTTACCTGAATGCCACCATGTTTTTTAAGACTTCATCAATATAAGAGGTGCTAATCCTATAGATATTACACAGGAACAACTACAATAAAACTAAAACAAAACATAAAAAGGCCAATATTTGTATCCTTAAAAGTGTGTAGGCATTTAAAGTCCATTAAACAAACGACTCACACTCACCACCTACCTACTCCCCTCCACTACCATCTTTGTGAACCATATACAGACTTTCTGGTCTTTGGAACCTCTTGCGACGTTTTTCTTTCCTCTAAATGATTTTCTGTCTCATCAGTTAAAGTCTAACTGGTTTGAAAGGACAGAAGACAGAACATTCTCTCTAAATTTAGAAAAAACATACTCCATCTTCTTGTCTACTCCATACTGTACAAGTCCTCTAAACCATAGCTGGGAAAGAAATTTCACTAATTTGCCAGTGGTCAAGTAAGCTGTTGGCTTGCTCAGGGGCTAAGAGCATGTCCTCTTGGCAGCAATAAATGTGAAACCTTATGGGTAGGAAGCAAATCTGTGCATGCTGTTCCCATGCAGAAGGTGCACATGGGCTGACAGTCAGCTGTCTTTCACCAGGAGTATGCTCTGCCTCCAGTCAGTAGAGAGACAAATCACACACTGGGCCCCCTTGGGCACAGTAAACCACACAGGGTTGAAGTGAGTTATGCAGCTGTACCACAGACCTACGCTTTTTAAACAAAGAAAAGCCATTTTTTGTTCCACAAGCGGGTAATGGCAAGTCAGTAGAGGGGTGTGGGAGACAGAACAGAGCAGGAGTGAAGGACATGAAAACTTTTACTGTAGAATGAAAGACTATGCGGGAGGAGAAAAGTATTAGAGTAGAAATTATGTCATTATGGTTTAAGGAAAAAACGCATTTGAAACAGATTTCTCTTTTTAATTTATTGCCAGGAGGGTTGAAGGCCATAAACATTTTATTAGAAGCTCAGATTTTAGGTTTCATAACATCTCGTAACTGCAAGGTTTTATTGTGGTCAGCTCAACTATGAGAATTTTTATACTGTTGTTATGAATCAGCCAGGCTACTGGCAATTAGTTGCAATTTTGCTGAAGTCTACTTTAAATGAGCTTAAAAAAATACAAAACAGCAAAGAAATAGAAAAATATAAAGCTAATATAGCAAGCTGTGTGTTTATTTCAGTGCCTGTAACCAAAACAGTGGTATGTGATCAAGTCTGTGAGTCAAACTAGTATAAGGAGCAAAAGCCATAAAAATGCAACACTGAAAAGAGTAACCATTACAAGATAGTGGTCTGTGATCTTTCCATTAAAAATTTAAATAACAGCCATGCTGCCTTCATGAGGAAAAAAGGGAGGCTAGATGGGGGACAGCCTGAGAAATACATATTTTTTCCACCTCAAGCTGAGCCTTAAAAAAAATCAAAAATAAAACCTGAAGAGCAGAGTAGGTGCTACAGATGTAATGCTTCTAAACCTCCAGAACTACAGTTCTCAATCACTTTCCTTAATAATGTGGGGGTTTTGCTGGTTTTGTTGATTTTGTTTAAGTACCCTTCCCACTGAGTAGCCATATCTCACATAACTCAATTTGAGTGAGCTTGACAAAATGAAGACACAATATTTTTATAATTCTGTCCAAGTTATAACAAGGTAGAGAAAATATTTACTTCCTGAATACCGAGAAATAAGTGTTTACTCCATAAACTTGGTTTCATTTTGTTATCTGCTTTCTTCTCACATATCCACCTTAAAGTTTTGTAAAGCCCATCACCTTCAGTACTGCTGTTTTTAACTTCCATTTCTGATGATTACTCAGTCACACAGGATAGCATTCAGAATAAGAAATGCAATTTATGTTAAGGACAATATTTTATTTGGGTTAGTTTCATTACAAATGAATACAGTTTACATTCTCTGAAACTATTTTATCATGCTAGCAATATTGTTAAGTGGGAAGATCAGGAGAATAATTTCAAAACCTTAGTCCTGCTCTGAGAATAAAATGCCAGGGAACAGACTCTTTACACTCACTAATGAATTATTTAGTTCTGAAGGTTTTATAAGACATATTTACTTACAAAAAGCAGGAAATCTACACTGTCTCATCTGAGAACTGGCCAGCTACAGAACTCAGTTTGACATTAGGTTCTAGGAAGGCCTGCTTTCTCCTGTACATGCCATTAGCAACTGGGCCAACCATGATAAAAATCAAAAGATTAGCTGGACTGCATGAACACAATTTAGAGGAAGGAAGCTCACATACATATCATAGTTATGAAATTTCTATGGAGATTATATTTTAAGTTACTATCACTGTTTGGTACATAAGCCATGTTCAACCTATTTAGGAACTCAGCAAGAGCTACTACTGCAGCAGGGTTCCCACAAGCATCAAGGAGAATCTGGTTCAGGAGCTGCAGCTCTACACAGAACAAAGACTCCCTACATCATCAATGGTATTCAAGGAAAAAGTTCCTTTTGGTACAACCTGGAATTAGGGAAGCAGCTGATACAGTACCACACTGAAAAGAGATCAAGGAAAGAGACAATCAACTCTCCTGAAAAAAAAACCACCTAGAACAGTTTACTAGATGAAGTCTAAGATGAATCTTGGAATCAGTTTTACTTCATATTTTCAATAATGACCTTCACACAAAGTGAAAATTAGTAATGAAATCTGAATACAACACCAAGTTGAGCAGTACCAAAATAGCAAAGGAAGGTAAAAAAATAAGAACAAAGTAAGATTTGATGAACAATTTACCCTTCATGCTTGGAGTCATTCCTTCAAGATGTACAGAATAAAATTATGATTTCTGTAGAATGTTGCTTAAATTCTTACTAGCCATAATAATACACAGAAACAAAATAAGTATAGAGAAGGAATTTTTGTTCTCCAGCCACTGTATTTGTACCATACTCTACAAGAAACAGCTGAATATTTGTCTTAAGAGTGACTAAAACTTTAACTAGATCAATCTCAGAAAACTGAGCTCTGACAAAGCAAGTTGCCTGTAAGTACTGGGAAAAAAGAAAAAGTATTTAGGTTAAACAGGAATATTGGTAGACTCAAACAAATGGGCTGCAAGCTCAGCATGTGCTCCATATACAGGTTACCAGAAAATTTCAGTCCTCAGTGAACTGAGACCCTGAACAGCCTTTCACTATGAGAGAAAAGAAAAACAAATACAACAAAACCAACACCAAAAGGCAACCCATCAGTAAATCAAAACTGAGTGCAACTCATTTATGAGAGAGATCAATGATGTAGTTACTTTCTATAGCAACTGGATCATAAAAGCAACGAGTAGTTCAGTTCAGGGCAAAGGTGTTTTCAGGCTTGGGCCGCTGATCTGTACCTATCAAAGGTCTTAATTCAACAATGTTGGAGATCCATCAGCTTAATAAAATTAATGTTTTTAACTTATTTTGTTGAAAATATGGCTTAAAAGGACATCTGACTGATCTTCTCCATGTCGTCTCACCTTCAGTGAGACAATCTTCAGAAAGCAAGTCATAACTCTTTCTGCCAACTGACAAGCACTATCTATAAGGGTTATTTCAACTTTAAGGAATTTCACCCTAAAGGAAATTCTTTCCATTCCCTTTCCTGTTTGTTATGATTATCTCAGCATGCATTTGCAACCTCTTTCATACTGAAGCTGAATGTTATACAAACGCCTGAAATTTTAAACACTTAATAAAATGGATTCTAAAAACCAAAGCAGAGATCTGAAGGTCTGATTCATGCTTTGGTAAACATGGAAATACTTAAAAGCGTAACAACTGTGGAGCTGGATGAGCAAGAACAGGAATCATCTCAAGCTTCTGAGGTTGTGCTGGCTCTTGTTTATAGCTAATGAAACTAGGAGGTTAAGACTGAATACAAAAGTGCAAACAGCACTTTTTTCAGAACTGAAACATTTCCATTTGGATCTTTAAACACTCAAATCACAATCTTTTCTCCTGGCCACATGGGTACTCTACCATAGGTTATCAAAAATTTCACAGTAGTAAAATCAGTAGTCAAAGCAAAAGGACCAAATACAAATAAAAGTTTGACTTGCTGAGAGCCAATTTCAAACTCATCCTGCACTTCAACAGTAAAACAATCTTTGGGAAGAGATCCAACAGAATCACTCAATAGAAATTCACACATTCAAATTCTAGTATTGCTAAACATGTTTTTAAATTCAGTGAGAAGGTGAGCAAAGGATATCTAAAGCCAAACATGAGACGACACTATTGTCTTTAAGCACTTATTCTTTTATTAAGTACTATAGTTTAAAATATTTAACTGCTAATAATTTATTTGGGAATTCTTGTCAGCTGGTTTAAACCAAGAATATATAATAGGAGCTCATAATACTTATTTCTTAGTCTTGTAAAAAGATCCTTCTAATATTATAATAAAGAAATCCTCTGTACAAATTCTGTACTATAAAAAAGTGGAATCATAATACACTAGAATATTAACTAAAATTCTCAATTATCAGAGCAACTGATACCATAAAAAACTTGTCAGAATTCATAGATCAATTCACACTGGAAGCCACTACAGCACTGTATTCAGACCAACTTGCTTAGGGCTTTGTCCAGTACACTCTTTAAAAAAAAATTAAAATAGAAAGAAGGTAGATATGACAACCTGCCCGTGCTGCCTGTTCCAATTCCTCAGTGTCCTTAGGGTGATTTTTATTTGCAAGTGCCAAATCAGAACCGCACCTGTTTTACATTGTGACCACTGCCTCTCTTCTTCTTGTCATGTATCTCTGTAAACAGGCCTGGCTGTCTTCTTGATAACCTGTTAGGTATCCCCTGAGCTTCCTGATGACCAGGCTATGCAAAGCCATTTCTCTCAGCCTCTCTTTATGTGCTCCAAGCCCCTCATTTTGCTGGCTTTCCAGTGAAATGGCTTCAGTTTACTCAATATTTCTTATGTATTGGGGGAACCAAAACTGGGATGGGACATATCCAGTGCGGTTCAAGAAATACTGAATATTGGCAAACCACTGGCTATGCCTCTGTTCATAAAGTCTAGTATGCTGCTGGCATTTTTCACTGTCAGTGAAGAACTGACATGCCAACTCCTGTCTGTCAGAATGTGCAGGTCCCTTTCAGCAGAGCTGTTTCCCAGGCAGTCACTCCCCACCCTGTGCTGTGTCAAGGCATAAGAACATGCATTTATTCTTGTTGAAGGTCACAAGGTTCACCATGGTCCATTCCACCAGCCTCTTAAACCACAAAACACTGTTCCAGTAGTGTCAACTACTCCCACGATGTGATGTCACATGCAAATTTGGTAAGGATGCATTTCATCTCTTCCTCCAGGTCACTGATCACAGCACTAAACAGAATGGTTCCCAGTACAGTACTTCACTTGTAACTGGTCTCCAGGTGGAATACAAGCCACTACCCATTATGTTTTTAGCCTGAGAATCAAGCCAGTCTTCCCATCCAAACCATAACACTGCAACAAGATTCTATGAAAACCATGCTAAAAGCCTGGATAAACTCAAGGTAAATGATGGGCAAACTGCCTTAAACATATTAAATCTAATCTGATGGCATTTACAGTTTCAGTAGTGCATATATAAAGGTCTCAGAGCCACGAATAAGTATATAAAAGATACTCAGGAACTTCAAATAAGGCCACTTTATTGCTTAGGGGAAAAAAAGCCAAAACTAAACACAAAACCAAGATCCAAATAAAACCGACTGCATTAGATTTCTTCCTCTTACGGAAGAGAACATAGGACTAAAGAAAAACATGTTTATGCATGAAATGAAAGGGTTTTAAATTTCAGAATCTGTAAATGTAGTCCATGAAAATAAAAACTAATTTCATCATCCAACTAAGGGTCATTGTCTACCAAGTCATTATCTACCTTACACACAAATCATGAAATGGGAAAATCTTCATACTGTAACAAACAAAGCAATACAAGGAATTACTTAAATGAAACTTGAACTTATTTATCAATTTAACTGATTAGTATTATACCTACAGCTGCAAGAGATGCCTATGTATCTCTACCAAATTACTCTGTAAATGGACTGTTGTTCAGTTGTCTGAAAAGGGAATTTGAAACCAAAAGTCACTGTTTTGATACAAGGATTTTAACTACCTGGACAACATTTGATTGACTATTACAGCTCAACCCAGACTGAAGACCTTGAAGATAAAACTAAGAAATATCTCTATTTCAACAATATAAAGGAAGCTATGGAAGTGCCAAAACAAGTCCCATGTGTTGGTGAATTTTACGAAATTAAAAAAAAAATAATAATAATCCTCATTTATTTGACAGCTTTCTTCATATAATTTTCCCTGCTGAGCATTGAACATCTTCCCATCCCTGAATATCCCAACAATCTAAAAGTTATTGCTGTTGAAAATATTGCACCTCTTGCATATAGTGACCGCACTCAGAGAAGCACCTTTGTAAGCATTTAGTCTGTTGGATGTAACAACATGCACTCTTATTTTCAATTAGCATGTAACAAGAACAGTAGCTCTTCAAAGTGACAACACTGCTATGGTTTATGAGGCTTATCATTTAACACCAATTTTATACAACGGTTTTGTCGCAGACATCACAAACTAAACCTAACAGAAAGCCCCAGTGGTTTCACTTGTTAGCTCCAGTGTCAGACTGTAGCACACTGATGTAACATAGCTTTAAACTAATTCCTAACTTGTATCAACTCCTATCACAGGTTCCATACTGTCAAACTTCAAACATTTTTCTCTGAGCCTCAGATGGAAGAGAACAGAGGACTAATGACAATACTGCAGAGAAAATAGGCTGTGAGTTTGTAAATACAATGGGTTGTTTTGCTTTAGTCCAATGAACAAAATTATTCTCACACTGGGTTTGCATTCATCATCAATTAGAATTTTTACATGACAAACCCAAAGCATCCTGCTGAACTCAAATCACAGCTGGCAATCCTGCAGCCCAGTGTGGCAAGGCAGCCACTGTCTTTGAAACAGCTCCCTTCATTGCTACAGAGAAAAACCACGAGGAGCAATAATAATAAGCTGTTGTCCTGACAACCTTACAAAGTAAAACCAAGGCTTACTTTACTACAGCAGAATAGCAAGGACAACCTGATCACTGTAAACTGCTCCTAATTCTTCAACAGCAGCTGGCCCACTGCAATAAGCAAGACCAGCACAGCAAAATACATATGTCTACTTATACCCTGTAGATGATAAGTGCATTAGGCATGAGAATGCATGAGTATATCCAGCCAAAAGTTCTGTTCTTTTCCCCCCACCACTATGTGTCACACTAACATTACAATGAAATTTCATTCTAAGACATGTCAGGTATTCATTTTCAGTGCTTAGAGGCTAGAAAAACACTTAGGAGTGCTCTTTTCCTTGAATGTACTTCAGGTATCTAAAAATAGGAAATAATTCCTTTTGATCCGAAAGTGACAAATGAAAACAACCAGAGAAGAATGATGATTAAATAACCTGTAACTCTGAGATGGAAAATAAAGAAAAAAAATGGAAAAAAACCTAACAGACTGAAAATTTCCTATTTTTCACAAATTCCTCCTTCATAAAATAGAACTGCTTTTTGCAGTGACAGTTTTGCAAACTATGCATTAATTGCAGTATTTCTTTTTACTCCCCTACCTGAAAGGGGAAAAAAATAGCAAAAAATATTTTAACAGCACATGCATTCATAATACCTATAGAAGAAGCATTACTCTGTTCCTACTCATCTTAATTGCCATTTTATTCTCAACATTTCACAATTTATCAGATTTGACTGAATTGACTGTAAAAATCAAAAATTAAATACAAGGTGGTCCAGAATCTCTTTTCTCTCTCATATATATGAAACAAAACAAGTTTAAGCAAAAAAACCCACTCAAAACAACAAAAAAACCCAAACCACTAGAAAAAATTTATGAAGGTATTAAAACACATTTCACTGCATTTGAATTAATCTGCCACAGAACCTCTACTGTTCTCAGAGTATGTTTCTTTATAAAACATTTTAAGTACCATAATCTGTTGTTCCTGTAATATGCAAAACAGTTCTATAATTTCATCACAGATTGTATCAGGTTTAAAATAAAAGCTGGTGAACCTAAAGGGAAATTAAAGGGCAAATTGTTGAATTTTAGGAGAGCTTTATATCTCTCATCTTTTAGGTAGGTTTTTGAATCATAAGTATTTCACAATATGACTTTTCAGATGTAAATTATATGAAAATGATTTGATGGGATTTATATTAGAGGACACATATTACACATAAATGCAGACAGGCATTATCACAATCCACGGCCACTATGTCAGTGAGAATTCGAGCAGTGAAGGGAAGGGGGAAGGAAAGAAGAAATGGCATATAATATAGACAAATATTTACAGAGCTGAATATGGGACTTTGCAGAATCCAGGACAACAAATTAAGACATTATATAAAAAAAGATTCAAAGCCAATGGCAAAGCTCCAAGTCCTGTACTCAGAATTTTATTTAAGCTGCTGAGGGGGAGGGGCAGTCATGACAACTTCAGCTACTGCCACCTTCCAGGCTCCTAGTTACTACAAGCCAATTTACTACCGCTCATCCAGCCTCCCTCTAGATTCTCTCACTTTCAACATAGCTATGCTATTATTTCTACATTGCATCTCATAGCTTAAAACAAAACAAAAAAAAAACAACAACAAAAAAAAAAGAAACAAAAAAAAAAAACAAAACACAAACAACCCAAAACTGGGTACTGGCCATTTTCCTAAGGAACACAGAATTCCCAGTTAACAGCAACCAAAACAAATGCCTATTTCATTTCAAGCATCTACTATTCATAAAAATTTTACAAGCATCAGATTCAATAGAGCTGTTTGCTTGCAAATCGAGAAAGGCGGGACAGCAGCTGCTTACATTTATTACATGTTCAGGGATTACCTCCATAAGGATTCAAGGCTTTTTTTAAACAAAACCTTCAATTATGCATGGACTGCTCGTTATTTAAGAAATTCCAGAAAACCAGAAGAATCCACTTATACATCTCGAGTAGCTAACTGCTGATGTAATTACAGTTTCATGATCCAAATAAGAGCCTACATATCTTCTAGTAAGAACTACGGTGCAAAATACTCACAATGACATTTCTGCCTACTGCTGTCCTGTCTAACTAAAAACAAGAAGAGTATCACAAATTACAATAATCCTTTTCAATCTCCTGGTCGTTCAATTATGCATGAAAGTGGCTTTAAATCTGGGGTCATTGCTTTACTACAAAGGAAGACAGGTTCTCTCTCATTTACTTCTGTCATGATAAATCAGATGTTTAACATTAAGTTTGCTCTTTCACAACAAACTAAAAAAAAAAAATAATACACCTATTTATAGGAAGTCCTGGCAATTTTTAAAAATCTAACCAGTCATATGGCATCATCACTGAATGTCAGGAAGAATTAATGTTATTCTTAATGCAATTTATGTGAGTAACTAATGTTTAACACACAAGCAAACAAACAACTGTGAAACAGACTTTTCAATCTACTAAACACAAATTTCCTCATAGATTCTTCTTATGGGATTCTTAGATATGGTAGACAGGCCTTACAGTATTTCCTCAAAATTAAGGTAGAAAAAAACTGTCAGGGGCACCCCTACCTTAAACTTCCTGAACTGTTCAGATTTATAACAGTATGAAAATTCTCTTGAAAATAAAGAAATAAACTGAAGTTGGACTTGACTGAGCAAGAGGTAACATTTTAAAGAATCTGATATAAATTATGTCACCTGATATAAAAAGAAATTGTATTGTGAGTACTATATTGCAACATACATAAAACAAACACCCATCTTCACTTCACTGATCCACAACCCAGCTTATCCAAACATTTTAAAATTGTTTTAAATTGTAAAACAATAATTGCATGGAAAGAGAAAAGAGCATTTGTCTAACCCTGATTCCATTTCATGCTGTCAAAACAGCTACTGTTGGTAATCTTGGATGACTAACGTGAGAAATTAGATAACCCAGTGCCCCACCCTCTTTCCACAATCTGTAACTTATATTATCATAATAATGTAGCATTTCTCACTCAATATTACCAAAATAGATCTCTCAGCAGTAAAAGGTATGAACCTACTCAAAATACTTTAACCTCCAACCACCCAAAGACGATCTTAGCTCCAGTCAAGGCAAAGAGAAAATATTTACTGTGTCCTGCAGTTTGAACTGGTGATCTTCAGATACACAGCTTAGGTGCAACACCTGACTATGCTCAGTATGAAGCTGAACGTGAAAAAATGAACTGCCTTGGTTCAGTTGTAAAGGTCAAAAACAGCAAAAGAGATGGTTTTGCCAGCTTGACCACTGCTCTGCTTAGTTCCTCATTCAACTCTCTTCACTTGTGAGAGTATTTCACAAAACACTTGAGTAATGGCATGTCAGTAAATGCTTACAAAAAGAAGACCATACTGTTTTTCTTTCAGGAAAACAAAATATAAACATTTAAAAATACTCTGATATGTACAGTAAGCAAATACCAGCTAGAAAGAATTGAGGTCTTGTTCAGTTCTAGGCTTCACATTATATCCTTGGCATATATGAATAAAATGTTCTTTAATTGATCCAATAGGATTGGTGAAACAGTCTGGCATCCTCACAAGAAAGTATTCCTTCTTGTTACATCTAAGTGCTGCATGACCTGGTAAGGTAACTCAGTAGGCATGAAAAACCAAGACAATACATTCAGAGACCTCTCTAAATCTAGCTTCATATGAATGCTACATAAATTATAAATCAACTGTTGTGGACCCTAAGTGATGTTTAAATATCTATAATGCATTAGAGCTCTTGATGATTTAAACATGTTTGCATTAATAATAAAAGATATTTCAAGGATCAAATTTAAGATTGAAGTATTTCAGAGCTGCCACTGAAGAAGAGAATGGAGGGCAAACAGCACATTCCACTGACAACAGTCACAGTTTTGGAAAAAAACCAAAAAGAAATAAGGTATCAAGCCTAGGCATTCCTATATCCAACAGCTGTGATGCACAACGTTTCTGAACCCAACTCCAAAATGCTTTAGTCTAAGATAGCTAGGTACAGAATCTAGGAAAAAATAGCTGAACAGACAATATCAGTGCATTATGGCTCTTTTCAAACTAAGCCCATCAAACTAAGTAACAACTGAGACTGAATTATCGGCTTTTCCCCATTTTCAAACATCCTGCCTTATCCAGGGGCCTTCCCTTAAAGCAATCTAAATATTTTGCAGAGTTACCTTCCAACTAAACAAACTTTCTATGGATATTAGTAACACATATGTAAAATAACGTCTAAGTAGCAACATCAGCTGATCAAAACAACAAATTATGTCACCTAGTAAGCAAACTTCAAGTTCTGCTCAGGTCTAATCAGTGCAGAACTGACCAAAACATAGTTTACTATTCACGTGAAGGAAAAAAAACCAAAACAGACAAATACAGAAACAGCAGGCTGCAGAGGCAGATTACATGCTTTCCTTCCCTGCAAGATAGCTGATATAAGAAAGCCATCTAGTGTTAACTTTTAGAAGTGAAAACTGCGCACAAAAGAGCTCCGGGAAATTTACATGTGTAATTCTCTTTAACTTTGCATATCTTTTGCATCATAAAAAATAAAACTCGTTTCCTCCAGAAAAGCCAGGCTGAAAGCAAGTATTCAAACTACTGATGTAATAAACTAATGCAGCACCAAGTACTAAGGTAGTTCACTGACCTACTTCGTGAACCTTACCAGCCATATCTGAAATTTGTCAGCTCCGGAGTTGCCTTTGTCAAGCCTGCGTAACGCTACTTCCCCATTCACAGGGGCTCTCACCAGCCCAGAGAAGCGCTGCAGCGCGACACAGAAGGGGTGCGGAGCCGGGAACACAAAACCTAAAACAAGTTGAGCCCAACTGGGCTACCATTTAGCGAACAGAACGCCAAGTTTGGAGAACGGACCACTGAACAGCTATCAGAGTATTACAGTATAACAAAGAGTGCGAAAGGATGCAGGTTGCGCCTTGTAGCCAGTAACTAAACAAACAGCGCTAAAATCATTTAAGGAAACTGCACGGGCTGCAGATCCCCACCCTCTGCTACCCCAAGCGCTCGGCGGCCCCCACGGCACCGTCTCCACTCTGAACAGCAGCCCTGCCCCAGAGATGTCCGACCCAGGCAAACTTACTCCGCAATTACCATTACCCTTGAAGCGGGATCCGGAGAAGCGGGGCGGCTGGCTGAGCGGCCCCGCAGGTGCCCGGCGACCCGGGGGGACACCCCCGCGGCCCTTGCTTGGCAGGCGGATCCCGGCGCTATTTATAAAGGCGACGTGCGGGAGCGAGCCAGCCCGGCCAAAGCCACCCCACCCCGGGCGACGGCGGGGTGCTGGGGCACCGGGAGCTGGGGGACACGGAGAAGCTGGGGGGTCACCGGGGAGACACCGGGGAGCCGGGGGGACACCGGGGAGCACGGCGCCCCTCGCCGCTTCTTCCCCCTGCCGCTGTCCCAGCCCTCCGTCCTCCCGCGGAGCAGGGGAAAGCCGAGCCTCCCCCCAGCAGCGGCCGGC